>CM068374.1:139755585-140355585 GCA_034769895.1 Magicicada septendecula | reverse complement strand
TAACGCAGATCGAGTGTTTGTAGCGAAGTGTTGTTGTGTTATAATTTATGGTTGGTGGAATTTGTAAAGTGCGGAATCTTTGTAGTTGACATTATTATTGCGTGTGGACAATTGTTACTTGAATTGTTGTAAGAGACTATCTTGTTGATTACAAATTATTAATTGTGATAAGTAAACCTGGGTATTAGTGATTTAATTGGTATTTTGTTTTCCATTGTACCATACGACGATCTAGGAGACCGTTGTAACAATATACGTATTGTGTGCTCACGTGTGTGTGTGTGTGTGTTTCTGTCTGTCTGTGTCTGTGTCTGTATGACTTGTACGTTTTTAAGGTTACTGCCTGCGTTTGAATTGACTGACGGTATCGATGATTATTTTTGCAACATTACAGAACAATCTCATGTCTGTTACTTACGTGTCTTGTTCAGGAGTTACAAACGTTGTGTAATAATTTTGAAGACCGGTGTAGTTGTATGTCCCGGTGCCCCTCTCCTCAATATTTTCATTACTTCCCGGACTGTTCGAAGAGCTCTTATTAAAACGTTTGCAACCAATGATCGAATTCAGAAGAGAAAAATATAGCCCACAGTTGACAATAAAACAGACAGTGCCTTCAAGATCAATAAACGTCGTTCAGTAGATTAGACAGATTAGGTAGAGTGACAATTTTGTACATATTAAGAAATAGGATTCATTTAGCACATAATATGAAATTAAATATTGGCCTAGCGACACTGAAAAATAGCATATGCGTTCATTAATTACAAAAAAGGACATTGTTGGTGACTGAAAATACATCTAACATTGATATGCCGTATATTTTTTAAATTTAAGAAAAATTCCGAAATGCTTAAAGTGCCATACGTGATGGAAATCAAAAGCCGTTAAGATGTATTATTCTCTCCGTTGCCAATGCCATGTCTTATTAGTCGAAATGTCAGGACTGTCAGGAATGTGTTGCGAGTTCCGTGTTTTGTAAAGTTTATTTCAGCAGCACTGAGTTTCAGAGCGCATGTAATTCTGCGTACCTGACGGCAATTTGTAAAAGCTGTGAGGTGTGTGGCAAGGGATCGCGGTGTAAATCTTGATTAAGCTCAGTACATTTAATTCACTCTACGTAAACATTAGACTCTACAAAGACGCGGCGACGGCATCATTGTTTCACTGAATTGAATTGTGTGTGTGTGTGTGTGTGTGTGTGTGTGTGTGTGTGTGTGTGTGCGCGCGCGCGCGTGCTCTTTCTAGTTTAATGTTCCTTCACTAAATGGAAAAGATGAGATTGGGAACGTGAAACAACAGTTCTTCGAACCGCACATAAATTTGTTCTCATCATTCCTTGCATTTGCGTTTCAGCAAAAATAAAAATTAAAACACCATAATGAAATGCCAAATGACGTTTTGCGTTATAGTACTTTAGCCACAACAAACTCTTTACTCGGTACAGTTACACTTTACATAGTGTCCGTGTCTACGTCATAGAATAGTCTATGTTGCACCTGTGAAAGCAACTATACCATTCTGCGCACCCTTAATAAATTTTAAATTTATTATATCTGTTTTCAGTTCTAAATATAACATATTAAGTTTAATAATTAATATAATTGATTCTCAAACTAACATTTTATATAACCAATTGACACCTCACTCACATTGAAAGTCAATGGAAGCAAGAGTTACGTGCTTTTCCATACTAATATTCCATAACAGTCCGTACATTTAATAAAAATTGTTTTACATATTTGGTATGTTTTAACAAGAACGTTGGAAACCATGTCAAAATTAAATTGCGAATTCAAATTAATTCGTAAATTTAAAGATGTAATGAAAATGCAACACGTACAATTAACTTAATAAACCAATTTACTAAACATTATTGTTCAAAGACTTACACTCTCAAACTTCTCTATTACATCAAACAAAGGAATTATATAGGTAGCAAAATTTACACAAATTTATAAAATTATAATAATAAATTTATTGGAATTTTATCATTTGATTCTTTTATTATTATAATAGTGTTAATGATTCAAATAATTTTTTGAATAAACGTTTTCATGATAGGAACACAGTAGATTATCTTATCTATTAATATTTGCTTAATTGTATATTTTTGATAGGCTCTATATACCTCAACGCAATACAAAATTCTGTCATTTTATTAAAACTGAATATTTATGGTTTTATATTTAGTATAGAGTTTGTGCAAAGTTGAAAAATGCACAGTATTGTATTAAAATTTAATTAATAAAGTTGTGTTATAATAACAAACAGAAGTAACACTGTGGCACACCACTATAGAAAAATTATTCCGTTTAGCCCTTTCAAGCTGCACAGCTTATCATCAGATCGGAAATATCTGATATTTGATATTTCCGATCTGATGATGAGCTGTGAAGCTTGAAAGCGCTATCGGAATAATTTTTCTATAGTGGTGTGTAACAGTGTTATTTCTGTTTGTGTATTAAAATTGTCATGTTAGTGTACGACCATTACATTCTAAAGAACAGGTTAAGCGTTAAAATTGTAGGTTTCTATCTTGAGCTAGTCTCTTCAGTTCAGCGTAAGATTTGCAATTCATTGAAAACAGAAAGTCATAAAAATAAGAGACACTTGGTCGTCCTCTTCCTCTCTTCCAGGAACTCTATGTTCTCAGGTATTAAAAAGGAAGTCACTGTCCTGTAAATTGTGACCAACAAACGTAAAACCTTCCTTTTCAGTTACACTGACAAAACTCCATTTTCCTTCACCTATCTGAAGACTACTGTATCGTTTTTCCTTTCTGTCCAATCAGCTTGATTTACTATACGTGAAATCCGCATCTCAAAGGCTTTGAGCCTACTTTTCTCAAAATTTTCATCGAACATTTACATACATATACACAAACAAACTCCAAAGTAAACCTTTTATGATCTTTTTGTATTTTGTTTTTAATGTATTTGTTGATGTTCAGATTTTTTTGGAAAATTATTTTACCATCTTTATTCTATTTTTTCTTCATTTATGCTACTGTTGTCGTGTGATTAAGTTTCCAACGTAGGAAAATTTGTTAAAATATGATTAAACTTTTATTGCGTATCTTGATGCTTGTTTAGTTTATTTTCCTACCTTACATACTACCATTGTTTTGGTTTCCCTTGTAGGCTCTATTAATGTTACATTTCCATTTACGTAATGTTTCCCCTAATATTTTGAGATATCTCTTTACTCATTTTAATTTTCTCTGTCCTAAAATAAAAGTATCATCTGCAAATCTTATAGAGGGTATTGTTTCCCCATCATTGTTAATTTTGATCATCGTTGATTTTCCTTCATGACATATAGTGTCATAACATGTTGAAAAAAGAGAATAAAGTGGGCAGCCATGCCTAATGCTCTGCTAAGCATTTATTTTAATTTTATTCATATTTATTTCTGTGTTCTGTTGTTTATATATAAGCTTAGAATAAGGCGTATCATATTAATTATAATATACAATTTTTATATTATTAGACATATTATTTTTATGTTTGTATTACTTTACCATGTGAGGTGACATATGCTTTTGTTCCCGTTTGAGTTGAATTTGCTGATCGCGTTTTTTGAATTAAAATTTAACTCAACTATATTAAAGGAATTAATAATTGCAAAATATATAAAATATACTCAAAAAACCTATTGTTCAGTTATTCATATAGGCTACCTTTATAATTTCTTCAGAGGATAAATGTAATGTTTTTTTTTGTATGCTATATTTAAATATATATTCAATCACTTTCTGCTACCGTTCGTTTCTTGATATATATAAAGTATTTAAAATTTATATTTATATTATATATTATAATATATATTATAACATCTTGAGGTAATATAAATATAAATTTTAAATACTTTAAATATATATATTGTAACATGACAGATATTCCACAACTAATTAATTCATTTAAGATAATAAAAAATAATTAAATTACAAATACTAAAAGAATATCGAATGAAATTCAATTACTTCAAAGGAAAAAACCACAATAAAAGAAAAACAATCATTAAATTATAAAAAATACCACTATTAAAAGTCAAAGAAAGAATTAAGGAAAACTCATATTAAACAACCAGGAGATTACCCAGGAGATTAGGAGCAGTAAATAAACTAGATACCCCAAAATCAAGAAAAAAGAATCAGATTAGGAGTGGTGAAAAAACAAAATACCCCAAACACAAGAAGAAAGAAGAGTAAGGTTTAATATTAGGTGATAAACAATACCCGGAAAACAAGAAAGAAGAGTAAAGTCAGTATCAGAAAATAAAGAAGCTACTCCGAACCAAATATCAACAAGATAACACAGAGTACCTTGGTTTACCCAAAAGTGAAAACAAGAAGGAAGACGAGAAGAAAGGAAGAAATAGTATGGAAGAAACACCATTATAAAACCTATTATTAACTACCATTGACCCCAAACCAATAGATACAATTAAAGAAAGTATAACATCCCGAAACCCTATAAAATTGTAATTATTAATAAACAAAAGTGTTGTATAGTATGATAAGAGGTGCAACAACTAAAGTTATTATGTGATAAAAAATAAACAAATCTTCACAGTCCATGATGACTAAAGGTCTGGTCTGAGATAATAAGACTCAATGTAAGTCAGAACCACCAGTGAAAGTGTACTAGTGTAAGTGTTTTTGAATTACAATAAACTTGAAGTTGTAGTGTTACTATAACTTAAACTATATGCTGTAAAACAACTTTTATATTTGATAATTAACAAATCATAAAATAATAAAATGGAAGGTATTTCCAATATTTTATTATTTTTGGTCACTTTGTTATAACAAGACATTTGTAGGAATGACAATAACTAAAATATGGGTGGAAATGTTTATTATATAAGGTGATGATAAATAATAGTGGTAATATCAGAAAGGACTGGTAATAGTTTAAGTGTTAATAGAATTAAAACGTTTAAATGGCTAATGTTGTTCAAAGCCATGAACTCCATATTTTTGAAAGAGTTCTTATACAATAAGCTTTATATGTTTAGAATAAGTTATATTAGTTAAATAACAGCATACATACCAATTAAAATGTTTCAGTATGTATGCTGTATTAATTAACAAAATGAGTTAAATGTATGTTAAAAACAATTTCAGCAAACACGTCCAACTTTACAGAATGCTGAGTGATGTTAATTATTGTTTTTATAACAGTAGCATGAATTAGATGCTACACATCTCAATAAGTTTGTAAACAATTTTATTTTATGTCATAATAACTATTAGGAGTCAGAGGAGGAGTAGAAGTAAATTTATTTGAAAAAATCATACATGTAAAATACTAAACTCTAGGCCAAATAATGAATTCACAGAAACTCAATATAAACCAGTTAATTCACCTATGAATCATGTAAACTGGCAAGATTTAGGTAAGGTAGGTCAATTAACAACTACTGTAAATCAATCTATGAGTTAAAAGGGTAATATAGAAAAATACCTTAAATTATTGAAAATTTTTGAAATGTATAAATTAACTATTTTTAAGAGGAATGTTAAATTCAGAAATATACACTAAAAACCAGTTCAAATGTTAAACTTATATGTAATTAAAGAAAAGAAAGGATTTATGACCATTTGAAATTTATTGTAATGGTATTAATAACACTTAAAATGGCAGTAAAAGTATAGGAAGGCGGAAACCAAGTTTTGGGCCTAGATTTCCAAAAAGAAAGAAATTTGGTAATTTTAACAAAAATCTCAACAAATATGGATTATGACATATTAAATTAAACAGAATGAGATAAATAAACCAATTATATGGTTAATAATTCATGAAAGCGAATAATAAACTAAAATTATTCTATATATAATGTAATTTGGGATCATGTATATGGGAAGTAACAATTATTTTAACAATACTTTTCCAATATTAACTTGGCAAGATTTTTACTAAAGTGGAGGAAGTTAGTTAGTTATTTGTTAACGCTCAAACTGAACAGTCTATGTGCAATTGCGTTCCTTAAAACCGTATAATGAAGTACTAACCTTACAGAGAAAATTTCGATGAGAAACGAGAGTTACTTAAATAAACACTTTTCCAGTCAAAACATACAAAAACTTCAACGACAACAGTGAAAACGAACACCACACTACATAATACCAGTGAATTAAAACATTAAAACTACATATTAGTAACCTTCAAGCTACTACAGAATAACCATTTTTGCGTAACGAACAGATATAAGTGAACACACCTAATATAAAATAATTAACACCAGTGGACACTGAACACTCATCCAGACTACCCCAAACAACATCCTAGACAGTTTACACCAGTTCGGGGATCTTTAAAACAATTATAAAGTTGATTTTGTTGTGAGATTTTCTCGCGAAGAATATTGCAGTTAACCTATTCGTTTCTGGGAGCGGCCATATTGGAAATACGAGGCACGGCCACCGAATTCGACTGACTTCGTAGTCTACACCTGGTCTGATACTCAACTATATTAAACATTTTATATAGATTATTCACATTTGTTAGATACTAATTATTTAAAATAATTTATTGTAAATGTTATACTTTCTCGTCCTGCCCTTCTCTGACTATTATTAAATAATCGCTCCAAGAACCTTGTACAATAATTATATGAATTTTTTAACCTGTATTAACATATCGATTCATCCCTGAATCGGAGTCGAACATTGCTCGAAATCGATTTAATATCGACTATTATTTAAAAATGTTAATAAATCAGTTCCTTTCAATTATATGATTTAATAAATTATTTCACATGGTAATTTAAGGTTTTAATTAAGCAACAAGACTTCCTGAAAGAAGAAAATATTAACAAAAGGTGAGATACTGGAGCAACACGGAAAGTCGTTAATCGATTGCTGACAGGAGTTAATCTGTTTAACTCCGAATTTTGTTAATATCTTCCAGAAGTGCGAATTAAACAAAATTACCTTTCAGAATTTTAGTTTATTGTTTAAAAACAATAAAACAGAATTAATTACAAAATATATACACCATAAACAAAAATAAAAATTTTTTTTTTCAGAAATTTTTTTTTTTAATAAAATTTTTTCTTTCTTTATCTTTATTTGTAACTACAGTATACAGGTCTGGTTACAATATATATATATATATATTTTAACTTTGAATTTTACACTTATTATTAGCACTGATAGTTGCTACTAATTACTGCTAATTATTATTCATTAAAATAGGCGTAGTATTAATTTAATGGTTAATTATTAATAATTAACCTCATGTTAACCTGATTTAAAAATTTAAAAATATAGTTAAACCATATTTTAACTATGTTAAAAGTATTTACCACTAATTGTTCGTGCCTTTCCTCTTCAAGAAACTGAATTGGTAATAGATTAAGTTTGGATCTCGTCTGCAGAACACTGATAAAAATCATTTAGAAATTATACCAATTGCTGCAGTCCGCGTTGTGCTCATTACTATCGTAATTAGTGTTAGCAAATGCCGAGGCTACAATTACGGATTTGTAGAATAGAACACTCTTTATTTGTTATCATCATCTTTATTTTTGGCAAGTATTAAACCAAAAAAATTGTTTGTCCACCTCAAAGAGACAGACTAGAGCAGGCCGCTCCAACACTTCTTCTCGCGCCCCATACCTCTCCGTCCTTTCGTTTTTGATCCAATAGTTTTTTGGAGTTGCGTCAGTCGTCTACTGGATTGAAATGTTCCATTTGATGTTTATTTTGTCAAAAATAAAGTCCAAGTCACGTGGACATTTAATGTAATATACAGTCTAATGTATGATATAAGTCTCCAATCAATTTTTCTCGTGTTGTTTGAGACGTGTCCAAGGACAAGCCTTGGGCTAATCTGGGGTGAACCCCCTTCAGCCAGATGATAGGATGTGGGGAGACGCACGGAAGTGGAGGCCGGAAGCGAAGAAGGTGGAGGCACACAGAAGGAAGAGTAGTGCATGTGCGTGTAGTTGTGTGTCGATGTAGTTGACAGCCATGTTGGTGAAGGAAGTGGCTGATGGAAGTGCCATTTATTAATGTTTAATTTATTTTTCAGGGCGGCCAAGACAGGGACGAGTAGCGCAGGTAGCCAAAGCTAGAAGGAGGCGACAGAGAGGCGTTAAGGTAGGCGGGGAATACAAAAAAGAGTGTTAAAGGCTTGGTTAGAAGTTGAGGAAATTTAAATTATTGTGTGATCAAGAAGGATGGCAGGTTGATTGTGTTTGTAATTAGAATTAGGCGTTTCTATGTGTTTCTATTTCTCTGACGTTGACGGCGAGGAGTTCTGGGAGGAGGTCCATTAGCTATGGTAAGGAGACAGTTTATGAGGAAGTAGGGTATTCGGGTATTGCGGGTAGTTCGGTTGATGGAGGCGGAAATGGATTGCAGGGAAGTGCGTTGTGTAGCGGTTTTAGAGGATTTCCAATTGAGCTTGTACAATAAAGAATCTAGGCAAAAGTGTGTTTAGTGCATACAGAGAGCTGTTGGAGGTTTTGGCAATGGGAAGCCTGCGGTATATCAGTTGTAGATCTCGCCGTTTGGTGATTCGGTAGGGTTTGAGTCGGACAAGGTCGGCGGTTAGGAGTATGCGACGACCATATACAATGACTGTGCGGATACAGGTAGTGTATGTGCGGCTACGTAGTCCGCTGAGCAACGATCTTAGGTAATTAAAGGCCTTAGAGAGCGGATTCTTTTGCGGGCTTAGTTTGAGGTTCCTGTGATGTGAGGTCGGCAGGTACGTTTGGAGTCAAGCGTGACGCCAAGATGTTTGCATACACGCTTCGGTATTGTTGTTGACGGACCTACACGGACTGGAGATATAAAGAAGTGGTTCATGTTTCGTCTTGTGGAATTGTAAACACGAATTTGGGTCTTGTCCACGGATTTACTGACATTTGCGATGTGTTACAATAGTCAATGAAAGGTTTAAAGACTAACTGTAATTTAGATAGGGTCTGCCAATAAACTCCAGCGGAAACTCAGTAGGCAGTCTCATCAGCGTACTGGGCGAGAACAGGTGAAGGTTAAGCCAAAGATTGTGGGGGGAGGGGTGTCTTTGGTGAATAAAATTTAGAGTAATGGGCTAATGGCGGGGCCTTGGGGGACACCGCCATTGAGTTGGAAAGGTGCCGAGAGGTGCTGGCGGACTCGGACTTGTGATGTGCGTCCATTCAAGAACTGTAAAGCCATTTTATGATTGTAGTGGAGAAATGAAATCCGAGGATCTTGAAGCGAAGGCCATTGTGCTAGACGGAGCCAAAATTTTTTTGGATGTTGAGTAATGCTAAGATGGTAGGGTGTTTACGGGCAGAGTTGTCTTGGATGGCACTGATTACCCTGACTAGTTGGTCGTGTATGTTGTAGCCAATGCAAAAGACGCCTTGGGTCCTGGAAAGGACTTTATGAGCTTGTAGATGGGCATGTATCGTGGGGACTAGGATTTTTTTAAAAAGCCTGGAGATTGCAAAGTAAGTGAGATGGGGTGATAGTTAGCAGGTAGTCTGGCGGATTTAAGAGGTTTGGGAAACATCAGGATGTGGGCGTGTTTCCAAGCCCGTGGGACGGATCCAAGGTGGAAGCTGGCTGTAAATAGGTTGGCGATGGCTTCTAATGCAGTATCGGGGAGGGCTTTTAAAATTCTATTAGGTATTCCATCAGCGCCGGGCGCAGTATTACGGAATTTTTATAATTTAGCTTTAATATCGCCAATGGTACATTAAAGCTATAGTCATGGTCTGTAGTCATTACGTCAAAGAGGGTGACAATGTCAGCGTGAGTGGCAAGAAAGGTGTCAATGGAGCGTTCGGCAATTGCGTCGAAGTCGGGGCTGTTTGGATGACTATGGAGCAACTGGAGTCTATCCCGAAAGACGGCGGCCTTCTCGCCATCACTGACGAGAAGACGACCGCCTGACAAGGTAGGGGTATCTGGTTTGAGTGAGTCATAGAGACGGTTTACTTGCTTCGAGAATTAAGCGGGATTGGTTTTGAAGGATTCATGCACTCAAGACTTTCAAGGCGAGAGGAACAAACGACGCGTGTAGTAGTCTTTACTTTTTTTGAGATCTTTCTGTACTCCGAGCGGAGATGCTTGCTTTGTCTCCAATCAAATAATCTTATGTCTTTTATATCTGATGTCGTTTGCAGTCTTCATAAAGAGAATGACACATACTTTAACACAACATGCTGCTTTATGACGTGGAAACAACTTGCTGGTGCAAAGAGATTAGCTAAAGATGTGTTAAGAACTACAGTCAGTAAATAGCTCAAAAAAATGTCATAAAATTTTAATTTGTCTAGATTTGTTTTCTTATTCAGTTACAGAACAGAAACAAAAGTATGTTAGCCTATAATGCAATAAGCATGTATTTTGTTCTCAAAGGAAGTGAATTTTTACAGCCCAGCGTTTTTCCCGTTTATTTGACAACAACTATTGGCTGAATTAACGTGGGAATCCAAAGCAAACCGAACAAAGCGATTTAAAACCAGGCACGCATTGGCGACGGTTATTGACCGCAATCTAAATGTAATGTATAGGCCACATTTGGTTTGCACAGTACTGTTATTACTAAACCACACCATTGTGGTTGCTCATAGAACAAATATATGGGTTTTGGAAATTGCATACACGAAACTTCAACACGGGCTTCTGTGAATACATATCGTAGCGTATAAGCGTACTGAAATGCCGTACAAAACAGTTATATTTCAGAAGGCTTTTGTAGCTGTTATACGTTTTATACCGTATACCACTCGTCAATTATTCAGGTGTTTTATAGCGGCAATAAACAAATTCATGTTTGCTACGCATTCGTATTACCCTAGTCTAACATGCATTTTTAATGTCGATGTTAAATATACGTTCGTTAAATGGAATTGATTTCCAGAGCCGTTAACACATTCACATTTTTTGAAAAAATGAGTTGAATTTAATTGGTAACAAAGTGCAACGCATTGAGTGTTTCACTGTTGAAGAATGATACACTATTAAAGTTTCTACTGTTTTATAAAGCTGTCACTTTAGAAAGGAAAAAGGACATAGTTATTGCTTTCTCTTTTACCAGTAATTATTTAATCTAACTAAATTTAAATAAAATTTATGTACATGTTGTATTTAATTTAGATAATTAAATGTCTTGAAAAATATGTTCCTGTGTTGTTCGAAATATTGGATAGTGTATGGTATTTAGCGTAACTAATATAAATGTGAGAACATACGAGAGTGCTGTGCACAGAGTTTGGCAGAAGTGGTCACAAACTTATTTTAAAGAACAGTACAGTATATAACATTGTACAATATTACAATATTGTAAGATGTAGATTTGAAAATCTTAAAAATTATGAATTTTTTGTTTATAAAATCGTTGTGTACTTTTAATACAAAATTAAAATTTGTCTTCAGATACCTATCATGCATAAAAAGTAACTGCAATCTTACACGTAAATTATTAGTCTAAAGTAATTATATGTATCAATATATTATAATATATGATGTACTTTTTCTTTGTAAATTCCACAGCACTATACGCTAAGGATATTCTTGCTCTTGCTGATGAATCGCAACAACCAGACGATTCGAGAACTCACATGAATATAATACAGCTACTATTGTATAGTAGCAAAAATATATTTTAAAAGCAGCTGAGCCAATCTTATACGAATCACAAATCGTGTGAGTCGGTAACAGACGCCCTTACATGTACCGTTGGTGTTACATGTATCGTTAGACTGCGGTAGTGTTCATATATGGCTTCACATAAGTCAACTAAGTGTAAGAAAATTATTATTTAAAATAGTTTATAAATAAAGCTGAAAAGATTATGACAATAAAACAATCAAGTATGAGATTCAAACGAAACTGTGTTGTAATATCGACGAAATATTTCATCCGATGCAATCCGGCATGTATTAGAAAGCGATAACGTGTTATCATCTACTTTAATATACTAGAAAGTGCTCAATAGTACACTACTGTGTATAGACATTTATTTATGATAACAAATTGTTAACTGTTTACAACATTAACTATTGCTATAATTAAATTTGTACTCATAACAATAGCTAGATTTGCCTTATTTGTAACTCGTTCTCAGATGCACAATGCCATTGTCTCAGTCACGTAATTTAATTGATAAATCATGCTATAAAAATTTAGTAATATATGTAGCAACGTCTGCGGCTGATAAGATGTTTTTTCTCTACGTTATCTTTATTATTGATTGTTAAATTGTTTGTACAGTGTGATGAAAGTAACGTAACATAACTTTTAAAAATTGTTCTTCCAAGCTTTTATTTTTTGAAAAAATTTATACAGAGTTTAAACGAAAGAGACAGAAAAGTACACTTAAAAGCTTGCAAGGGATACAGAAAATCTCAGTCTTGTTGACCTGTGCATTACCGAAACAAACAAATGAACTGAAATACGTTTTCATTATTTTTGTAAGGGGTAGAGGTTGAGCAAAGGTCTCTCCTACGTGGTCACTACATGGCCAGGGCTTTGGATTCATTCCACTGCACTCCCAGCGCCTGAAGAGATCACGTCACAGTGTCCTCACAAGTCACTCTTCTCCGGCCTCTGGGTCTTCTCCCAGCAATTCTCGCCTCATACAGTTGTTTGGGAAGTCTAGCACCTTTCATCTCTGAACGTGTCAAAACCAGGGTAACTGACCCCTTTTGATCTTTCAAAGGTATTGTCTTAAGTCTCACTCTTATAGTTGTTTTTCTGACTGGATCCCCTATTGTCTTTCTTTCGACATTTCTAAAGTATCTCATTTTCATAGTTTGGAAAGCATTTAGTGCTTCTCAGTTAGAGCCCAGGTTTCAGCTTCATAAGTAAGAAATGCCACATACATGTTTTTGAAAATGGACACCTTAACTTTCTTCAAAATGTTTGCCTTACCAATGAACTTGGTCTTTAGTGCCAGAGCTTATATTAGTGGACAATACCATCAGAGCTTATTACAGAACCTAAATATTTAAACTCTTAGAATTGCTCCAGTTGCTTCCCATTGATGGTAATCCGGCGTTGATCTGGCTCTCTGGCAACAAACATTGTCCTCGTCTTTGCCAAACTTACTTTCAGTCCTCTTTTTTTCAGCTCCTCCACCCAAACATCAAGGTCTCTTTGAAGTCTCTCTTCTGTACCGGGGAGTAAGGTTACATCATTTCCAAACGCAAAAGCCCCAGCTCGAATCGGCTAAAGCCTCCAATACCAAACATGGAATCCTTTAATTCTGGCCTTGCAGCTTTTTATTACATCCATTAGTATTATGAAAATTAGTGGTTATGAACATCACCTTGGCAGAGACTTTGCCCAAGTTGAAAACTCCCGTGATTGTAATTTGGACGTTCTTACAAAACTTTTATATCTATTGTAGAAGCTTTGAATTCTTGTAATTATTTCTTTTTCACTACTATTTCTTTTATAAAGTTGCTAAACTGCTACAATTTTTGTTCAGACGAAGCTTTTCGTCATTTCTGATGATCTCAGAGATGGCGAAAAGCTTCGTCTGAACAAAAATTGTAGCAGTTTAGCAACTTTATAAAAGAAATAGTAAGGATGGCTGTTAACTCAAATAATATGAAGAATATTCCTTTTTTACTCTTTTTATCCATATTTCCTTCCTGAGAACGTTATCAAAGATTTTTTCTAGGTCTATAAAACAGATATGTACATCTTTATTGTACTCCATTACTTATATTTTAATCTGCCTAATGGAAAAAGTTAAGATTCGTAGTATTTCTATTAGGCTTGAAACCACATTGCTCCTCCTCCAACTACTCCTCAACCCCTCTTCTTAATCTGCTTTCCAATATTCTGCAGTAACTTTTACTAGGTATACTTAATAGTGAGGTTCCTCCATGATTTTAACATTCTCTATTGTCTTCTTTCTTGTGGACTGGGACATTACAAGATGTTTCCCATTATTCGGTATTTTATTTTCTTTCCAGGCCAACCTTAAAATTTTCAGCAGAAGCTTCTCTCCTTTTGGTCCTATATACTTTACTATTTCAGGGGTAATTCCATCTGGTCCTGCAACTTTTCCAACTTTAATCCTTTTTATGTCGTATTTTAACTCTTCTTCTTCAATGTTCAATGTCGGCTAGTTTTGAGTATCCACTGCATATTCTTCTTCCCAAATTTCTTCTGTTCCTCCTAACAGCTGTGAAAATAATTCTTCCATCGCTCCATAATATCTTCTCCTTTGGTTAGCAGTGATCCATCTTCTGCCTTAATAAATTTTATTTGGCATGGTTTGTCCTTCCTCAGATTCTTGAGGACCTTGTAAAGGAGATATAGATTTTCCTGAAAACTGCTTCCCATAAATCTGTTAAATTCTTTTTAAGGCTCTGCTTTTGCTACTTTTATCTTGGCTCTCACCACTCTTATTTTGCTCTTTATAACTCTCATAACCTTCTCGGGCCTTTGTTGTGAGACATCTTCTCCAAATTCCTTCTTCTTTCTAATTTCTTCCTTGACCTCATTAGTCCACGACCTAGTCATTTTCCTCTGATCTCCACTCCATTTATTACAGCCACAAGTCTCTTCATTTAAGTAGACTAAGAAATTTACAATTAATAAATTGCTGTGTTCTTACAGGTTATATATTTCCCGTTTTTTTTTTTTTTTTTTTTACTTCATACACGTATAAAGTGCAAAAAAAGGTTTCTCTTCTCAAAATGATACGGCTTAATACTAACTCCTGTGAAAAAGCATGAAGTCGTGCGTGATTAGTCAATTAATCACTTTTCATGTGACGCTTATAACGGTTAATACCATTCTTTAATTGCACTACATTTGTACATAACATATTCAGAGGCACCAAAGTTATTTCAGGTTTTTGCAATCATGAACAGGTTATTACAACTCTGTGTGTGTGTGTGTGTGTGTGTGTGTGTGTGTGCGCGCGCGCGCGCGCGTTTCATTGTCTATATTACACGTTTATATGATTACACCTTATTAAGGACGATAAAAAGGACTATTTAAACCTCAATATAATACTGTAAATTATTGTTTCAATTAGGCGTGTGGTGACTATGAATTTAATGTTTAGACGTTCAGACATCCTTCCGTGAACTGGCTAAAACGTCGCCCCATTAATATTTTTTATGACTTCCGGTAATCGTTTAAAATTTTTCCCCTCTTTTTCATAATAATGAGTTCTCTTTTCATTAAACAATCTCATTTATTTTCTGTTGAGTATCATACTAGTTTTTACTAACTAAATTTCTGGCGCATTGTTTGAAGTTCTTGAGCATTTCGGTTTTCACGCATTATTCTTGGTATAAGAAACAGCGGCTCCTTTGGTGTGGATATACTTCCATCTCATAATAATTACATAAAAATTATGGACATCCGTACACGTGATGGTGATCTAGGTTTACAAGTCATTAGGCATTGATATGAAGTTCCCAACCTGAATTTATTAGTGGTGTATTAAACTTAGTGTAGTTTAAATATTATTTTCAGTATTTTACTCTTTACTGACCGTTGGTGCTTCAATTATACAAACGTCGTGAAAGGCGATAGAGTGTGTATTCTAAGGAGAGCAATTTAGTGTAAAGTACGGCGATGAGGGGGAGAGTTGGACTACCGACTAGCTACGATGAATACCAGTCCTCATGTAGACTGATGTCCACTAGTCGCTTTACCCCGGTGGTATCGCAAGCGGTGCTTACCACTGGTCGGGGCCCGCAAGGACGAGTCGTGGCAGCACGACTTCTTGGAATTACAGCAAACAACAAAATGGAACACACGGTCAATACAAAATGGAACACGGTCAATACAAAATGGAACAAACAGTCAATACAAAAAAGGAGTTATTTAAACGTTTGCTTTGAAACCACAAATGAAGTATCAGAATACATTATTCTGTCATAAAATAATACAGTTGAACAAAAGTTACGGTAACGTGGGATTCATAGTTATTATCAAAAATCAATTCGTGTGTTTCAGAATGTTTTGGACGTCTGGTATGATCACCTAACCGCTACTGCGAGTTGCACATTGTTCTGAGAGCTAAGTAACAGTCACAAACTTTGAAATTATCATGTGTCGCTGGCAAAGTTTTTTCAACCTCATCGCTTCTTTGGTTTCCTGTTTTGAGCTCATGATGTCTGCAACATGCGTTGCTGACTTTCAATTTGTTGCACATTATTTACATTATGAAATTTGTATGTTAACACAAATGAGAGAAAATTAACATGTAATATGTACAAGCAAGAAAATTTATAATAACAACAGATTTTTACGGCTGTTCTATTTATGTCCATTTAACAAAAATAGATTTAGCCTAACTAATATCAGTCAATATCAATTATATAAAACATAGTGCAGATAAATTTAAAAGAGTATTATACCTGTACAGGCCTATAGCCAGCAACTAAAGTAAAAACAATGTGAAATAAAATTATTTTAGTTTCTGATAATAGGAAAATTATCGAATATCAAAATTTGTCTAATAGTAAACGTGCTTTGGTCAAATTATAAGGGAGATCTCCAGCTCAGAAAGAGCACTAGTGCTGCAATATTTTTATTGTGTAGTTTGATAATCATACTATGAAAACGTATATTTATTGGGATACTTTTTGTAGTAGTTATCCGCTCCATTCTCTGATGGTTCACAATTTCTACGTTGGGATGAGAATAGTTTTGAATCTGACGTAAATTCAATGGAACTAATGTTCGAAAATATGACCTTTCTAGATCTTCTAAGAAAGATCAAAGCTCAATCATTCTAATACTATATTCATGCACAGTAATTTAGGTATGTCATTAATCTAAATTGGATATGTAAGAGCTATTGAAATTAAAAGATTAAAGCTACGTAACTTAAATAAATTAGTTTAACATTAACACTGGAATTTCTTCTTCTTCTTCTTCTTCTACACTTCATGGTATAGGCAGTAGTGCCTGTTCCGTCTCCACAATGTCATAGTTGGTCCCATCTTGAAAAAGGTCTTCCAACGTTACGCTTGCCCGTTGGTTTATAAGATCTTATTTGTTGTGGTAGTCTACATTTGTCCATGCGGTCGATGTGTTCCCGCCATTTCCGTTTGTAATCATCTATTCGATGATTCAAACTGTAGATGTTTAGCGCATTCCGGACGTCGTCATTACGTATTCTATCTAATCGTGTACAGCCCTTGACTCTTCTCAGAAAGCGCATTTCAGCTGCCTGAATCTTTGATCTATCTAGCTTTGAAGGAACCCAGGTCTCACTGCCGTACGTCACTGTTCTTCACATAGCAATGCGTCAGTAACAATTTTCAATCTATTGTTGATTATCCGTGAATAGACCTTATAAGCTGAGTTAAGTAGACTGATTTCCCTACAGTTATCACTAGAATTTATGAAGTCTAATTCAGTCAAAATAGATACAGTATATAAGAAGAATGAGAAGCTAATAATTTCGCATTGTAATATTGTAATCCCATAAAATGATTGTATTTTGATGCCATCAACTCTTAATAACTAATTTTTCTTTATTAATTAAATCTTAATGCCTCCAAACACACATACACATATATATATGCCTACGCAACATTTGTTACATTGCATTTGTTATATTTTTAATTCTATAATTTTTGTAGAATTATTATCATTATTATTGCAGTAATAACATAATATTTTCAAAAGTATAATCACTTTCTTCTCTTTTTTGCTATATTGTGGTTTAAAAACCTACGATTTCCTCTGTATATTAATGATTCGCTACACTGCAATATATTTAATTTTTTAAATAATTTGGTAAACGACTACAGAATGACATGTACTACTTCAAAATAATATAGTCACGGTTATTACACTGTATATTAACTAGCGTTTTCATATTAATCACAGGCTGGTGAAAAAGTAAATTATATGCCTACCGTCAAGAATTGGTATCTTATGCTTCACGGCCGTCAACTCTGTTCGTTTGACAATTCTCCAGGCTATTTAGCCGTTGTCCTCTACTGCCGGATAGAACAGACGTTTTGGCCCCACCGTTGGAGACCATCTTCAATGTAACGACTTGAGTAACAACTGGTACGTTCTTCACTAATTTTCCACAGTAATGTAGCAAAAAAAACAATCTGTTTGGCGGCATGGAGGACTAATAGCCTAATAGCCCAGAGAATTGTCAAACGAATATTAACAGATTGTCATCAAGAATTTCTTAAAATGTTTGATATAATTGTGTGCGTTCGTTACAAACGTTTTTTTATTTTTCGGTGCAGCTTTTTTATATTTCGCTAAAGCTTTTCTATTTTTTCCGACTGTCGTTATTGGATCTACGTTCTTCTTCATACTTCTTTGTCTACATTTCAAAACTACGCTGATACTACCACGCAAAGTTTTCATTTGTGTCGGGTGTCAGTAGACAGTGACAGGGGAAAGCGGCGTGTCTTGAAGTACCGGTTTGACGTAACCACCATACAAGTAAAGTACAAGCCTGTCATCAAGAATGTCCTACAATTTTGTCATATACATAATCATGCGTGCGCGTTTGTTAATACGCTTTTTTAGTTACTGGTTACTGTCTTGGTTACTGGTTTGTTGTAACCATCACTGCTTCAATTGGTTTGCCAGGACCGCTGTTTCGCGATGCTAGTGTGTTTTGTTATGAAAGCGCCTTCCACGTTACTATGAGAAGCGCCTTGCTACTCTACTAGATGTCCGCTCTCTTTTCTGTAATTCTATAGATTTTCAGATTTCTCACTGGAAAATAACTTAATGATAGTGGTTAAGTTTCCGGCGCTTCAAATGCAACAGTGTGTCCTGTTGTACGGTAACATTAAATTGTTAGCAGAATACTGAAATGTTGTCTCCTCTCTTTATTACTGTAATTGATAATATATTATCAAAATATAAGTACACACTTGCTACAAAGGTTTTTGTACACATGTTTATATAAAATTCTCATGCATAAAAATCCTGAGTACATTAAATTATACTGACTGGTTTGATAGCAAAGACTAATGGATCTGTAAGGTAAAGCTGCAAACCATTATCGCCGTTGCCTGTTGTGCATCACACCACCGACAAAGAGAAACCAGTGACGTAAGATAGGGGTGCTATGGTGTATGATCACGACTAGATATCGCGGTGATACTTACTAAGACCAACCTGTGTCAATCCCAACAATAAAGTACGGGGTAGATATGACTCAGCCTTGAGCAGAATACATGGCAGAGCATGAGTAATAAACACCAACCAAAATGCGCTCCCTACCACTGAGCTATCCAACCATACGATATTATTTATATTTTCTTTCAATAAAAAATTTTAGAGCATCATATTTTCCATGTTAACAACAACTATTCCAAATAAGAGAGTGTCTCAAAACAGTTAAAATTTTACTTAAATTTTTGACTTATAATACAGAATGTTATATTAAATTGCACAATCTTGACAATGGTGTGGATGACCTAAATTATTTTCAACTTTTTTTTTTAAATACCATAAAAAGGGTTTACCTGCTTTTATTTATTTGAATCAAAATATTTTTCCCAGTTTTACAATTTAATTTTAAAAGAAATTTAAAATATTTCGATAATTTAATTCTCTGAGAGAAAAATATATTTGACTTTTTGATAGGTAACTCACGTGTCGTTGCTCGGAAACATATAGCCAAGTTGAGATATAGCTGAATATTCTACTGCATACTAATTAAACCCAATGTGGCACCGCTTAAGCCCCAGCGCACGCCAGAAACTGTCTTGACGTCAATACCTGTCTCGCTTCTTCCCTGTACCTCTATGTTCCGGCGACGTCTCCGTCTTAAATTCGTTTACGGTTCGGCTCCAATCCTCCCACTCTCTATGTTTTTATACACCTTTCTTCTTACATTTCTAACTTTTTCAGTTTACGTGAAAAATTCTTTCAGTTTGTAAATTAATTACTGACCACGTGTTTTAGAGAGGTACAGCATTTAAATTATGCTGTTTCATTTTATATACAAATTTTAACGCTAAACTTTGTGTGTATAAACTAAGTCTGTGATAGTTTTCAGATACATAAGAAACTCCGGTTTCAAATTTAAATGCTATATTCTCATCGGTTCTGGGCTTTCCAACACTCCTTCTGTCGGCTTGTGTCTTAAAATCGCTTGTGGGCAGTAATGGGTCCCATCGTCAAAAATTTCATCTCTGCTTCTAGTTCCTTACGGCATTCACGATGCTGTTGGCTTCAACTTTATCTTAAGTCTAAGTAACTAATTTTTGTCAGTAATATTACTAATAGTAAGGTAAGATTTGTTAACAAATACATATGTATAATTTTATCAATTCTTCTTTTAAACCACTTGGTTTACTCATTAATTACTGTTCAATGTTTTAAACAGACTCTCAGTATGGCTTCATAATTGCCTTTTTCATACTGTAACACAGCCGTACGATTTAATTTTATAATTCAAATTATTGTTGAAGGAATTCAAAATTATTTTATTTTATTTTATTTTTTTGTATCGGCCATCGAAGGACCACATGCAAATTTCAATTCTTTACCCTTTGTTCCTTTCGTTTTCTCCAGGATTCTTTCATCTTTTCACTGTCCCTTCTTCCTGTCTTTAAGACTCCTTACATTTTTAACACTTTTGCCCGAAAAACGTCTCTTTCAATTGCTTCTTCCGCGTTTATATTACTTTTTTTCTAAATCCTTTTAGACTTCTTTAATCCAACTTGATGTTTACAATGAATTGCCACAGACCTCTCTTCTTACCCATTTTTCTAAGAAATTCCACATTTGTAATATTATCGGTTCAGTTAATCCAGCATGCACCTGTAGCACCTTACCTGAAATGACTTCAACTTTCTCTTTTCGTCTGTCCCCAGAATCCACGTTTTACATCGACATAAGTCTACACTCTACACGTATAATTAAGAAATATTTTTTGATTTCAAGACTGTTACTTTTGAAAGTCAAGATCCTCGACTTATAGTTTTGTACAGTTGCTGCTACTACTTACAGTAATAGGCTGTATAACGTCCAATTGGTATTACTTTTTAAAAGAATAATAATATAGTCTCAAGGCAAAGCTAATGGGAAAAACAAAATAAATGAAATAAATCTGGATAGATAAGGAATAAGAGGTGCTGATAGATACAAAACGGAACAGAAGGCTAAGAGATAGACTGAGAAAGTAATAGCAAAAGAAAAAAGACAAAAAGACAATTTTCTTATTTTTTAGATAAATTAATTAATTTTTAGACCACTCAAAGTTGAAAGGTTTGAAAGAAATTATTAATGACGTGAAAAGAATGGAGAAGAATGGCAACAAATTTTACAGAACGGAAAATGAAGAGATTAAGAAAAGTGAGTTAGTATATGTAGGTAATAATATAAAAAAAGTAATAATAAAAACGGCATCAGAAAGGAATCAAGAGAAGAGGTAGGATTAGAGAAACGAGGAAAAAGAGAAGTGAAACATCAACAGCTGTATTCGTTGGGGAGAAGAATCGAATAGGGTAGTTATATACTCGAAAGAAATAAAAAGCTGTGAGTTGATGTTAATGATGAGTATGATAATGAGAAAGTAGTGATGGTGGCGGTGTTTTGGTAATGAAGTAAATACAGCTAGTTAAAACTAATAAAGCATTCCTCAAGTGGTAGCTAACATTACGAGACAGGTAAACTCAAGTGGTTACTCGTCTCAAGTAGTAAGATATAACAATTGATCACTTAAGGCTAGGGGAATTCATTGGAATATATGCGTACGCGTTCAGAACAGAAGAATAGATTATACTTAAATATGTATAGCGCAAAACCTGCGTACAATATTAATTAAGTATAATTACGGACTTGCGCTTTTAACTTAGACAACTCAATATACGCTGGTCGCGTATACCCGTGTGCCGTGATAGTGAAATTAATGAAATGATTCTGATTCCGATGATTCTGATTCTGTACGTTCAAAAACTTATTGTTTCAGAAAGGCAGTATAAAAATGCGTCTGCCGTTATACTAATTAGGTAACTATTAATGGAGAAATATATTTTTAAATCGTTTTCTTAAACATCCATTGAAACATTACTAAAATGTAATTGGCTGTATAAATATAAACCATACCGTTATTTAAAGTTGTATTATACTTAGTGAGCAATTGAAATATTTTCACTGTTCTGAGAAAACCTTTTGAAAAATGAGAACAGCTTAAAACTGTGAATAAACCAAAACAAATATATAGATGAGCTATTAATGAATCTTGGATGTGACGCGCTGTACCATTCTATTTAGATGTTATGTATTTATTTAGCGTGCATGTTATATAAGTTACATGCAAACATGCCTCGAGAGTTACAGTAAAGATGCAATGAAAATTCTGATTGGTGACGTCATTGTATGAGGTTTTTTTTAAATGATAAACATGTGCTTCAAATCGCGTCATCAACTATGAACAAAAAGTCAGAAGGTTGATTGAAAAAGGTTAATTAAGAAAGTTGTGTTAGTGGTTATAATCACAAAACGAATTATCACTGTGGGCACACCATTATTGAAAAATGATTATGATTAGCGCTTTCAAGATTCTCAAGATCTCCGATCTGACGATGAGCTGACAAGTTTGAAAGCGCTAATCGGAATAATTTTTCTATAGTGGTGTGCAACAGTGATAATGCTGTTTGAAAAAGGTTAGTTGATTTATGTCTTTATGTCTTTGTAAATTCTGTCGTCTTCCTTGTTTGTATACTGTCGTTATTAATTTAAACTGCGTTTGGTTTCTGGTAGAAACAATTTACATATTTATTCCTTTCCCGTAAGAAGAAACAAGTTTTTAAATTAAGCGTGTTAACACTATTGCAATATTACATTTACAGATAACATGCAAAATTAATACATTTTAGATTTGTACTGTGTTAAATATATTTTACGTATGTTTTGTTAACTTTTCTTAAATCATATATACATTTGTAAAGTGCTTAGATTATAACACATTTTAATGTTAATGTTATCTACTCCACAGGAAGTACGCAAAGTAAATGCGTAGTTTACACGATTTTCAAAACTATAATATGTCTCTCCTACTTATCTTACTTTTCACAGTTTAGACGAAGTGTAAAAATAATTCGTCCCAAATTAGTCGATGTGTAAACTGTAGAAACTTCAGATATGTTTTTATATTACACTTTTTATGAGAAAAAGCAATGTCCCAAAGAACTGCAGGTTACTAGACAATGTAAATAATTTAATTTTTATATATGAGAACGTAAACATAGATTAATGCGAAATGTCTAATTAATACTAATAGGAAGAAGCTTCGCTTGCTGACACATTTGCAATTTATTCAAAGAAATACTTACGATTGAACTATGGTTTTGTCGTTTTTGTTCTGTAGTTCATTTTTCAACGTTCCAAGTCTTCAGAACTTCAATGTAAGCAAAACGGAAATTTTTATTTATTGTGTTACTATGGTTCCTTGGTGAAAGTGGTTTAAAAATATTTCAAAACATAATAGTAAAACAAAATTGTAGAAATTGTTAATCCAGTGTTTGCTTTTCGTCGGTCAATCGTATTAAGGACCATCAACCAACAACCATATTACCATGACTAATTAGAGAAATTTCACTTTAGTTATGATGACTGAATTAAAATCATTTTTAAATTTCAGTTACATTAAAACGATTAGCTATTCCTTAAGTAGTCTTCACTAGCTTATTTAACAAAGAATTTTCGGTTTTCAAAGTAACCGTAAATGACAAAAATGTGACATTGTTTTGTTAAATCATGTGACATTCTTTTGTCATATACACACTAAAGGTAGACACACTGTAAAATAAGACAGCTTTGAAAATATAAATGTCTAGCTACTCCTGCTGGTTGTGCTGCTAGCACAGAGTCAACTCTGTTTGCACGACTGCTGTTGCTGCTCTTGTTTGATTTTTCGTGTGCACACGTGCATAACATGTCATTTTTTCTATGCCAAAATTGAATTTTTTCCGCGGTTACGTGTTTTGTAGGAAGTAGGAAGTAAAACTGCATTTCCTCATATTATTGTAGAGCCATATGTAGTGTTTTCTTTTTCTGTAGACGTTAATTCATACTCACAGAATTTCACGTTAATCTTACCGTGATTATGTGTTTGTGACTTTTAACGAGTTTTTGATACAATATATGTTCTATAACTCGTTATTTGCCACGCTTGCAGGTGTGCATGCGGATTTGTCTGAACTGTGTTTATGTGTGTAATAAAGGCTAGTGTATAATACTAAAAACAGTGTTATTTAATGAATGTTTACGAGCAACTTTAGGAAGCCGTAACACACTTTTGATTATAAAATAACTTCAAATATTCAGTTATAATTTTATGTAAGTTATAGGCCTACCTTAAACTTGACTTACAAAAGTTGTTATGTAATTGACGTTTATTTTCTATACCCTAGGTTTGTGTAGAAATAAAATACAAGTTCAGAATTCCGGGTGAGTAAACAATTTTTTACAAAACTCAAAAGTCAGGGTTTTCTTTTAAAAAATTAAATTTTTTACATTACAAGAGTGTATAAAGACTTATAAAATAAAAAAAAAAGAATTTTTTTACCATTTTGTTAAAACGAAGCGATAGTATTGTTTTAATGTTACTTTAGTTCTATAACTAAAAAGTAATTAATACTGAAGTTGAAAAAACAAAATCTTGCTTACTATATTACCTTTTAATCTATTTACGAGTAGCCATTAATAAATTTTAATATCCTAGTGGACGACTTACGTTAACGTTTGTGTGTAAAATTATGGGTCTGTGCCGTACGCTCTAAACGAGGTAGGAGGTTGCTGGGATTTCCTTTGCTACATAACTCTCTATTAAATCCCGTACGGCCACTATTACTAAGTCGACTTTACGTTCAGTAAAAATCTTTAAACATAATTTACCTCTCTGCATCGCTCTCACTCTGTTCGTTCATATCTCGGTCTCTGTCTCTCTCTCTCTGCTTGCACATACACACACACTCTCTCTCACACACTTTATTCCATCTCTTTCTATCTATCTATCTATGTATCTTCTTTACCCACCTCTCTCTATTCATATATTTATCTTTAAATCTCTCCTTCACTTTCCTTCCTTCAACGACTGTTATTCTCACTTAAACTAACTTAACTTAAAGCACATTGGATACTTCTCACAGACACAAATAAACGTTTGTGTAGACAAGCGTACATTTATACCTACATACTCGTAAGTTCATGCACATAAAAGCGGATTCAAGTACGCTTGTATGAAACAGTCATTTAGAAAGTAGACTACACGTAGGTACATTAATTTCAATCTAGAGTACTACGCTTTTGTGTAAATATTGTTTTTCGTGTTACCCTGTGTAGCTCATAAGTCAGCATTGTAATTTACATGGCAATCGTTAAAATCGTTAAGATAATAGGGTCTTCAACAAAAGACTCCAGTATTTAAAAAACGTGCAGTTCAATAAATAGTTTACCTATTCGAATAAAAAAAATGTGTCAGAAATATTTGCATTTTTTACATAGTTTAATATACTTAATTACGTGATATCTTGTAACTCAGCCGAATTCAAAGGTTTAATACTTTTTCTGTTGAGTCTGCCTAATCATATCTGGGGAGAATACTCAAGAAAAATTACATCAAGACAACATTCAACACGCACAAAGAAATCAACGTCTTTCTATAAAATCCAAAGGGCCGCATGCACTTAGAGGGACAAGGTGTGTATCAAATACCATGCAAAAACTGCGATCGGTCTTATATCGGCCACTCTGGGAGAAATATCTGTCAACGCGTCCGCGAACACGAATTGGCAGTAGCAAAACAAGAAAACAGCACATCCCTAACGAAACACGCCAAAGAAGCAGGACACACTTTTGATTTTAAAAAACACAAAATTTTTGGCACGAATTAACTATAAGAAAATCAGGGAGTACAGGGAGGCCATCGAGATCTACCGGATGAGCGAGGTAGCGGTCAACGACAGAAATGAATATACTAAATTAACGACAACGTGAAAATTCCTATCTGACAATTCACAAACAACATATGGACACAACACACTCACCCCTATGCTCTAACCCTCCTATGGCAAAAATCACAAGGGAAGTAAGATATATAACGCGCGCTGTAGTTAAATCAACATTAGTACGCTTTGAAAGTGTTCCGAGAGTACGGAACGAAACATCGGCAATATAAACATCACATACACGAATGTACCGAAAAATCTCCTACAACCGTGAAAGCCTTCGCTCAAGCATTAGAAACCTCTATAGGGAGGAAATAGCCATCGAACCAGAACATTTGCCATCCAAAAAAGTCAAACTACGCAGCCAACTGACTTTCCTACTCCGATAAAGAGATAACAAAATCATTCCTACCTCAGATTTACACATCACAACAACATAGAAGCAAGAAGAATACTTCAGAATGCCGGAAACGTTCTCGTCAGAGCATCCATCTAGGATACAATAAACCAGTTCGGCCACTTAGGCAGACGTCTACTACAATTACACTTAAAATTTGGAGCGATACTAGAAACAGAGAAGAGCATCAGCATTTTTAACATACCATACATAAAGGGCACAAGAGACATAATATGGAGAATACACAAGAAAAATTACATCAAGACAACATTTAACAAACACAAAAAATTAGCACCATTCTACAAAATCCGAAGGACTGTATACACTTACAGGGACAATGTGTATATCGGTACGCCTTGAAAATGTTCAGGGATTACGGAACGAATCGTCGCCAATATTAAAGTTACATACACGGATGTACCCAAAAATCTGCTACAACAGATACTCACTGTAAAAGCCTTCGCATGAGCACATACACACACACACATATATGTATTATGGTATGTGACCTTTAAGTGAATTCAATGTAGAGATCAGGCAGTGTTACTGTTTCAACATGGGGAAGCTGTACTCCATAAAAACAAAGTATTCGTAGTCAGTTTTGGTTCGAAACTGAATTTCCACACATTTCATTTTAGTGGTTATAAACCTGCAAAAACTGAAACACCCCTTGGCGTCAACAACTTTAGCAACAAATGTTTTATGACTTCAACACGAACCGAGAGCCGATGTGACCGATCGTGTAACTAGGCTATGGGACATTTCACGTGTCTTCAGATGTACACGAATGCACAGGGATGTATACAAACACTCCAGTATATCTGCACATAGTAGGACTACTACAAATATATCTTCAATAATTCTTTTTACGTTGACGGTCGTTAGGCTTTTTACTTAACACCATCAATAACGTCAACTGACGGTCAGAGAACACTTATCCAGTAACTCTCAAATTGTTTTAAATAGTTTTATCGTAGTCATTAACTGATTGCTATGCAATAAGATCATTTTATACCTAATCGTTATTTCTGAGCAAACAAATTTGTTCACTCATGGTTTATAATGAACAGCAAATAACAATGTGACATACGAAATTATACGTATGGTCTCACTGGACCCAGCGCATTTTTTGCTTCTCTAGGCCTTCTGCCTAGTTTTAAATATCTAGTGGCCCAAAAAAAAAAAAAAAAACTTTAATTTATAAAGTATTAAAAAATAAAGAGGGGTTACACGTGTAACAAAATAGATTTAACGAAAAAGCAGTGTTTCCAGGCCAATCAAACCCCTCTTCCCCACATAGCTACCCAAAATTTCCCCACTGCCACGCATATGTGTGCGTTCAGCAAACCATAATATTTTAAAGAACGTGAGCATATTCCAAATGTTTAAATACATGAATAATTTTGTTTTGCGATTTAATTACAGCTGGCGCCGCCTCTCGCATCCTAGCTTCCACTGGGGCCGGTCTAAACAGTTTTTTTCTGTAAGTCTTCTTGCATGCATCTTCGACGTCAATTTTCTATGAATGTTTAGGTTTTCCTTTTTTTCTTCTAGAGGGTGGAGTCCATTCCCATATCTTCCTTGTATGTATGTTCCCATACATGAATAACTTAGATATATTAAAAAAAAATTTACTTATGAAAAAAGACAATGTACTCACATACTGAGACATGAAACTGATTGATTTCGAAATCTTTGTCTTGTACGTAGTTCATTACTAGCCTGATGTATACACAGCTTTCTAATTGTTTAATTAATAACAACAATTTAAAATCAGTGACACCTACTTTTTAATATAATGAGTAAAATGAATACTACTTTTTATAGTATCGTCAATGAGAACTTTTGTATACATGCTTGAAATGTCCGTAGAGTATAATTTTTGTTTGTTTACGTTTTTTTTAGTTAATCCGTGATATCACTACTGGTTATAATGTAGTAGACTGAAAGCTTTTTATATTTCAGAATTCAACTTAGTTATTTAGCTATATTGTAATTTGTAAAAAATTTAATTTTGTACTGCGCATATTTTGTACTAAGCATTGCGTAAATCAAACTGTTACATTGGCAAAATTATTCGTTATATATTGTTTGTACATGTATGTATAATGAAAATAAAACGACCTGTGATATGATTCTCTTTATGTTTATTGTAAATATCGTTTCTTATAATAAAATACATATAAATACTATTTGTATAAATACCCTTGTATTATTTAATTATTTGTTCACTCTCATATGAATCTTAATTTTACAGCGAGATCCTTTTTATTTCAATTCCATACTCTTGAATAAGTTCACTCGCCAATCAAAATTTAAAATCCTCATTTCTAGCGTGTGTCTCATGATACACATATTTTTTCCATCCTTTCTAAAGCAGAATTAAAAAGAATATCTTTACAATGTAGATGATAATTATTATTATACATCATTTACAATACTAGAATTTATGTCACACACATTAAATCAGTTATCTCTCTACCGTATTCAATTTTATAATCTCCTTTCATCAAAGGTATTATCGTGATAATCACTGTCTTGTGTGTGCCGCGCTATGACCATTCTTCAGTAAATTTTAATAACCTTCCTTGCCTCCATACGTAGAGTTGATACAATATTGAGGCATTGATTTAGTCATACAAGTACTGTAACTAACACAGACTTCCTAAAGTAAGCCAATAATTTGTTGTGCTCTTTTTTGTACTGTATCCTTCCTGCGGTTACAATCAATATCGCCTCATTGTTAGGGTGAATTTCATTATAGGGTTTCGAACCGGAAAAGCACGTAATTAAAAAGCAGTTTTTGTAAAATAAATCCGAGTACTATTTAATCACATATTGTTTCTGTCAACTAAGAATAAACAACATAGAAAATATTGATAACACCTTTCCATGAGCCATGAAAATAATTTCTCTAAATCTGTTTCGGGATTACAGTTATTAATCCTAACATGTAAGTTACTTGATCTCCAAAACTCATTCACTTATTTTGCTATGTATTATGCACCTCTTGTTAGAGAAAATAATAATCTTTTTTTTTTAATAAATAAGAATAGTGTTTTGAATATATTATGATTCTTAGCCTTAACTGAGAAACGTCACGAAGAAGAGATTTTGTTTTTATAATTATTTTTCCTTTCTATACGTATGTAACGACCGTCTACTTGATCGTCGTAGGTACAGTGGAAAACAAAATACAAGACACCAATTATGTCACTAATCATCAGGTTTAATTTTTACAGTTAAACAGTTCGCGTAATTAACAACACCGTCCCTTACAACAAATCAAATAAAAATTGTTCACACGCAATAAAGTGTCAACTAATATAAAACACAATTGTATTACAATTATACCGCCCGACTGTAAAACACAACACTTCACTAACAACCACTTGAACGCGCACAGTAATCACTTGTAATCGCCCAACAATAAATTAAACTAGGTATCCCTGAGTAATTGTATTTATACCCCGCCGAAAATCCAGTTTATTCCACATATTACGTATTAGCTCTAAACTACGACATTATTGATTGCGGCCTTGACACAGTGCGTGCGGGCGCGCGAATTCTGTCAGTCTAGCAAATGCGCTTAGAATCACGTACGCCACAACATTCCGCTAGATTCCTATGGAACCAATTTTGCTTGAGTCATGCCGGTTGTGTCGTGTACTGATGATCTATATGCCATGAGGAATAGTGGTATACGTTGGTCCCAGTCTGTTTGGTTCTCGTCAATAACCTTCGATAGATGCTGCTAAAGTGTCCTATTAAATCTATCAATCATCCCGTCAGACTGAGGATGCAGAGGCGTTGTCCTGGTCTTTCGAATTCCGAGTAGACGGCATAATTCTTTAAACACTCCTGATTCGAAATTTCTCCCTTAAATCTTTATGGATTTCCATAGGGGCTCCATAACGGCAACAGAAGATCTGAACTAACTCCTTTGCCACAGTGGTAACCTCCTGATTTGGAATTGCGTAGGATTCCACCCACTTAGTAAAGTAGTCACCTACAACCATAATGAGTTTCCATCATCAGTAACTGGGAATGGTCCAGAAATGTCTATGGCAATTCTCTCGAAATGCAATCCAACGTTATACTGTCTCATTTATCCCCTGCTTCTGGTTTGTGGGCCCTTGCTTGCAGCACATATTTCACATATCCAAACCCATTCCTCTACGTCGTCGCGAAGATGAAGCCAATAGAATCGCTTCCGTATTTTGTCAAAGGTTTGTTTAACGCCAAGATGGCCTCCAGATGTTCCATCATGCATCTCCTTCAAAACAGACTGCACTTTACTTCGGGGAACTATCAACTGGAAGACCACGTCTCGTCCATCTGCACCCTCCGAAAGCCTTTTTCAGCAATCCGTTCTCTAAGGTAACGGATTCCCATTGAACCCAGTAGCCCTTCAGCACTTGCGAACCATGGCAGATATCTTGGCAATCTGGACGCCGAACTTCCTCTTTTGCTGTCAAGATCGGTCCAATGTCTCCATCATCATCTGTTCTTGTCGACAATCTTGTGTCGTCCAGCCGTCTGCCAGAAAATCTACAGTGATGGCTTGAACATGTTCGCTGGCGTTTTGTTCTTCCTTTCTGTGGCAATGTCGGCAGTCTTCCGGCCACGGTCTTCGTGATAACCCATCTCCATTACCATGCAGGCGCCCTTGCCGATGTTGCACCTTGAAGTTGTACTCTTGCAGACGTTCGAGCTACCTTGCCAACTGTCCTTCCGGATTTTTAAATTTCAGGAGCCATGCAAGCGCGGCATGGTCGGTGCGTAGTGAAAACTCCCTTCCATAGAGGTATTTATGGAAGTACTCCAAAGCTCGGACGATTGCCAGCAACTCTCTCCATGTAACGCAATAATATCTTTCTGGTTTAGAAAGCGTCTTGCTGGAATACGCTATTACTCGTTCTTCACCGTTTTGCACTTGAGACAAAACTGCTCCTAGACCAATATTCCTTGCGTCTGTGTTTACGATGTACTTCCCTTTGGAAGCTGGGAATGCGAGAATTGGCTGCGAGCATAATGCAATTTTCAAAGTCCTAAATGCTTGATCACACTCTCACGACCACCTGAAGTTTCGTTTATTTTCCGTTAGCTCATGTAGTGGTTTAGTAATACTAGCGAAGCTTTCACAAAACGTCGGTAATGTAAGCATAACCCCAGGAAACACCTAATTTCGTGTTTACTCTTCAGAAATTGCCAGTCTCTTACGGTGTTTACTTTATTAGGATCCATGCAAACACCCGCTGCCGAATCCAGATGGCCCAGATATTGTACTTCCTTCTGGAATAGAGAACACTTCTTCGGGCTCAGCTTCAGTTGGCCACCGTGAATTCTAGTTAGAACCTTCTTGAAGTTTTCCAAATGATCTTTGAAGCTTTCCCGATCACTATGACATCGTCTAAGTAAACAAGGCAAGTTTTCCACGTCAGGCCTCGGAGTATCAGGTCCATCAATCTCTCAAATGTTGCCGGTGCATTACAGAGTCCAAATGGCATGACGTTAAATTGGAATAAGCCATTTTGGGTCGAGAAAGCGGTCTTTCCTTGTCTTCTTGATGAAGACCCACTTGCCAATATCTACTCTTCAGGTCCAATGTGGAAAACCACTATGCTCCGGACAACGTGTCGAGTGTATCGTCAACTCGAAGTAATGGATAGCAGTCTCTCTTTGTAACATCATTCAACCTCCGGTAGTGTACGCAGAAACGCAATCCACCATCCTTCTTCGCCACCAGCACTACTGAGAAGACCAAGCACTTGACGAAGGGCCTCTGACATCATGTCCTGTACTAACCGAAACATTTCCTCTTGCTTACACAATGGAGGCCTTCGAGGAGGTTGTCGTATCGGCGTTGTGTCCCTTGTATTGACGCGATGTTGTAGAACAGATGTTCTTCCCAGTGACTGTCCCCGAACTGCAAAAAAATCTTTTAATTTATGTAAAAACCGTTTGAGTTCTTTTACCTCAACACTTGAGAGGTCGTTAGACGATCTGTTCAATAATTCCTGCAGTTCCTCTGGTAATTTTGAAGTATCCGAAGTACTGGATCTCGTTGCGTCATTCCGGCTATCCAGGCCACATGAGTCAATTTGCCTAGGAGCGTATTGCTCTGTAAAGTGACAGATTTATAAAAAATATTCCCCACTCTAATAGGTACATTAGTATGCCCGGTGTGCTGACTACCTGGGGTTCCAATATAGAGCACTGGTTGCCCCTAGTATCTACCTCGGTTCTAACCATGATGATCTTTTTGGAGTTTGGCGGAACAGTTACGGCCACTTGGTTTATGACGTCCATCGATTTTCCTGATGTAGTCATTGTGGAGAGCATTACTTCTTCTCCTCCGATTCTCAATACATTTTTTTTTAAGTCGACTATAAATTCGTATGCGTTCATAACGTCCTAACCAAGAATTGCTTCATCCATGATGTCTGCAACTAGTACTTGATGATTAAACTCAAGTCGACCGTGGCGTAGGTGTATCTCCTGTTTTTCAAACACTTTTACAGGCGGTCCAGTAGCTGTTCGCAAGCTGCAAGAGCACCAGATTGGCTTGAGATATTTCACCACGTCGGGCAGCACAATGGAAACTGTTGCGCCTGTGTCAACTGTAATCGGGGTTGTCCTTTCTTGAACGAATCCGGTAACCACCAAGCTCCCGCTGTTTTTCTGAAGTGTAAAAATTGCGTATTGTCTAGGGGCCTCTTTCCTCCAGTTATTCAGCACACGCCCCGTTGTACCCGTTGTACCGACTACTCGTTTCCTTGCTGCTGAATTCTAACCCGACAATATCGTTGTAAATGTCCAGGTTTCCCACATCTGTTACACATCGGTCGTCCATCCTTTCTTATTTTATTCTATAGCGCCGACAGTCGAGTCTCTGTTCCTTGGTTCTTCTTCCTCATCGTCACTGCCGTCGCGATCTTTTAGCGCGCACTTTATGACATGTCCAACCAGACTCTGATTTGGCGGCCTCAAATTGCAAATTTCTCGGACACCGGCAGTAAATGTCTGCATCGCAAACTCGTTCGAAAATCTTCTGGCGCTTCAGGATAGGCCAGTCTAATTAGTCTGTCCATACTTGCTTTAAACTTTTGAAGGCTCTCCCCGGAATGTTGTTGCCTTGCTCTCAACTGGGTGCAGTACATATCTCGCAAATGTTTATCAGCATACCGTAATTCCAAAGCTTTTATCAATTCGGCATAGGTGTTTTGGCTGTCAGGTGGCACTTCCTGTTGTAGTTCTGCCGCTGGTCCTTTTAATGAGAGAACGAGTGATACTGCCTTGTCTTTCTTTGTCCAATTATTTGCGCATGGAGCAGCTTCAAGTTGCCGGAGGTACGTTGCCTAGTGGCTGCTTCCGTCAAAGATTGGAGCTTTGACTTGAACGGTCCATACTGGAGTGAAAGTGACTTTCTCTATTAACTTATTTTCTGCTTCTTTTTCTGTCTTTATCATTGGTACAGTCAGTTCACAAAGTTGTTTCGGTTGTACCTTCAGGCGCGGCTCAACTTCACTTTTAATTTGTTCTCTTACGTGTGCCATTAAGTTTTCTACTTCAGCTATTTTTAATGTCATTGATTCTTGTACCTCCGATATTTTAGTAACTTGTTTATTAAGCTCACCTCGTAGGAGATCCAATTCTGCGGTACTATGCTCTTGCATCTGCTTCTGCTCCTGTATTAATGCTTTGATGTCTTCTGTTTCACGCTTCCGTTCCTCTGCTTCCAGAGGGTTTTCTGTCTCGCATCCGCTATCTCATTTTGTCGTTTTCTGCTTCTTCTCTTTCTTGTCTTCGTTCTTCTTTTTGTCGTCTTTATGCTTCTTCTGCCTCTTTTTGTCGTTCTAATTTTTGTTGTTCGTGTGTCTGTCGCAGCAGCGATTGGAAAGCTTCCATCATCTGACTGGTATCCATTGTTTACGATTAATTATAAATAACGCTCGTCTTGTACAAAGTGTCCACTGTTTTCACCGTTAATGGTTTTGTCGCACTTCTGATCCACTGTTACGACGGTCTTCTTATTGATCGTCGTAGGTACAGTGGAAAACAAAATACAAGACAACAATTAAGTCACTAATCACTAGCTTTAATTTTCACTTTTAAACATTTAGTAATTAACAACACCGTCTGTTACAACAAATCAAATAAAAATTGTTCACACGCAATAGAATGTCAACTAATATAAAACACAATTGTATTACAAGATACCGCCCGATTATAAAACACAACTCTTCACTAATTACCACTTGAACGCACACTGTAATCACTTGTAATCGCCCGACAATAAACTAAACTGTGCGTCCTTGAGTAATTGTATTTATACCCCGCCGAAAATCTAGATTATTCCACATACTATTAGCTCTAAACTACGACGTAATTGATTGCGCCCTTAACACAGTGCGTACTGCCGCGGGAATTCTGGTACAGTCTAGCAAATGAGCTGAGAATCTCGTACGACTCAACATTCCGCTAGAATCCTTTTGAACATTCGACAAACACGTAGATTGTTCTGTAATGTCGCAACAATATATTTCTTGTACACACACACTATAACTTCTCCTCCTCTGTACTCCCGTGTTAATTTGCCTCACGTTGGATGCGTCAATTTATTACTAAACGTGTATCCCGTGTTATTTTTTAAATGTTAAGTTGTAATAAAGATTGGTTTGTTCAATGATGAAAACCGATTGAGTAAATAGTGTATCAGTTGTTCGTGATTTATTTATGTTGCGTGTTTTGTAACGTGATTTCATACATAAAATTTATGAAATGAATTATTCGCCTTGTTTTAATAATCAGAATAATTATTATTTCAATTCCGCAGTTAAAACTTCAAAATGAATTCGAATGTAGCGGTCGAGTCGTCCCAAACAATTCTCAATGTTCACCTTCGATATTAGGCTTAACCCTATTCGTTAAGGTTAATCTTGGTTTTGTAGTTTATGTGATTCCAACGCTCCTCGACCTCTTCTTGTTTTTTGTAATTATAAAATAAATGTTGATTATATCTTATTTTCATGAAATAATAACGCATGGATATGACACACACATACACACACACATTAACATTATCATTATTAACATTATCGTTTAATCTTTGCAATTTTAATTCAAATTGATGGAAATGTTCATTCGATACACACGTTAGTAACAATCGATAGTTATCTCAGGAGTGAATAATAAAAATAGGTTAAACATATTTAGTGGGAATTCTTGTGGCTGCTACGAAAAGTTCCATTACATAATAAACAATAATATAGAGTACATTACAAATCTTTCTAGTACTTATAATCTAAAAAGAGAGTTACAAAATTTATTAAGAAAAACATACAATGTCTGATGATATTGAGTACACCTCGTACAGAGAATGCTGGTTAGTGTGACATCATCATCATCGCTGCCTTCGTCCCTTCCAGATAATAACTAAAGTTTTATTAATGTGTTTAAATAAATATGTTCCTTGTACCCACTGATTCTTATATATATTGTTTTTCACTTATTAAAATGTTCACTAGTGATTAGTGGTAGTGTGAATTATAGTGTTGTCTAGTGGTTGTTCGTTTTGGATTAATAATATTGTCAGTTATAAAGTCGAATTATACATTACACTTCTAGGCGATGTTCGCTGTACGTCTCCTTGTTTTTGCTTGATATTTTCTTTATGGTGTTTGTTCCTGGTTAGTGATATGATTGAAGTTAAGAAATTTTTTATCTTCAGTGGTGGTCATAAAATTTTCTTCCACAAAACGGTTTCTGAGATTAGATTTTCTTTTTAATAATATCTCAGCGAGCACTCTTATACTGTTCTCAATCACAATAAACAATAAAGTGTCATTTCTTCTTTTTTAGTCACCGAACTGACCAAAACTTCTTAAATTCTGATTGGCCCCTTATGTACAGTTTAAGTGTTATATGACCAATACCCCTTAACTACTTTAAATTTTACAAATTAATTTTAACATATAATTTTATCATTATATCCTAATGATTCATACAATGTTTATATGATTATTAATTATAAAATTACAAACAATTTGGTACTAAACATGTCTTGGTTTATACCTGTAAAACCTTAGTACTTAGTGAATTTTTCTGATATATGATGAAACAATTTATAATGGTAGATGGTAAGTTATACCTTGACTCCATGAGATACATATATTTAAATTAACTAACTAATAACATGAACTCTTATAATATATCACAAAACTCTTAATAATAATACTTGGTTTGACAATTTTAATTTATTCATACTGTTGAACTATTGTCTGTATGATAAATCATTTTTACTTTCTGTTAATAACAACAAAACACTTTTTATAAAAAATAAATAGTACACTGTTTAACTGTAGTTTGTGTGACTATTATTATGCCACTTTTTAGTGTTTATTACCACCTTTATCACTGGAAGGGGTTGTGCCCCTTATTCTCTCTTTTTATGTACACAATTTTGTTTAACAACATTTTTATAAAAAAGTTAATACAATTCACACAATTTATTTTAGTTGATAAAATTTTATTTTTTAATTTGTACCCTTTATCGGGTTTGTTTATTCATGGTAAGTTATTTAGGCCTATTAGGTTTCTTTATTTAAATTTAGTTTGTTTACTGCCCTATTCTAATGGGTAAATACTGGCTGGGTCTTGATGATATTAAATAAGTCAAAGGTTGATGTTGTTGAATCATATTTGGTTCCTTACTGATTTTTCAAAACTTGATATTTTCTTTTAATTAGCTATTGATTATGATTTCGTGTTCCCTCTCTGGATAGGGGTTCATTATTATATTTATAATTCTTTTTACAACATTTTGTTTCGTTACAATACATACACACACACACACACACATACAAATTAAGACATTACAAATAATAAGTTATAAATAAAAATTAATTATTTCATAGACTACAAACTAGAAAAATCTTACGCTGTATTAAGGGACTGCAGATGCTTTATAAGTACTAAATTAAATATTCAACACTTACTTGAATATAAATTTATTTTGACAACACTCAAACAAATGTGTCAAGATGCTGACTTCCAGTTTGGGCAAAATGCTTTTAAACCTAAGAAACGTTTAAAGTGAACACTAGATTCGGGTTTGAGTTACAATTTCCGTTTAGCCATATTGCTACGCGTTATGGGTTTTCATTATTTATTAAAAACAGCTACCTATTTTTATGTCCGTAGAGATATAAAATTTTCAAATTTCCAAAATATTCAAATATCGGTTAAAATTTTTTTAAATTTGTTTTTCGGAATGGATTTGTATCATTTTTAGGAACTTTACAACTAATGTTTGACCAAGGTGCTCAAAATTTCGAAAATTCCAAAACTGAATAATATGTTCAGGTGCCGTTAAAAATACTTATTAAATTAGTACCTACTCTTACTTATAGTATATTTTTGTTAGATTTTTTCAATTTTCCCGACGATTACAAAAGTTTAACTCCCTCTTTGTCCACCCGCTTCTATTTTATTCGGGGGAATCAATCTCAAAACAACAATAGTCTGTGGGATACAAATACGTAGACGCTTGGTAGGTTAAACGGAACGCGGTAAACGTATTCAAAAGTTATCCTGGAGACATCTCGCAACTAGACAGACGTACAGATGACTAACGGTTGAGTCAGAACTGACGAATCGATTCGCTTGTTCAATAACAGAAGCAATCTTTTAAAGTATAACAGTTTTAAAATATATTTAATGTTTTCAGCTTCTAAATTATACTGCTCTTTTCTGACCGTTTGTTTTACAATTTTTCCAGTCAGCTGAACAATAAGTAGGTTTTATGTTGCATTAAAACAGTTTAATGTCTCTTTACTCTAGTTTTATACAGATTTCCTTTACTTTTATTGTGTGTAGTGAGGTGTATTACCTTCTTAAATCGATTTTCTCTAGAAGGGACGGAAATCCTTAACTGATTCACCTGTTCCGTAGTACTTCCGCAACATTACTTTCAAGTATCTCAATATCTTTTACGTAAGTTTTATTCTTTATTTGTAAAACAGACAACATTTTATATAGAACTATTAGAAATAGTTGTCACTGTCGACAGACAGTGTTAATAATACTCTATCAAATTCACATTAACAAGAACAATTAGTTAATGTAATAAAAATAGTAGTAGTATGTGTGAAAACTACTGTTTATACTAGGCAACATATGAACTAAACATGTATATTTTAAGTGCATATACTTTTCCACCGTAGTCATATTTCTCCACAATATTTACTGCTTTTAAAAAAGAGATACAAAATAAAATGTGCCTATTTATATACGTCATCAAGGTTAGGTGACATTCGTTTCCTTGCGCATGATTTTATCCGGTAAGTATAAACATTGTTTAGAATAAAATAAACAAAGCAGAATAACGTAATAACATTACAAACGAAGTTTAATCGGAGTATTATTAATCCCCCAGTGAGTTATTACAGTGACAGCATGACAAAAGTGTTAACCAAAAAGTTTTACAAACATACACTTAAAGCTATTCTTAAAGTTAGTAAATGTTCCTTACCATAGAGCTTTGTAGCCAAATTATTTTATTTCATTGATAGAATGCATATTTTTAACCATTGGCGGGCAGAAATTAGCCTCAGCTTACCTGAAACAAGCATTTGTATGTTAAATAACATAAGTCAATGAAGAAACATTTCAATATTACTACTTAAATTATAAAAAAATATAAACTAATTAATCTTTTAATAAAATAACTAAAATATAAGTATACACAGTCTAAATTAATAAGTTTTATTCTATACTAGAATTTATAATATTATAATTTACTTTGATCCAAATTTCATTTGGATAAAATTTATAGATGATGGGTTATATGTATCAAGTAACAAAAATACAAATGCAGATAGCATATTAAAATAAATAAGTAACATAGATCCAAAAATACAAGTCACAGAAGAAAAATAATATCATAACAAAATCAACTATTTAGACATAACCATCACAAGATACAGTAATCACCTACAATATGCAATATACAGAAAACCAACTTCCACTAACATCATTATACCTAACCATTCTGATCACCCACCACAACATAAAATGGCAACATTCTATTCACTATTTAGGAGGATGTACAAAATACCCCTGAACAAACAAGAAACAGACAAAGAAAGAAATATAATATACCAAATTGCTTATGAAAATGGATATAATAAAAATACTGTAAACAAAATAGAAAATAAAATCAAATATAAAATAAAAACTGAACAATTAAGAGTTAATCAAAATGAACGAATCAAAAATAATAACAACAATAAAAAATGGGCCACATTCACATACGTAAATAATAAAATGGCAAAGCTAACTAAACTGTTTAAAAACACAGACATTAAAATAGCATACAAAACTAACAAAAATTATCTACAAAAACTAAATAACCAACAAAACAAAGATAATACAGCAACCACTGGTATATACAAAATTGAGTGTCAAGATTGCAATAAATGTTACACAGGACAAACAAAAAAACAACTGAAAAAACGTTATTTTGAACACCTAAACGCATACACAAAACCAGAAATATATAAATCCAATTTAGCTACACATGCAATAAACACAGGACATGAATTCCCAGACATAACAAACATGACACTAATACATCAATACATCACATACCACACAAAGGCACCATTAAGAACATTTGGGAAAATTTACAAATATACAAACATAAAACACAAAACAAACTAATACCTGAACAAATACAAATCAATACAAAACAAGACACAATTTTCAAAGCACTCAACATCAAAACTACACAAAATACTAATATGTACACCACAATCACACACAATAATACCAATTTAAAGTACCAGATGCCAACACGAAACCACAATAACAACCAGCCAATACACAAGTAGGCCTACTTCACCAGACGCAAAATCACGAAGGGTGAGGATGGGAACACAGTGGTTTCCGAAACATGTTCCTAATAAGGAAAAACATAACTTGAGGTAAATTCATTATAAATATTAAATATATTATATACATCAAGAAACGGACTGTAGCAAAAAGTGTTTGAATATTGTAGCATAACAGAATTATCACCTTAAAATTTAACTTAATACAACATTAATAAAGAAGAAAATATCAATAGTGAGTGAGAATAAATGGTTAAAAAATTAATAAATTAAAGAAGCTGATCATTATAGTCGATAAAATGTTAATAAAAATTAAACTGAATAACAAAGAAAACTCTTGGTCCATATATAAATAACCAACCACATAAAACCCCAGTACAACAGCAGTATACCCAGTAGATTGAGGAGCAGTAAATGAAAGCACAAAAGTAAAAAGTTAACAAAAAATTAATAAGGGGAAAAATTTATTAAATTAAGAAGCAGAAAACCCCAAGATACAAAACCAATAACAAATTAATAAGGAGCTGTAAATGAGAAAATAAATGAAACCGAATAATCAAGTAAGATTCATTGAATTAATAATATAAGGACATGAAACCACAAGATAAGGAAATACTAATATAATAAGAAGGAAGAGACAAAATATGTCAAGGTTCCTAAAAGGAATATAGAAACAAGAAAGGCTATTCACTAAAATATTATGAAGAATGAATATACCAAATTTTACTAAATTAAAACCAATGATAAATGTCAGACCAAATAACTCAAGTTACAGGATACAATGCAATTAAAATAAAATTGTAAACTAAATGTAAGCCTAATTTAAGAACAGTAAAAACAAACCAAAATACTACCAATAGTGTAGAAACCAACCAAAAACTACCATAGTGTAAAAACAAAAGACTACCATTAGCGTAGAAAATATAAGGTGAAATACCATAATAAAAACAATAAAAGTTAGAGACTACAGTGAGTGTAGAGAATAACAAGTGACACAATATGATAAAGAATAATGTAGGAAATAGAAATCATTTGAAAAGACTACCATCAATGTAGAGAGATACCCCATAAAAACCCTAAGAATAAAAGACAGTCTAATGACTGAGAATAGTATTAATAATAAAAGTGTTTTAAGGATTAGGTATAATAAAAATTTAATAGATATAAGATGTTTTAATTTTTTTGTTTAATCAAGTTAAGTATAGTACATACAAAAGACAGTTAATAACTGACAGTATTATTAGTAATAAGATGTTTTAGTATAATTAATTTTGTTACAAAAAGAAACATGAAAACAAAGGACAGTTAATGACTGAAGGTATTGTTAATAATAAGATGTTTCCATTATAGTTAAATGATATATAAAAAATAATAGGCATAAGATATTTTTGTTATGATTAAGTGATATAAAAATTAGTAGATCTAAGATGTTCTGTTGTATTTAAATAATGCTCAATAATTTCCAAGTTTGTTAAGGCATAGAAGGCAAGTAGGTAATACAAATATTGTATTATTAAACTGTAAACCATATAAAGAATAATAGGGAAAAATAACTAACAAACCCCAATAGAAAAACAAAACAGCATTTTTGACCAAAATAACTACTACTTAGAGTCAAACCCAAATGAATAAATTCAATCAAACTGTATATAATTAATAGAAACTAGTCCATGTAAAACAAAGATATGAAAATGTAATCAGTACAGAAACAAATATTAGCAAAAGTAATGACAATAGAATAAAATTAACTTTATTAGGAAATATGTAATACTAGGCCTAAGGGGTACTCAACTCAGATAAAAAGTAAATTAATCAATATTGGAGTATTATAACAACAAATTATTAACAACAATCAATAATCATGAAGTGAGTAAAATTATTTGAGGTAAATATAAACATAAAATCACTTGTAAACCATTTAATTACTAATATTGTAAAAAATACAAGGCCTATAATAAATATCAAAAATTGTAAATTTTAGGCTTATCTGAACTTAAAACAGACCCAGTTATATATCGAATTATGTAAAATTAGCATAAGAATATTGCTAGATAGTTAAATTTTCCCAAATTTAATAAATAATTAAGTTACAGCAATAAATAGGAAAACTTGTCATGTATTTTTATGAGTTGAAATCAAATCCAAGATATGTAAATTTGTAAAAACAATGGTAAGAGGAATAAGACATTTTATAAATTACCACCGAAACGACGACTTTAAGTCATCAGTCTATTGTTACTCGTGAATGTGTACAGTTCAAATTTTACGGACGGAAGATCTGAAAAATATAAATTAGTGAAAAAACATTGAGTACAACCTCGAAAAATGTTACAGAGGTTACCAAATGGAAAATAACACCACTACATCATAACTAACACCAAAACTGAACCAGAACAACAGCAATAATAATATCCAGTAAGAGCACAAGAAATTAACCGCCATTTTGAGAAAAATTCAACACAAAAATTATCTGGACACGAACTCAACAGATTTGAACACAGAACACTGCACCAATCAACTATCACAAAAACAACATCGCCGAGGAGGGAAGAACACTTCACACAATTTTCCAGAGGTATTACAACATCGCAGAGGAAGGAATCCGCATTTATATTTGAGGAAGAAGAACATAAAGTCGGCGTGTGTAGCAGAAATCCACGAGGTGAATGGCAGCCATTTTCATTTTACTGGCGACCAGCACGGACACAGCCTCCACGAGCCAGTGACGTCATTCTACGGATTGGTTCGAATTTTTACTTAATAATTGACAATTTTCAGAATCCTGTTATTTTTTAGCGAATAATAATTTAGATTAAAGTATTTGTAAGTATTATATCTTGTTCCTTGCCCTCTCTGACCATTTCGACAGTTAAAAGAACTCGAAATAATTAAGTTTGTAACGTTATATTTGTCATTTTGTCACTATCGACCTGAGTGAATCTCAACCAATGCCAATTGGTTTGAACGTGATACGTGATGCGTGGTATTGTAGATGCGCGTAAGATTGGCGCACAAATTCAAATTTAAAAAAATAAACATCAGAATTACTCAAACACTTGTGTGTATCATTATTTGTATTATAAATAGTAGCTTTTTCTTTCTTCTAACATCAATTAGAAATATTAGAAAAATATATTAAGAAGAAGAAGAAGAAGAAGAAAAAGAAGAGCTAAGTTAGAAAAGAGAATACTTGATCCGACAACATAACAACATTATCTCTAGTGAACAAATATTTTAAACACACAATAACTAATTTACTCACTTGAAAGTAATTAAAAATTTATAATTAATTAATTGTTTAATTAATTAATTGATCAAATAGACAACAAAAGATTTTCTATAAATCATTAATAAAAATTTTTTTATTAAACTTATAAACACAACAAAATTTTTTCTTATCAACATAAATTTATTATTTGTAATTGGGTTTAATTACAAATTGACGGTTACAACAGTGGGGCATCATCATCTTCTATTTGCACGTTTTAATTACAATATATATATATATATATATATAGTAATATTTCTGAATTACAAATAAAAAAATGTATTGCTATATCAATTTAGTAATTAATTAATTAATTATTATTATTTATTTTCGATTAATTGCTTCACCGTGAATTAGTTATTGTGAGTGTAGAAATATTTGTTTCACTAATGTTAATCTTGTTATGTCTATTGTATCAAAGTATTCTCTCTTCTAACTCAGCTCCTCTTCTTCTTCTTCTTCTTCTTGGTTTATTTTTCTAATCCTTCTAAATTATGTTAAGAAGAAAGAAAAAACTAATGTTTATAATAAAAATAATAATAAACACAAGTATTTGAAACAATTCTGATATTTATTAATTTTTTTAAATTGTGCGCCAATCTTACGCACATCGATAATGGCTGTGGCTAAGACTCGTCTCAGGTCGATTGTGATACAAGACAAAAATATAGTATTACAAAAATTAATTAGTTGAGTTCTTTGAACTGTCGAAATGGTCAGAGAAAGGGCAAGCAACAAGATACATTACTTACAATTAATTCAATCGTAACTATTATTCCATAAAAATAACATAATTCAGAAAATAATGTCATTGAATAAGTAAAAATTCGAACCAAGTCGTAGAATGACGTCACTGGCTCCTGGAGACTGTGTCTATCTCGCTCTGCAAATAACCTATGGCTGCCGTCCGCCTTGGTTTTCTGCTACCCAACGCTGACGCTAATGTTTCTTCTCCCTCCAATATAATTGTGGATCTCTTACTCTGCGACGATGTAGTCCCTCTGGATAATTGTGTGAAGTGTTTTCTTCTCCTCGGCGATGTTGTTTGGTGCTGGATTAATTGTGCTGTGTTCCGTGTTCAAAAATCTGGTTGAGATCGTTGTTCTATTAATATTTGTGTTGTGTGAATTTTTCAATATGGCGGTTGATTTCTTGTGCTCTCGTGCTGGATCGTATTATTCCTGTTGTTCGTTTTAGTTTCGTTATGGGTTACGTTATTAGTTATTAATTTTCAATTGGTAACCTCTGTAGCGTTATTTGAGGTTGTTCTTCAATTTTCTCAAACTATTTATAAACTGTAGATCTTCTGTTGGTACTTTCTGATCCGTACACGTTCACGTTTAACAATTGACTGATAACTTAAAATCGTCGTTTTAGGTGGTCATTTCCAAAATATCTTATTCTCCTTCCTATTGTCTGTAAACAGCTACATGCCTTGGATTTGATTTCATCTTATAAAATTATATGACAATTTTTTCTATTTATTGCTATAACTTAATTATTTATTAATTTTATGAAACTTTAACTATCTAGCAATATTCTTGTTCTAATTTTACATAATTCAATATATAACTTAACCTATTTTAAGTTAAAATAAGCCCAAAATTTACATTTTTTGATATTTCTTATAGGCTTTATTATTTTTTACATAATTAGTAATTAAATGATTTACAAGTGATTTTATGTTAACATTTTCTTTACATAATTTTACTCACTTCATGATTATTGCTTGTTGTTAATAATTTGTTGTTATAATACTCCAATATTGACTAATTTACATTTTATCTGCATTGAGTTCCTTGTTATGACTTGTATTAGATATTTCCAAATAAAGTTAATTTTATCCTTTGGTCATTACATTTATTATTATTTGTTTTTGTGCTGATTATATCTAAATATCTTTATTTTACATTGACTAGTTTCTATTAATTATATACAGTTCTATTGATTTTATTCATTTGGATTTGACTCTACAGTAGTAGTTGATTTTGGTCTAAAATACTGTTTTGTTTTTTCTATTGGGTTTTTTAATTAGTTTGTTATATTATTCTTTATATGGTTTACAATTAAAAATATATTCATATTATCTTCCTGCCTTCTCTGCCTTAGCAAAACTTTTTGAACATTATTTAAATACAACATAACATCTTATATCTATTAATTTTCATATATCTCCTAATTATAAGAAAAATATCTTATACGTATCATCTTTAATTATATTACCCAATTATAAAAAAATATCTTATGCCTATCCCCTTTTACTATATTATTTAGTTATAACAAAAATATCTTATCCTTATCATTTCCTATATATAATTTGATTAAAATAAAAACATCTTATTACTAATAATGCTCTCAGTCATTAACTGTCTTTTGTATTTATGTTACTTCTTGTAACAATTTAACTATGATAAAAACATCTTATATCTATTATTTTTTTATATATAATTTTCCAAACACTCTTATTACTAATAATATTCTCAGTCCTTGACTGTCTTTTATTTTTAGGTTTTTTATTGTAACACTCTACACTAATGGCAGTCTTTTAAATCATTTATATTTCCTTCACTATTTATTTATTATAGTTTTTTCACTTTGTTATTCACTACACTCGCGGTAGTCTCTAACTATTATTATATTTTATTAGGGTATTTCACCTTTTATTCTCTACACTAATGGTAGTCTTTTTATTTGTTTCTACACTATGGTAGTCTTTTCTTTGTTTCTACACTATGGTAGTCCTTTGTTTGTTTCTAGTTTGTTCTTAAATTATGCTTACATTTATTTTACAATTTGTTTTAATAGTAATGTATCCTGTAACTTGCGTTATTGAGTCTAACATCTATTGGGTTTAATTCTGTTTAAATTGTGTATGATTTCTTTCATAATATCTTGGGAACAGCCTTGCTTGCTTCTATATTCCTTGTATGAAACTTGACATAGTTTGCTTCTTCTTTTTTATTCTATAAGTATTTTCTTATTTCGTGTTTTCATGTCCTTATGTCATCAAGTCAATGAACCTTACTTGATTATTCTTTTTCATTTATTTTTCATTTCTAGCTCCTTATGATTATATTATCGGTTTTGTATTTTGGGGTTTTCTGCTTCTTAATTTAATAATTTGCCCCTTATTACCTTTTCATTACTGCTCCTCATCTTACTTCATTTATTTTTTCCATTTTTCTTCTCATTTACTGCTCCTCAACCTACTGGGTATATTGATGTTGTACTGGGATTTTCTATAGATGGTTTCTTTTATATGGACCAAGAGTTTCCTTTGTTATTGAGTTTCTACTTTAATTCATTTTTAACCATTTATTTTTCTCACTCACTATTGATAGTTCCTTCTTTTTTAATGTTGTATTAAGTTAAATTTTAAGGTGATAAATCCGTTATGCTACATATATATATATATTACATTTAATATTTGTACATAAATTTACCTCAAGATGTTATTTTTCTATTTGGAACATGTTTCGGGTACTATCTTGTACCCATCCTCAGCCTTCCGGTTTTTTTGTCTGGTGAAGTACATATGTGTTGTTGGTTGACTATTATTATTGTGGCTTCCTGTTGGCTTCTGGTAGTTCAAGTTGGTTTTAATGTGTGTGATTGTGGTGTATGTGTTAGTTTTTTGTGTATTTTCAATGTTGAGTGCTTTGAATATTGTGTCATGTTTTGTATTGATTTGTATTTGTTCAGGTATTAGTTTGTTTTCTGTTTTATGTTTGTATATAAAACATTAAAACAAACATATTTGTTTGTATATAATAACAACAACAAAAAATGGGTCACATTCACATACATAAATAATAAAATGACAAAACTAACAAAACTATTTAAAAACGCAGATATAAAAATAGCATACAAAACTAATAAAAACAAATTACAAAATCTAAATAGCTCACACAACAAAGATAATACAACAACTAACGGTATATACAAAATTGAATGCCAAGATTGCAATAAATGTTATATAGTACAAACAAAAAAACAGCTGAAAAACGTTATTTTGAACACCTAAATGCATACAAAAACCAGAAATATATAAATCCAATTTAGCCACACATGCAATAAACACAGGACATGAATTCCCAGACATAACCAATGTAACACTAATAAAAAATATAACACACAAAGGCACCATAATGAACATATGGGAAAATTTACAAATATACAAACATAAAACAGAAAACAAACTAATACCTGAACAAATACAAATCAATACAAAACATGACACAATATTCAAAGCACTCAACATTGAAAATACACAAAAAACTAACACATACACCACAATCACACACAATAAAACCAACTTGAAATACCAGAAGCCAACAGGAAGCCACAATAATAATAGTCAACCAACAACACATATGTACTTCACCAGACAAAAAAACCGGAAGGCTGAGGATGGGTACAAGATAGTACCCGAAACATGTTCCAAATAGAAAAATAACATCTTGAGGTAAATTTATGTATAAATATTAAATGTATTATATACATCAAGAAACGGACTGTAGCAGAAAGTGATTGAAATATATATATATATATATATATATATATATATATATATATGTATTGTAACGTGTCGTTTCACCAAACATAAAACTAATAACATACTAACTAAAAGATAATTTACTGACTGTAACAGACCAAAATACCAAGAAGTTAAAGATCCCAGGACAAAAGATGTAAATAAATAAGATGTAAAGATGTAATTAATCGCACTGTTGAGTACATTTACATATGTTTTTATTTGTGTTAATCTGATTCATTGTAATAAGACAATTTAAATTATTATTAATAACTTCATTGCTAGTTAAAATGTAAATAAATCTAATTTAACTATGGGGAGGTCTGCGCACCTCAGACCGTTATTTTGTAAAAAAAAAACATAAAGTGAATTATTTAAGTTTTACAAATATAAGAAGATCAAACTATAATTATAAAAGTGGTATAGTATGACAGTGCTAGAAAGTGAGAATAACAGTGAAATACGGTAAAAAGGAAAAATTGTGTATAATGAAAGTGATTGAACATAATTATAATGAGCATTGAAGAAATATATAATCTATATGAAACAGGTATATAACACATACAGTGAAACAAAACAAATTAACTATTTGAAAAGGATACAATTTTACATTAAAAACTTATAATAAAATAGTGTAAGGAAGAAAAGTTAAAGTTCAGCTGAATATTATTAATTAGAAATGGTACACCAAAACTGTGACTCATAAAATAGAACCAAGACTTTTAACTAAATAAATTAATGTTTTGAGTGGAGGAAGATTGATTGTTGAAAATGGTGAATTGCAAGCCAGAACGTTTAAAAAATTACTGCTGAGTTTGATGTAAATTGAAGATCAATAAAAGCTGAGATGACCAGGAAAACCAACCCAAGACCTAGAGGAATGATGTTTTGACAGAGAGAGACCAAAAACCAGGTGTCCAGGAGCAGAATCAACCAATAAATTCGTTGGGAAAACTGCAAGATTGGTGAGATCACTCCAAAACAATAACTGAAATTTTCGAGCTAACATTGCTACAGTAAAAATATGAATTACCACAAAAACAATAACTGAAAAAACAATTTAAAAAAATAATAATTGTGAATTATTTTAGAACACTATTATAAAATAGTCGTTAATCATAGGAGTTTTTGTTATATTTTCTAGTTGTTTAAAAGAACACACAAACATTCAACAGACATTTACAACACCATATTACCAAGTCTCATGTATTAATTATATTGTCTGTTCTATGTGTAACCTGTACCAGACTTTAATGACACTTGTATGTTAACCCTGAGATCCATGAGATTCAGATAAATAATCATCTAATTAAAAATAAAACACAGGTTTTTTTTATTTAGTTACAAATCAACGTCAGAGATATTAATTATTTTAATATTACATATTGGTGATCCCAAAACAGGGCTGAACAAAATAAAAGTATCAACGACCGAAGAGAGGAAGATATTTACTGAATATTACAATATATGTATACACACACACACACACACACACACATATATATATATTATGTAATGGGAAGAAAAGAGAGACCTAATTTACAATAAATACCTAATAAATAAAAAGAATGTAAAAGTGAGCATAATAAGTACATCCACATAACCTAGGTAAAAGAAATAAAATAAAAAGTACTGAAACTACAAAAAGAAGTACCATACAATAAATAATGATGAGTGTAATTAATAATATAAGGAAAGAACTATGTATTTTTAGAATTAAGAGTGAGCAGAATAACCAGTGAGTGAAAAAAAGTGAGAGCTGATAATTGCTAAACACAGAAAGGACTGTGGAAATTAACAGCAATTATCAGTGAACATAAGTGTACATAACGAACTGAACCAAAGTGCAATAAACTAGGTAATAAATAGAGATCAGATAGTAGTAATATTGACTACCTATCATAATTTAATTTGTGAGTCATTAGCATTGTAAGTTGTCAATTCATATTATTATCAATGTATTTAAGTAAAAATGACTATTAGTGTGCTAATACACAGCATATATGATTTCCGATTTTACAGAGATAAAACCCAATATTATTAACTTAAAATGATGTGAAAAGATATTTAATAATAATCTGATAGTTAAAAAGATTTTAATGTTATATAGTAAACTGTTGTTGAAGTTTCATTTTAATGGCCTAATGTCAATTGGAGTTAGTTATAATGAAGTATCATGTTATTAATATGTTTAATTCATGTTTAAGTTCCTATTTTTTTATGTTATGTAACAATTATAGTTAGTCAGAAGGGATTAAGCCAACAGACTACACAATATTTGTAAACTCAAAGATTGTACTAAAGAAATGGCCAGAACATAGGCCAAAACAACATAATTTCAATATTTTATATTTTTTATTGTATTCTTTTATACATCCTAAAGGCACCATATGATGTTATTATAAAGCGATCGATTTCCGTCAATAGAGCATCTTCAGGTTATCACAATATTATAAATCATTATAGCACATTTGTGTTCACAATAGGTCTATTATAAAACATTCATATTTATAAAACATGAATTTGTAGACATTGTTGATTTGATACATATGTTGTTTGTATAAAGCTTCCTAAGAACTGATTCTGTTATAGAGTGTTTATGTTTACATATTATATCAGCCGATTTTGTTGATTTTGTCGTAATATTTCAAAAGTTATATTATTTTTAAAGTCAGTCATAACGTTTAAAAAATTTTCATGGCCCTCTTCTTTTATATGTTTGTATATTTGGTATTGTTCATATATATTTGATCTTATTTTGTCTAATTGGCCTGAACTGAAGACATAATGCATAGTACAAATTTTCATCCTTTGCCAAGCTAAAAAGCAAATTACAAGTGGAAAGTAAATAAAATGTTAACAATAACTTCAATAACTTTATTTTAAATTTTAAATAATTTGTCCTGTAATTTCATAATGTCTAACAAACTATGAGTTCTTATGTGAGATAATTATATTATGTGTAGGCCTACTTATAACTGACACTAATTGTGCTGCATCAAGCGGACTATTGATATAACATTTTTATACTATTAATTTACGGAAATAACGTTCAAAGAGAAAGACTAAAATTACTTTTGTGTATTACTTATAAATTCTTTGACAAGCTGTTTCATTATTTTTATTTCAATTTGGAAATACGACTGTTTATAGACGCAATAGTTGCCCATAAGAACTGAGTGTGGAACAGTCGTAATTGGAAACTGCAATCACCAAATTCAGTGACCATCATCTGTCGCCATTTTATTTTCCTAATGGTGATGATACAAAGAGAAACACAAACAACACACATACAGACAATATTTTAGCTTTGTGTATTTCAATATTACTTTCTCTCACTCAAACGCATGTACACACAAACGTTTTTATTAAAATTAGCATCTTAAGTAAAATAGGGGTGACTGAATATTTTAATTTCGTGATGACAATCAAGACCATTAAAAAACTATATTCTTTAAAAGCATTTGAGTCACTTACCTAATAATTTTATCTATTTATTCACACAGACACACGAGTCTGTTATTACAATTCGTGATGGTTTTGAGATTGCACCATTCCAATTAAGAATAACTACAATTTTACCTACAAACCATTAATCACGTATTAAATAAATTTGAAATATTTTTATTGAATTAAGGTAATAAAAAGAACCAAAACGTAATTGGCACATATTCTTTTAACAGAGAAATATTTATCAGGAAAGTCTAAGAGATCTTTTGATAACGTCGTCGTTTTAAATACAATTCCTCTTTAAGAATCAAGTAATATTTACTTGATCAGAGTAAAAATGTAATAAGAGACAACTGTAACAAAATTTAAAACATAGATAAATCATTGACTAAATTGAAAACTCCAGCTCAAAAGGAAACATCTCCAGACGAAATGCAGGGTGAACTACACAATAAATAATAGAAGAACAAAACGTAATGGTTAAATAGTGAAATTAATTAAATATATACTAATGATTTATATAACTGAAAAAATAAAAATTAAGAACAAAGAACTTAATAATAGTTACATTGCATATACCTACCGAAATATTAAAAAAATCATTATTCGTAATTCATACATCAAAATAGGCAATGTGGAGTGGTTTTGATGTAGTAGGTAGTTCTTGGATTTTGTTGTCCATGACGTGTCCGTCGATTAACTAATTGTAAGTCTAATACTACTGACTCGGAACACTAAGTTATTTATTTTACACACAAAACACTAAAACACATAAAGAACGATATCCTAAACGAACAAACACAATTCACATCACAAGTACTATTCGAACATATCACACCCCACTCACAAAACATCGATCTATCAAAGGACGGCGCCATCACCAAGAACAAGACGGACGGCGCTCTTAGTGGCAGCCTCTGACGATGCTATATTTAAGCGAAAACTGGTTCAGGCTACAAGGTAAAAATTTTATATTTGCAGCAATAAATAACTTAGTGTTCCGAGTCAGTAGTATTGTACTTGTAATTGGTAATAGGTAGTGTTGTGTACGGCTACAGACAGTTTACAATATAATGTAAACAGTATAGAATAAATTCAAATATAAAGTAAAACTAGAAAAAGTAACGTAGAGATAGGCATATAGTATAACAGTAGCATAAACAATAATTTGAAAACTAAAGGAATTGGGACAACAGAACTAGTTGATAACGGCCTGTAAGATAAGTTGTATGAAACATATGTTACAAATTACAAGTTTAATTAATCTAAAGTATTTAAACTCATTTTAACAAAAATATTAAAAAATTGTTGCACCTGAAATTGGCTAGGTGAGTAAGCACGAATGTCATTAACTTTGAACGGAACCGTTCTACATTGAGTTAAAATCAGAAGAATGAAACGTGCTCGTTTTAACGTGAATCGTGTACCACAGAGTATTCAATTAAATTTTTTAAACACGTCACCAGCCCTTATTGTACAACCATCGGGTCTGACTTACAGACAAAAGTTCAATTTGCCTTTAGCTATTCAAACTACCATACACATACAATGCGAACGTCATTCTGTGCATCCAAACATGTGACCTAGTTTGCAACTGACAGCAACTATTTTTTTTTTAACATTACATTTTCCACAAAAATTCTAGCGCCATTTAATTACGGTATACATTATAGCCCCTATCTAAAACACGTATCGTTTACTGTTCAGTATCTCCCAGTGTTTCAATATTTTTGAAAATATAAATCAGTAAACTGTATAAAGAAGGGTAATCAGTAATTGATTCTGTTACAAGTACACATATTCATGTTTAAATGACTCTTTCCGAATCAAAAATGTATACTTTTCAAATCAGACACTTTTATATCGAGCCAGACACAGAGGAAACAAATAGTTGACAAATTATTTGACAGGGTCATTAAGTATTTTATTAGTTTAAGAGCCATTACTTTCTTGCCAGTAAATGGAAAATTATGTAAGGAGGTTACGGTATTCCTGCGTGTATTTTGAACGACTGTGATTGTAGTAGTCACTATTTCCAGTTCATCAAAATTGTGACACATTACAACCTTCTTTATTGACCGTCAGTGAACAGGCGACTTCATGTCTGAAAGGATCCTGTATAGTAATATACAATGTAGAACACTCGTTAAATATTCCAAACCCTGTGCCATTGCTCATAGTAAAATGTAACTAATTTACAATTTAACAGGCTTTTTACTCAACGTATAGTTTTTACATGAGAGATTCATTTACACTCAGTCACCAACTGTTTCGTTATTACATAAGCGTATCCACACATTTTAAAGTCTTGAAACAGAAATATAGACCAAAATACTTAACAGTAAACATAAGAAGCACACTGAGGGTAAATAATACTATATATTTTACATTACGGTATATGTAAGACTTAAGAGTAGAGTTTAAAAACAACCTCTGTAGGGTGCACAGTGTTCAACATGGCTTCTTTACAACCAAATTCATATGTGTTTATGAACCACAAATACATGCGAATTTCAGATTTATATTGATATTCGTGTGCTGAAGTTTCAGGTTTTTAGGTTTTTTGAACCTGTCTTTGAATAGTTTTAATACTTACATATATATGATTTGTCATACAAATCAAAAACCGGTGTTTAAACGTGTACCATATTTGTGTGTGTGTTTGTGTGTGTGTGTGTGTGTGTGTTACTCGTACTGTGCCACAAACAAAATTGTCAACGTAATTACTGCCTTCAAATGCATTACAACTTTTAGCCTGTAAATGAGAGCGTATTAAATGCGCGTATATTCAATACGTTAAAAACCTCCTCGCTTTTTCGGGATGAATCGAATGATCAAGGACGAAGGGCGTCGTTATATTGTTAGAACGTGAGAGCCAACGTTCTGAATTGACAGCAGCCAATAATGAACATCACGTTTGCCCGAAGGTCTGTAAAAAAAACGTTTCAACGGTGATGTGACCCCAGCGTCATTACCAGTTATGTATTTATGAACAGTAAAAATGGAGTCTCTTTCCCCTTAGAACTCAGTATCTTCCTGCCGTCAGCATTCATAAATATTTTTGTAATTGATAAGAGGTTTATAATACTATACTGTATATGATGTGTCTGGATTTTTTAATTTGCTGAATGCAGTAGTCACTGTTAACTTGACGAAAGTAAATTTGAAATTCAAATTTTTTTCTTACATAAAATAAGTTTTAATAATCAAATCTGGTTGTAAAGTCTGTTAATTTTGTTGTACACCGATTTTCTTTGCCTGAACATGCAGTGGGTTTTGTTTTCTGTCTCTCATATTAGGCTTTGTTCTGTTGTTTTCTCTCAGCCAGACGTTCTGTCTACAACTGCAGCAATCCATCTTCTGTGGCTACTGTTGACCAGTTACAGACAATGGTGAATTTGCAGTCCCGCAGTTGCTACTTATAGTGACCGAGTCGGGCGGCAGTGCTTATGTTTATCGGTGATCTTGTCAATCAGTACGTTGTCATGTATGTAATAAAGTTAAATTATTGTACATAGTTAATGGTATTAAAGAAAACTGTACAATTTTCATTTCAAACATTGTCATAAGGCATTTTGACTTGGGGCCTGTAAACGTACACTTTACATTGCGGTAGGCCTATATTTAGACGAATCGCACTCGTTGTGACTAGTCTCGTTGTAACGCTCGGTGTTTAATTAATATTTTCTGTTAGCCTGATCACGTCGCTATCCGTTTCCGAAAAGCCATTGGATATGACTTTTATTGTAAAGTCCAATTCAGCTTTGCGTATTCAAACAAGCATGTATAGGAAAGTCATTTCGTACATTGGATATGTGACCCAGTTACTAATACACAGCAGAATTTCGTCATTCATAGGTGTGTGTATGTGTGTGTGTGTTACTTTTTCCACTTTAAACCCCATGATTCTTTACATCGTAGCCCGGGTCACATATGTGCCATTAATTGGTTTACTACGTGTTTCAATATACTTCTGCTGATATACGCTACATATTTATATTCTATATTATAATATGGAGAGAAGAGTAGGCCTACGTCATTGCATAGTTATCAACATAAAAAATATTTAAATATGCTGAACCCTAATATGAATAAATAAATTCAGAAAGTACACAATTTATTACAAATTATATGTAGTTTAAAATCTTAAATATAAATTAGGAAAGTAATTATAAATTAAAACATAAATTGAGAATAGAGCGTAGAGAGTAAAAACATACAAACTAATCGTGACTAGCGGGATGGACGACTTGTGTCCTGTAAAGTCCCTGCAGTTTTATAGTTCGGTTGAACGATTTCTGTGGCATTTGCTGACAGAAACATAATTTTGAAATACTTATCAATTTTATTCAATATCTATGCTATGGGATGTGGGGTAGCGTTGTACAGAACCTTTTCATGTTTCTTGTTACCTTTGCGAAATGTTTTAGCAGATGGAATGACATCATTGGTGTAATATTCTGCAAATAAACTCAAGTTCATTCATGCGATTTTGGGCCTTATTAGTAACTATAGCATTTCTAATAATAAGGCAATGACATTTTTAAAACACCTGGTTTTTTACTTATGCCTTACGTTTACAATGGCAAAGAACGACTGCCACTTGCTTTGGCGCAAACCATAAGTGTAACGTTGACTTTGCTAACCTTACACTCAAGAACAGCATTTTCTCTTGTAAATGCAAATAATGTTTGCGGGAAAGACTTCCAAAATATACCGGTTTCACCGGTGTTTTAACATTGTCTTTTAAATTCCATTAACTTTCAATAAATGTTATAAATTTTGCTTTAATTCTGCTGAATTCGTTCAGAGATTTTTCATACTTCAAATGTCTGAAATTGGTTTTCTTGAATTTCGTCACTGCATGAACCACAAAGACACAGCGCGGTCGCGTGTGTTTATTTCAATGTTCTCTAAAACTGAGAGAGAATAAATAAAGTTATGTATTTGTGGAACAGAACGTCTTCATTAAATTACAAATAGAAAAGTCCTGGACGCGTAACATACAAAACGTATTCGATTTACTATTGTACTGAAATTACATGTTAAGTTAGTTATGTTGTATAATAAATGCTTTTGAATTGTCTTTAGCCATCACCGGACTGAATCGAAAGTAGTTAGCCTTATAGTAGATGAAAGCTGACGTGCATTCACACGCGCCGGTGTATACCGTATAGCCCTCAGCCCTCAGTCTGTACTTTACCTGCAAACTCTAGTCATTATCTTATTTTGTTAACAAAAAATTGTTGATAAAACCAGATTAACACACATGTTAAAAATCAGTAATAAGTAACCAAATACTAATCACGAAATATAAAAAACAATATTAGACATAACTGACAACATAATAAACATACTTATTATTATATAAAAATGATAACATTATTAATATTTTCACAATAATACATAGGTACAGAGGGACTAACTCTGGCAAGACATCGTTCTCCACGTTGGCCATAAATAAGTTAAGACTGCTTTAGCAAATAATTTTATACTACAAGTGTTTCAAGTATCAAAAAACTAAGTATGTTTTAGTTTTTAAAATGTTATCATTTCCTATGAATTTAAACTTTTACAACTACAACCTTCGTAAACTTGTTTCGAAATGTTAATTTTAAAAATCGAATAAATAGCTTACAATACCCTTTACGTAGGTAATATAAAATTTATTTTTAAACCGTCATTTTAAATCTATTAAATTTAATAAATCCAAACATCCACAATTGTAATAAATAACATACATCATAAATACAGCACAAGGATTCATTCACATTAAGAATAAGGTGAGTGGAAACAATGTAAGAGCACGATCATGAATGTTTGTGAAAAAGAAAAAGACATTTACAAGCGTCAATTACAAAAATAATTACTAAACGTATAATTGCAACGTTGGAGTGTTCAAACACTACACTCAGAAATACTAATGTCAATAAAAAACAACATTTTGTAACCCAAACATCAACATAAATATTGAACAACATTGTTAGCAAACTAACATTAAATTCAAACGAACGGACAAATATCTTGCAAAAAGTGAAACAATATGAAACTAAAGGTTTGCATAAAAGTAATTGCCGAACATGAATGGAAAACAGTCATAGTGCAAATATACTAATGAAACGTCAGTACAGTAAAACGTCAGTAATTCAGATAAAATTAAATAGTTTTCTTGCTCTTTCGGACTAAACGTTTACCCCATTATTTCTTACTCTGTCCTTTTTGTTACTCATGTGAGACTGTATAAACATCTGGCTACAAAACTTACAAAACAGAATGGTGATACCTTAAGGTAAAGACAGGAATAGTTGTTAACTTCAAAGGTTATTAGTAGTTGTTAATTTCAACCATTCCGTCTTTGACACAGATTTTTGACAAATACATAATTTATTTTGTTAGGCATTTTACTGGTGTATAAGCAGATCAAAGAAAGTTTTTCGTACAAAATCACGATGGCGAGAAAGACAGAAGAGAATGACAAAAGCTTATTATTTGAAGAAAGAATAAAATCAGTGGAGGTATTTATAAAGAACAAGAAGCTGGGTAGAAGTAAAACAATTTACGGCTACAAATACATGGGATGCTAATTTCTGAATGAATTGACAGAATTTGAATTGGAATGTTAGATTCAAATGACTTTCAGGGATAAAAATATTAATTTTTGATATTATTTTGTTATATACGTATAATGATATAATTTTTGGAATCGCATCGCCGTCTCTAATTTAACAAGTAAACCAAACACTCAAAATATAATTGACATACAATAATTATGTTTATTTGTGGGAGGGGGTGAGCAAAAACCATCATGACTTGAAGGGGCGCACAGGATACGAACGCGGATATCTAGAGTTATAATCAAGCCCCATATACACTAACCTTCCAAATCCCTATAATTCTAGTAGACTACTTATAAACATAAAGATTCTTATACAACAAGCTGAGTAAAAATATATTATTTTGTAAACGTGGTTACAAATTTACGGTTACCTGAAATAATTTCCACCAAAATGGAGAGTAAGTATACATAAAATCGTGTAGTTCTATCACAGAACAAAACAAACTGTATGCCTACATATATGATACGTAACATTTCACATGACTCCTAATGTGGTCTACTTACTCGCCTAAATATTATGACCTTAGATGTAACCTCTGTTCTTATGGCACTGCACATTTTACTAAAGAGTTTGAACTGCAGAATTCATAAGATATTCACTTAAGCATTATTTTATGTACATATACCACAAATACGTACAACTGATCTAATAAACATGTATTAGATTACACAAACTATATAAATTATAGAAGATATGAGTCAGCATGTCAGACAAAATTGAATCGTAATTATAAGTTTTGCTCGATAATGTTTTCCTGTTTCCGAATGTCAAGCAGTAATTAAGTTTTCTTACTTTAATTGTAATTATGCCACTGATTCAATTCAAATGAAGCATTGTAATCATATGTAACACGCAGTCTGAGTAATTGTAAGTAAAATAATTGTTATAATATTAACAATCATCATCATAATATTTCTAATAATAAAGTCAAACAGAAACGTAACCCTACGCCGAAACAACATCTTGGCCTTGTGGGGGGCAGGCAAGTAATACCTCTTACTCTCTAGAACAATGGTGACTGAGATTCAACATGTATTATTAGTTAAAACACCGTATATGCGGCACGCTTGTAATGGTAAAACCAATGGGTGTATGGCTTTACGCTAGTGAGTACGAATGATGGTCTCAGGGCACCTGACTCTGTTGTATTTACTCCTACCTGCAATATTATACAGCCCTCCTCCAGTCGTCTGTTTATTTACTTGGTACTCGTAAGACCAAATGTCAGTTTCAAAAACACGTTCTGGGATTGAGGGTCCCTTCAATAGCCTGGTCTAGAAAAATGCCCCCTTGGAAGATGAAGAGAAGGTGGCATTGCTGCATAGTCGATTCGTAGCTTTCTGACATCGTCTGCCAGTGTGTCGAACGGAAAGAAGGTGACTTTACTAAAGTGAGACCCTTCTTGATAGACTCGCGAGGTTTACTGACAGGTGCCCTAAAGGATCAACAGGGTAAAAGGTAGTAAAGCTGCATAACAGGGGGGGACAGTTGCAGAGGTGAATCCCCAAACTACTCTGACCACCATAAAAATGTGGTACTGTAAAGGGACGTGTTTAAGTAAGAAACATATTGCAAACGGTGCTTGCCTCATAAGGAAATACAGTATGCTGAAAGCAACCGTGCGAAAGGATAAACAGACGCTTCCATCTGCGCCCGAAGTCATAAACTTTAATAGAACAACTCTCCCAGGTAAAATGAGATTTATCATTTACTGGCAGAGCTTTTTTCCCTCAGAAAATGCAGTGTTTACATTGTTTGAGTTTTGGGCATAGAGCATCAAGATATGCCCTGCCAAGATGTGCCCTCAAGAGATGGTTCTGCGGAAAGCAGGCTAACAGTGACGACCTCTTGCACCGACTCGATGAAGCGCATCAATTACGGTGGTTAACATTCATCTACACATGAAATTCTCCTGTTAACAACTAAGAGATTGCTATTTAGGAAAACGGACCTTGAGAAAATACTGCTACTTCAACGCAAAGAAACTTTTGTGGCCTGTCAACCAGGGTAAAATAAAGTATGCTCAAGATGTCAAATCTACAGTATGACATGCCACTGTCGTGAAAGAGCTACTACTTGCAGTGACAAGGATACTTTAGTAGTGCTTTACTGAAGTATGTTAGAAATCTGAAGTAGGCAAACAAACGACGTTGATACAAACATGCATTGGAAACGGTGGATCTGCTGAAAGAGCCGCACTTCGCCAGTCGATAACTCTGGACACAAATCTCGAGGCTGCAACTGAAGCCACATCCAGGGAAGGGAAAGAGAAACCGCCGTCCATCACCCCGTTCTGCCAAATACACAAGGGAGGTTGAAAGTGAGGACAAGAAATTTCACCGACCACCAAAAGATGAACTCTAGATCAGCTATGTAGTTTCATAGCTTCCTCCAGTGGTCTCACCGAACTCGGTCTCTGGCAGAGGTTGGCAATCTGCGTAATAAAAGGACGATTGGACAAAAGCGAAAGTACGAAAGTAGACACAGTTCGTAGCAGCCAATTTTTCGACATTCAGTATGAGAGCATCTGACAGTGAAACATAAACGTTTGGACACTGCATTATTGAAAACAAGTTCCATAAAATTTTCCATTCTATTAGGATCTGTACGACTGACGACTAGTAGAACTCTTTAAATACACAAATGTTTGCACACATAAAAGTCCTGAGTGCCCCAACAGTTGAATATAACTATCTGCATCATAGCGCTGTAGGTGTACTTATGTATTGTACCTCTTAATACAATATGACCGAAATGAAATAATTTGCTACATAATTTTTCTTCTTTTCCCAATTTTTTCTAGCTTTCCTAACTTTCTCCAAAATTTCATCAGATCTTCTTTAAGACATTTGCGCTAACTTGTCCAAATTTGTTGTAAATCAAATAACTCGGTCATGTTATCGTATTTTAAGGCGTAAATGTTTCTAAAGTGTAGTCTACACTTTGCTTGGACAACCAGATAATTATACGATCAAAAAACAGTCCTGCCTTATGCAACTTCATTATACATGTCTGGTATTGTACGTATACTCGCCTGTTTTGTATCCTTTCTAATAATATGCGTGAGAGTTAAATCAGTATTTTTCCAAAATTCAGCACACGAAAATAATGAGGCAAATGTAACAAATGTGCCTTAAAGGTTCTCGAATTTGTGAAAAGTGTTTAACGGTGGAATAAATTTAAATAATAAAAGTTTCATGCAATATTTTAATTAATTGTGTACAAAGATAGTGTACACTCAAATGTTGAGAAACTAACCACCATTTTGAGAAAGGTAGTTATTTTTAATTATGTTCTTTAAAGTTGTCCAAAATCGTTAATTTCTTTTTGTTTTTATTGTAAACGTACAGTTTCCTAAAGGTTATATTTTTTGCATTGTTTTGTGACTATATCATAGGTTAAAACAAAAAATGTTTAAGTCCAAGTGGTTGTGCTGTTTTTAAAATTAAGAGGTATTATATTACGATGAATATTCACTATCCAAAGACCACTTCTATAGCCGTCATTTGTAGATTCTTCATTTTTCCATGCTATTTATCATGTTTCCAGGAAAGGACGATGAAAAGTAAATTTAATCGAAGAAAAGACATTATTTTTACATTGAAACATTCAAAAGTTCAACAGTATTTCCTTTTTTATGCCTGTTTTACTGACAGAATATTAGAACTGAGCAAATGAACAATTCCAAACTGGGCTTTGTGCTGTTTTGGAAATTCTACGTACTACCCTTAGCATTACGTCAGCATTGCCAAACAGTATTTTTCATGAATATGTAGTGTTTTATATATCTTTACTATTGAAAAACACCATAAAAATATATTTCAATCTTGTCATTATACAAGTCTAAATATGCACTAAATAGTCATATAACTAACTCATAAGAACTCATACTGTGTCAAAAATAAGCTTGTGTTGTTTCGGATTTATGGCCTCACTTGAATCTATAAAAATTACAAAGAATTACCATTTGTTTACTGATTTGTAAATAGTAATTTTTAATGAAAAGTTAAATATTGCCGGCACAAGATAATTTGTTAACAAATGTCAGTTTATTTAAAAAGAATTTCGAAGTTTAATTGTACAGCATTAGCAAACACGTTTCAAATCTGGAAAAGCTAATGACTGTACTGATTGGAGCTTAATAGGATAAGACCAAAGGGGATTACGGTACATGCAAGACAAGCAGCTTTTAAGGATATTGCAACACCTGCATAATGTGGGCAATAGACTTAAGCCTACCTATACGTTTTTGTTTCTTTTATCTGAGTGACCTTTTTGCTGTAGCGCGATAACGCAATTAGTATTATGTAAATGCAGAATACTTGACCTACTTAACAGGATACGCTATCTCTTTTATTCCTTTCTTAATCCTTTTTTGTATTTAGTTCGGTATATTAAAACCGATGATTCCAAGATAAATCCAAATAGCCTCAGTCACCCCGTTGTTCCAAATTGTCTCGTTTCAAATCTTTTTCCTCGCTTGTTGTTTGTGTTATAAGCTAACAGACTGCTAACTCTCTGTTACCTTAAAGCTTTAGTAACGATTCTGCAGTGGGGGTTTACTTTCCCTAATATATCTGAACTAATAACAGTAATTACGCTACTGTCAATTGTTTTTAACAAATCTTTATTTTAATGTAAGGAATTGTAATGTAAGCAAAAAAAGATTATATATCTAATGTATTAAAAATGAATAAGCTTACATTATTTGATATATATTAATACAGAGATAATACTGCAATGTATTAAATATACATTTATTGTTAATCTATGTAGTCAAGTATATGCAATATTTTTGTTTGTTTATGGCTTTCATATATTCAAATTTTAAGGAAATTCAACTACTCCCTACACGTTTAGAGAAACTGCAAAATCTAATGTAGTATAGCCTACCAACAGTAAATAGATTGGAATAATGAATGCGAGTTTTAACTATTTAGGCTACTAAAAGCATTAATAAATTCCTGCTGTTAGTTTTACATGTACATATAAATTCCACTGTGCAAACAGAACACGATTTATTTGCCTTAACTTTGTATTTATTTGTTAAAGGTAGTAAAAGTCACAGTTCTATAAACTTAATTTTACTTATAGAAATGGCACATTAAATTATTGATATGAGTATCTATAACAAATTGCTTTTGAATAACATAATGAAATAACTACAACGTAACACATTATCACAACAATAAAGATAATGATAATGTTGAGTTTGCTATCGATCTACTGCAAGGAGTAGGCTCTTGGATCGCTAAATATTCTATCTCTCCTTAGGGACTTCAGATTTTTACTTTTTACAGACCTGAATTTAAATACCAGCTTCGGAAACCGCTTATTGCTTTCAGTTTTGCTCCTATTGCTCACAATTAATTCTTTCCTTCAATACTGAATTATTGACTTTATTCAGTAACTTAATTGTCGCATACACTAAGTTCTCTTTTCACATCTCTGTTCGTATTTGATCTTTAACTCTTCTCGACAATATAAGCCCTGCCAATTCTATAGTCCTAAACTTCCTTTGTAAGAGTACACGATTCTCTGCCATCAGTGGAAAACTCACCGTGTTATAAAACTTCATGTGTGAAAGTTTCCCTGATTACAACTTTCCCATATTTAGTCTGTCGTATTTACAATCATAAGTTAGATATTAGACCAGAAAATTAAAATGTGTTTACACTTCCTGTAGCTTTCCGCTTATCATGGTTTTCGATGTAACCGTTCGTTTCGTGTAAAATCCTTTATTCTAGTCGTTAATAAATATGCGGAAGTTAAAATCATTCACTGATTAATCTATAAATATAGAATTGGTTTTTTGATCTGGAAAAATGATTTGTTACACCACATCTAAAGTAGCTCTGATACACTAGGTTACAATAATAAAACTCATTTTCTCCATAGTATGTATTTTAAGTTCTTAAGGTTCTCTTAGCCTATGCGAATTAATTACATAGTAAATAGTAATGTAAACAAAGTATCATAATAAATTATATTAAAAGAAACCGCATTCAATGTAAATTTAATTTAAGTGTTTACAATCGTAGTTACGATTCCAGTGATTAAAGTGTTAATATATACAAATAGCTAATAATTAAAACATAACTTCAACATGTTTTTAAACACCATGATTACTGTAAATTTATTCTCTTGAAACACATATTTAGCTCACGTTTATATCTTGATCGAGATGCTTTTCAATTTCAAGTTGTACATTCCCTTGTATTATGAAACTCTGTGCAAATACTAAAAAACCGAGGCTTTAAAACAAGAAATAGAGTCAAAAGAATAGATAACTAATCATAAACCGAAATATAGCTACACTCGGGTTAGCTCTGTATTCAAACAGCATGTATATCAAAATCAATGAAGACGATACAGTAGGCACTGTAGTTTGGTACTGACAATCAAATACTAAAAAACAAAGCTGAAGCAATGTTTTTTTAACCGATAAGTCTGCTTCCTGTGTGTGGTACTGTCTATCTTTCTCATCTTCTGACAAACATTAATGTACAAGCTATCGTAATGTTTAGGATTAGTAACATGTTGAATAATAAAATGCAATGAAGCAGTATGTGCGGTATTGGTGATGTACAAAGAAGATCGCAATAACGGAAAATCGAAATATTAATTATAATTAACATCTAATTTTTTCTTGATACATATTTGTTAAACGTGTTTTTTTTTTCTAAATTCAGAGTTTGTATTTAGTTTTTCAATTGTAGAGACGTTAAATTTTCAAGCGCTGTAACTACAGTTTCTCATATCAATTTTATAAAGTGTATGACATGTTTAAAATGATAATTCATTTTTAAAACATGGACACACACACGCACAAATATGCATATTTTATGTGCGTCTGTGTGTATGTATATACGTACATATAAAAGTGCAGATTAGTACTAGTACACACACTATTAATACATTATGTAATTCGTGACTAAAATTAATCATTTATGGAACGATAAGGACACATATCTTTGTGAGGTGACATCATAAAGAAATGAGTGTTATGTACATATAACAATATCTTATTCTAAGGGAAATTTCACTTTGCATTTTTATATGTACGTCATCCATTTTTTTAAAGTTTGTAAATGGAAAACTATGTAAAGAGGTCACTGTACATCTGCATACTATGTATTTTCTAGAGTTACCGAGTATTCCATTATTTATCCTTCTGGTAAACGGTATGGCACAGATTACGTATTTCCGTCTGCCATTGTTAGACTGTCTGTCGTTGTTAGATGTTAGCTCGTCAAATTACGTTTACTGATTAGAACCGATATATATGTTTTGGTTGCAATGTGCTTTATTTAATAGTTAGTTATGATGTCAACATTTTAATAAATGTGTACGCCATATTTACTTCTTATTACATAAAGTTAATATTTTTCATATTACATATTTAGTTATTATCTGTAGCGCTTTGCTTTCAAATTTTTAGTACACCGAGTTGTGTGGCGTTTCTTTTGTAGTATACCTACTGAAATCGTAATTCCCTTCATCATCTAAATAATATTCTTTCAATGACATTTGTGAATTTGACTTATACTTGAGCGGATATATTCCTTTATTCAACATTCTAGTTGAACGTATCGGACATAATTACTTGCCTTTATTTTACAACAGTTGTACACAGTATATTGTCGGTTTAAATATTAAACATCGTACTCTCTAATAAAAGTATGCTGTGGACAGTATGTACGCTACATATAGTATAGTAATATAGACATTCACCATTCAATGCATCAGTCAATTGCCTTATCGGAGAGTTGCGTTTTCTCAATTCAAGTTCAGATAAAATTAACACCGTAGATAATTTCATATATTTTTTAGAAAAATAGCAGCCTATTTTTTACAAGCACCTTGAAATTGACATGACAGGCATTTTAAATTGATGGTTTGTGGATTAGAGTCGGTCTAAAAAAGCTGAATAAAACTTCCTGTAATTCTTAATATGAATTAATGACAAAGCTAGAAGTGAAGTTATGAAGATACACAGTATCTTCAAACTAGACGTAGTATGAAGAAACTACTCTGTAATCCGTTCAGTGGCAGAAATACTTTTAACTGAAATCCATGAAGGAATGACAAAACTTGAAAAGACAATAATAGAGTCTAAGATTTATTTGAATCTGGTGTAAACATGGAGGAATCGTGGTTATCCAAATCTTCGTCACCGCCTACCTGTGTCCTGTGGTATTTGCGAAGAGTATTTTGTAAACAGTGATTCTATATTGTGCTGTTTATATATACTAAGCAAAGACATCGGATGAACTCAACCGATGGAAGCCCGATGAACTCAACAATTATGTCAGCCCAGGGATTCAGCAGCTGATAAAGAAACAGCAAACAAAAAGATCAAGTTAATTAATTTCGTTGATTTTAGTCACTGACAATTTCGGTGATTTTAGTCAACTCCAGCTTTGTTTTAGTAAACTGTAAATTGTAAAATAGAATTATGTGAAACTTAGTAAATAATTGACGAAATAAATTATTCCATCGCTTTTTGGTCTAAAACTATTTGAAATCGACAAACGTAAATGGATAATGGATAATTTAAAGGTGGCTACATGGAATGTTAGAGAAATAGCTGGTAAGGAAGCAGAACTACTAAGAATATTTGAGGACAACAAAGTAAATATCGCAGTAGTAACGGAAACGAAAAAGAAAAATAAAGGTTCAAAATATGTAGGAGATTACGCAATGTTTTATAGTGGCGTGGATGAGAAATCTATGACAGCAAGAGGAGTGGCAGTATTTATCAATACAAGATGGCAACAAGGTATACAAGAATATCATTTTGAAAGTGAGAGGATACTATATTTAAAAATAAAATATGGACGTGGTCATATAATTGTCATAGGTACTTACGCCCCCGTAGAGGGTGAAGCAGGCGAAACTGTAGATTTTTACAGCAGGATTCAGAAAATAATGACAAAAATAAAAACCATGAAATCTTATTGATGGGTGATATGAATGCCAGTGTTGGTAATGTTCCAATCCCAAATATAGTAGGAGTTTTCGGGGAAGATACGTTAAATGATAATGGAGAGGTTTTGAGAGAATTTGCTACGTTTAACGAGTTAAAAATAACTAACACCTTATTCCGTAAGAAAGAAGTTCATAAATATACGTGGTCATCAAGGGGACTTAGATCCTTAATAGATTATATCATCACCAGCAAAAAATTGGCAAAACATGTTAGTGACACGAGACTACTATATAGAGGCTATGATGTTTTCTCTGATCACTACTTGGTAATGTCACAAATAAGGTTATACACGAAATGGAAGAAAATTAAAACATCTACAAGACAGGAGAATATAGAGGTTTTTAAAGTATATTTACTCGAAAAGGAAAGTATACGAAGACTTTATCAAGATACGTTAAATAGGCACTTGAATAGCATACCTTCAGGCAACAGTATAGAAGAAGAGTGGAGAAATATGAAACGGATAATAGTGCAAGCAACCAATGAAGCGATAGATGAAAAGAAAAGGTTTAGAAAAAGGAAAGTTTTAAAAATATGGACAGAGGAAATAGAAGAAGCAGTAGCTGAAAAACAAAATGTATATCTTAAGTATCTAAATTCCCCATTTCCTAAGAATTCGGAAACGTATAAGGAAGTCAGAAATAGAGCTAAAACGATTGTTAGGCTATAACAAAAAGAAAAAAGATTGTGGGGTGTCGTGTTGCTTCTTTAACCGCCTCACGTTGGAGTCGTAAATTTATAACAAAAAGAAAAAAATAGTGTAAAAGTGTTGTAAAATGTCGGGCGTTACCTCCGCGCACTTTTGTTACTTACTGTTGACTGGATCCTCTGCGGTGATGTAGTCCTGTAACACAACTTAATACTATGTTTTTTGTTTGTTCCAAGAAATAAATGTGATTATGAAAGTAATTAAAATTTTTAAATCTTACTTCTATGAAAAATATAAACAAGTCAGTTTAGCTTGAAAAAATCAGGTAAGTTTAATGATTCTTCAAAAACAAACAAATCGTCTGAAGGACTAACATTCATAAGAATTATAAGTTGCAGAGTTACTAGAAAAATTCACAAGTTATTTTTATTATTATTGACAATTTTATATATCCAATCAAGTATCGGCTAGTGTTTTCAATTTTTTACTCAGTTGAAAAGCATGAGTGAAAATACGTGAAAAATCTTTACTCTCAGGACGTGACTCCTTTGAACTACCAAGACATATCAATAAGACGCTTTACAAGAAAAATTAAGTGATTTGAAGGTGTGTGTGGCATGTGTAGTACAACTGTGTGATAAATGTAACCAGGTAAAAAATGGCTTTAATTTTGGTAACTCACGTTCCAATGGTTAATTAATCTCGCACAGGACACTCCTCTCGGGTAGTTTTTCAATCTCGCCTCTTCATATGTGCACTGAATCTATTTTAAGTCAAAATTGCGATCATTTACTATTTCCGCACTTTTTGTGAAAACGTTGGCAGTAGATTCTCGTTCAAACCCCGCCGCTATAAATCATCTGTTTCGCGTTGATTCAGAAATTGGCCGCCGCAGCGCTGATTCCCATGTAGTCGAGAGAAAGGCTTGGTGTTTGTTTGTTTACGTTAAGGGGATTATTGTCAAGTTAGTCAGTCTATGCGAACACCGCAGAAATGGTTCTTCTATTTAAAGTTTTGGTCCCTCCTGGGCCGTTGACGTTCTGGCTGCGTGATTTCTATTAAAATTTGCCGTGGTGCTGCTCTATTTCAGCAACACATTGGCGTAGATTCTTGTAGAGGTTATGTCAGTCTGTTTGTCTATGTACGGGAAAAGCCTTTCTTCGTCTCTTGTCGATTTCTCGCCTCTCGGTTACGCCTTAACTGCGTTGATCAGTGTCGTGGGTGATGCATCACTTCTGGAGTTCAAGTTTCAAGTGTTTTTGGGTCGAATTTGGTCTCTCTTTTATATTAATTCAGGCTGATTGTTTTCATCGACTTCCGGTATATTTGTGTAAAAATTTTTTCTAGATTGTTCGAGAATAAACGAAATGGAACATTATGGAACAATTTTCACTTCCGTCGAAGCTTTTAGAACGAATTTCTTATTCTTCATACTAAGGATATTTCAAAAATTACTCTGGTATTTATCAAACAGTTTTACATTAGTACTCACAATTTGTATGCCATTATTACATTTAGATTCTCTGTTTTCAACTGAATCTAGTGATACTAATTATGATTGGTTTTTAATTAAATTAAGCCTAATAAGTAACACAATATACAACTCTCACCTCGGGTTGTTGTCATTAAAATTCAATTTTTAGAACAAAAGTTGTTGTGGAATTATTATGTTCCTTCCACAATCTGAACATATAACATTGCTACCTTCCTACAACAAAACAAACAAATTTTAACATAGGTAATACCTAAATAATTACAATTTTACATGGCCCCTGTCCATGGCCTAGGTTTTTTGTTAATGTTATAACACAATAATTAGTCTCTTCCTTTATTTAAGATAAATTGTTCACTTTTGTCTGCTTGACAATTACATATACTTTTTATTTCAATCTGATAATAATTAATTTTTTCATGAACTCTGGGTGTTTGGTCTCAAATCCAACACATTAATATTTTTTGTCATATCAAATATATAATTTTTATTTTAACTTAGATGCTTTCTAATAATGTATTTAAGTCATTTAATACATTTATTTTATTTACATTACATAATATAATAATGGTTCATGTCCATTCATTCACAAAAAATAGTTCTTAATACTCTATTCAGACTTATAAAACTTAATAGTTAATGACTTCATTTTGGTTGATTCTGACATTATTCGTCTCTCTTATAGTGTCTTATGGTTTTTTCACTGTTATTCACTTTAATGATATATATGGGGTTTGTGTCTTAGTCAAAGTCTGGTCGTTTTTTCATGTTAGTAGTAATAATTATTAGACAATATTACACAAATTTTTTAGGACTACTTGGGTTTGATACTGTTCACCTCACTTTCCTCTTATGATAACTGCGATGTAAATGGTTTCCTTTATGGAACGTTCTGTGACGTTACATATGCCTCTCCGTTAAAAGTTGATAATTTTTGAAAAACATATCTTTGGTTTTGATGAAATTATCATCTCTATATTAACCTTTTTATTCGCTTCTTTATATTTCATTCTTTTATCTTATAATTAAATTCCTGTACTACTCCTTTAATATATTAATCTAACTCAATATTCCTAATTCGTTCTTTGTCGTATCACCTATTCCTTTCCTTTTTACCTTGATGTTATTTAATTAATCTTTGATAATTCCCTATCAATTCCCTAACTTTCATAGAGGGTTGGGAGTCAGAGTGGCTCGCTATGGCATACATTCTCTGTCCTTCCCTATCTATAACTACTGAAATCAGAGGCAACACATCCCTGTCCAGAAAATAATAATTGCACCTTCGCAACAAATAATAATAATAAATAAAAAAAATACAATATTCAAAGATCGTAGGCTCCTACACATAAATTCCCTTTCTTAAACTCTTCTGATTAATTCACAATTATATTAATATATCGTTCTCCGCAGGTTAAATTATCGTTTAAAATCATTCAATGTTAATAGCTATATTGATATTCATCATTACCTCCTTATGTAACACACTGTTTTCCTTTTTCTTTTTTTTTTTTTTTATCATTTCCATTTAGTATCAAATATATGACAGTATTTCTCCTTCTTTTCTCCTTTACTAAGTGTCCATCTCGTAATATTTATTAATAATAATCTCTCTCCTTCTCTAAGTACGGGTAAGCTGGTAAATATACGTTGACATGGCTATTGGAAATAAATCTTGCCTATAGTGGAATGTGTCCATCTCGTAATATTTATTAATAATAATCTCTCTCCTTCTCTAAGTACGGGTAAGCTGGTAAATATACGTTGACTTGGCTATTGGAAATAAATCTTGCCTACGGTGGAATGTGTCAATCTCGTAATATTTATTATTAATAATCTCTCTCCTTCTCTAAGTACGGGTAAGCTGGTAAACATACGTTGACTTGGCTGTTGGAAATAAACCTTGCCTACGGTGGAATGTGTCCATCTCGTAATATTTATTAATAATAATCTTTATACAATAATATTTATATTTATTTAATAATCTCTACCTCCTTTCTAATTCTGGGTAAGTTAAAAGATTCACGTTAACATGTTTAGTCAAGGTACCTTCTCAATGATGCTGTATTTGACTTTGGTTTTTGGTCATGGTACTTGCTCACTGATTGAGTATTTGACTTGTGATTTTTAATCATGGTACTTTTTCAATGATGTTTGGTTATACGTACCTTTTACTTTGTTACTAACCGTGTCAGTTACCTCGTAGGTATTGTTTTTATTGTCTCTGGTGATCGTGAAAGGTCCTGTATATAAGAGTAGCAATTTCCTCGTTATGCCTTGTATAGCACTGAGCAATTCTCTATTTTTAACTAACACCTTTTCTCCTACCTCATATTTAATTGCCTTGGGCTGTGATTTGACATATTTTTTCCGCTGCTGTTCTGTTTTTTCTAACACCTTGTTATAAAATTTTGCCCTTTCAAATTGGTATGCGGGTTCGTCGGGAAAATTAATAATTTCTTTTATCTGTCGTGGTGGGGGTCTTTTGAACATAACTGTGTATGGCGACACCTCGATGGTATTGTGATATGAGAAATTGAGAAAATCCTCGGTTGATGCTACATATTCATGCCATCTTTTCTGTTCGTTATGGCAGTATGTTCTCAGTAACCGTCCTACCTCCCTTAACACTCTCTCGGCTGGGTTACTATTCGGGTGATATACAGACGTCTTGTACGTTTTTATTCCGTGTTCTCCTAGGTTTTCCTTCCAAAATTTTCCCCTAAACTGGGTACCGTGGTCCGTAATTATAGAATACGGTCGGCCTACCTCCATTATGTATCGCTCTATAATGATGTCTATTATTTTCCTGGTCGTTGCCCTAGTTATTGGGTATAGCTTTGTATATTTGCTAAAGTGGTCGAAGATGATTACGATAAATTTATATCGGTGTCTCCCACCGCTGCGTGGAAATGGTCCGCAGATATCGAGAAATACCTTTTCCAATTTTTCGGTAGATGATATGGGTATCATGACCCCTTCTTTTCTCTCGTTATCACACTTTACTTTTTGACAGATATCGCACGACCGTATCGCCAGTTGCACCTTCTTATTCATCCCTTTGATGTATGTTTGCTCTTCCAGTGCCTTCCTTACTTTGAGGGCACCCATATGTCCGTACCTATCGTGATAGTCGATTATTAGCGGTCTCTCTATCGCTGGTGGAATTACTAATTTCCAATTCTCTTGGTGCGGGGTATTCCTTATAAACAAAGTGTCGTTGTGTATACAGTAATATCTATTTATGACCTCATCGCCTTCCTGTACCCTTTTTCTAATATTTCCTAATTTTGGATCGGCCTCTTGTTGTGACGTTATATAGTTTAAAATATTTTTTAAATCTTCCCTGCTCTTAATAATGTGGTAAACCTTAGCTAATTGTTCCTTTTCGCCGTCAAATGTTTGGTCTGGTATATTGACGGGAGATAGGACGTCGGCTGCTACGTTCTGTTTGCCGGGTATATATTCCCATGTGATATTATATTCTTGCAAGGCCAAAACCCATCTCGTCAGCCATCCGTGGTTCAGCTTACAATGCTTTAAAAATGATATAGATTTGTGGTCGCTTCTAACTGTTATGGGGTACCCTAATATATATGTCCTAAATTTACCGCACGCGAAAACTACACTCAACAATTCTTTTTCGGTAGTATTGTAGTTTCGTTCGCAACTGTTCAGCACGCGGCTAGCAAAGCTAATTACTAAATGGTTACCATCCTGATCCTCCTGACATAGGGCTGCACCTAAACTCACGTTACTGGCATCGCAATTCAGAAAAAATGGTTTTGTAAAGTCGGGATGATGCAACATTACTGTTTCTAAAAACTTTTCCCTTATGAGATTGAGCACTCCATCTTGCTCTGGTCCCCAAGTCCATTTGTCTTTAGCTGATAACTGCTTTTGGAACCTGGCAGTTATTTCTGAGTAATTGGACCGAAACATTCTGTAATAGTTACAGATTCCTAAAAATGACTGCAGCTGTTTCCTGTTCTTTGGGGTGGGGAACTTCTGTATGGCCTCTACCTTCTCTTTGGATGGAGTAATCCCTTGTTCTGTTAAATTAAAGCCTAAAAATTTCACCTCATTTGCAATGAATTGGGACTTGTCTAATTTGAGGGTGATATTATTCTCTGATAATTTCTCTAACACCTGTTCAACCCTATTACAATGGTCGTCCCAATTCGCTGAAGTCACCAGTAGGTCGTCGACGTATACTGTCGTAAACTTCAGTACTTCCTGCCCCAATATTCTGTCCATTATCTTTACAAACACCGCCACAGAATTTATTAAGCCAAAAGGTAACCGCTTAAACTGATAGTTTCTGCCCTCGAATATGAATGCCATATATTTCCTACTATCAGGGTGGAGTTCTACCTGCCAGTAACCGCATACTGTATCCCATGAACTTATATATTTGGTTCCGTGAAACTTTTTCAATATCTCCTCTATCTCCCCAGGTGATGTGCGGTCGTTAACAATCATCTTGTTGATCTCCCTAGCATGGAGACATATACGTACCTTTCCGTTCTTTTTTGGCACAGCTATGATTGGGCTGGTAAAGGGCGAATGACTATACTCGATTATGTCGTCCTCTATCATCCTGTTTAATTCTTCCCTGACTTCGTACTTTAGCGAGTAGGCGATCGGGTACGATTTCTTGTTAAATTCCACCGGAGTTTTGAATTTTATGGTGCATTGATAATCTCTGGCTTTACCTGGAGCGTTCGAGAATATGTGTTTATATTTGTTGTATACCTCGATTAATTGTTCCGCCTGTTTTTCGCTGATCAGACCCTTTGCTTTCGTCCTTTGGAAATCCCGTATTTCTTCTAACTTTTCTAACCACAACTCTGGGTTTTCCTCCTGATATAATGGCATATTTATTGGACGATCGGCACAATAATAATGGTTCACTATCGCTTGATAAGGTGTATTGTCTGTACCATTTCCTTGGACATCGATTAAATGATTGGTCCAAATTCCCTTGTTAGTTTTTAAAGTTATCACCTTACCTTCCAAATCTATTACAGCATTGTATGGCCTAAGTATATCGCAGCCTATTAGGATACTCATGGGTAAATTATTCGCCACTAATAACCCTATTGGTATCGTTACTCCATTACTAGTCATCTCTAATGACACCTGTTTCTTTATTAATTTATTTTGCCTCCCCGTTGCTCCGACTAAAATAATGTTATTTATAGGTAGAGTGGGTATTGGTAAATTACTATTTTGTTTGATCCTCTCTAACTCAACACTATCGATAAGTGATACGTTTGACCCCGTGTCAATGAGTAATATCGCTTCTATGCCATTGATATTTGCTTTGATCTGCACGATACTATTATTCCCTTGGTTACTATTTTTAATGATATTGTCACCCTCTTCTAATAACTCCTCTCTAATATCCTTAAGATAATTATTTATTCTTAAATTCATAGTCCCGTCTTTGTCCTGTCTATGTTCGTAACTTGTCACCCCATAATATTGGTTCAGTGAAGGGCGGTTTTCCTTTTCCACTCCCGCGTTTAGTTTAAATGAGCCACGGTCTCATTTGCCCGGTCTCCCGGAACTTTGGGTTGCTGACCCGTCTGTGTTTCCTGCCTGACCTCGGGATTACCATTAATATGTTGGCTATTCGTCGTGTTAACCTGGCTACCTGGCGCCTGTTGTGGGTAAAACATGTAAGTGGGTACATTGGGAGGATATGGCCGTCGGTTATTGGCCATTATATAGTTTACCTGGGGCCTATAATCGTGATTTCTCCTATCGCCTCCTCCTTGGTCTCCCCCGTTACGATAACTACTGCGTTGACCATAATTATTTCCCCTATAGTTATTTCCGCAATAACTATTTCCCTGGTGGTAGTTTCTACCGTAATTATTCCCGGTGTAATTACCTCTGTTTGGTCCCGGATAGTTGCGGTTATTTGGAACCTGAGTGTTATCACTCCGGCCATTTGGTGGGGTAGTATTATTCTGGTTATTTGTATTTAGGTTGTTACCGTTTCCACCTCCATTCCGGTTTGGTCCGTTATTGTTGTTATTGTATTCTACCTTACGATTGGGGGGTTGGTAATCCTGGAACCTCCCAGTGGATTCACAATTTTCTAATAATTTGGCCAGATCGGCTATTTTACTGAGCTGTTGGTATAATTGGGCATCTTTGATACCATAACTGTAATGTCCAGCTAATTGCCTTACCAAACATTCTTCTGGGATCGGCGGTATCAACTTCCGCGCTAAACATACCTTTCCTAGGAAATAAGACGTCGATGACTGTCCATTGGACGCGTCGTATTTGCCATAGAATATGTCCATTCTTACCCTGTTTTGTGCAGTCTCCGACCAATACTGCTCCTTAAACTGGCGTTTAAACTCGGCTAAATTCGTGATTTCGGGTCGTACCACTATCCACCAGTTATCCCTAGTGTTTTTAAACGTCTCGTCAAGCATCTCCCTTATCCTGTCCCACCTTGTTTCTCTATTTCTCCCAATAAACTCCTCCATTCTTTCTAAAAATTCCATTGGGTTTCGTCGATAGTTTTGGAAGTTGATTACTTCCCTGTTTTCACCATGACACGTATGAGTATTTAACATAGGTGTGTCTCTCAGCGCCTCCAATCTTTCTTGCAGGTTTTTCTCTCTCTGGTCTATTTCCTGTATGCTATTTTTGTTAGTTTTTATTTGCTCGTCCAGCCTGTTAGCGATGTCATATGTTCTCTGCATCCTCTCGCCAACGTCTTTCTGGACTTCTCCCACCTCCTGCATGATGGCGTCTTGATTCTGCCTTACCATGTTTTCGAGATTTCTAACATCTTGTTTGGTCTCTGCTGTTTGTTCCTCTATATTTTCGTAACGTGTATTGTTTCCCTCCTGTAACCTTTCCAACTGTTTCTCCATGTTTTCGACCTTCCTGTCACTATCGATTTTATTATCATTGATCGTTTTGTTTACTGTTTCGTACTTTATGCTAATTTCCTTTTTCAGGGACTCTATACTTTTTTATTCTCCTCCTGAAATATCTCCAGTTTTTCCCATTGTCATTTATTTTCTCGGTTATATTCTTCCTTAAAGATTCTATGTTTTTGTTATTATCCTCCTTCAGGGATTTTATTATTTCCTCCTTATCTTCCCGTCTATTTTTATTCATGGATTCTATTATTTCCTCCTTATCTTCCCGTCTGTTTCTCTTATTCTCCTCCTTATCTTCCTGTCTGTTTTTATTCATATTTTCGTTTAGCGTTCGGAACATCATAATTATTATGTTCGCGTCAACGCTTCCTGTTATTTTCTCTGGTTCGGGATTCTCTGTTTGTTCTACCATTTGTATGGGTTCTTCTCCCGTTTGTTCTTCTAATTCGTCTGCCGTTTGTACCGGTCCTTCCCTTTCTAGTGTGGGCGGTTCTAACTCTATTTCCTCCATTTGTACTGCCTCTCCGTCTTCCACACTTAACTCAGGTTCCACATTCTTCTTCACCTTTTTTCCCTTAGGTTGCGGCATTTTGATCTGTTGGTAGTTGCCGGGCTTGTTCCGTCTTTCTCAAGCCTCACTAGTTGGGCTGCCAATTTATAACAAAAAGAAAAAAGATTGTGGGGTGTCGTGTTGCTTCTTTAACCGCCTTACGTTGGAGTCGTCAATTTATAACAAAAAGAAAAAAAATAGTGTAAAAGTGTTGTAAAATGTCGGGCGTTACCTCCGCGCACTTTTGTTACTTACTGTTGACTGGATCCTCTGCGGTGATGTAGTCCTGTAACACAACTTAATACTATGTTTTTTGTGGGCGCCACTTGGAATCGTTTGTTCCAAGAAATAAATGTGATTATGAAAGTAATTAAAATTTTTAAATCTTACTTCTATGAAAAATATAAACAAGTCAGTTTAGCTTGAAAAAATCAGGTAAGTTTAATGATTCTTCAAAAACAAACAAATCGTCTGAAGTTATGAATGTTAATTCATAAGAATTATAAGTTGCAGAGTTACTAGAAAAATTCACAAGTTATTTTTATTATTATTGACAATTTTATATATCCAATCAAGTATCGGCTAGTGTTTTCAATTTTTTACTCAGTTGAAAAGCATGAGTTTAATACGCGAAAAATCTTTACTCTCAGGACGTGACTCCTTTGAACTACCAAGACATATCAATAAGACGCTTTACAAGAAAAATTAAGTGATTTGAAGGTGTGTGTGGCATGTGTAGTACAACTGTGTGATAAATGTAACCAGGTAAAAAATGGCTTTAATTTTGGTAACTCACGTTCCAATGGTTAATTAATCTCGCACAGGACACTCCTCTCGGGTAGTTTTTCAATCTCGCCTCTTCATATGTGCACTGAATCTATTTTAAGTCAAAATTGCGATCATTTACTATTTCCGCACGTTTTGTGAAAACGTTGGCAGTAGATTCTCGTTCAAACCCCGCCGCTATAAATCATCTGTTTCGCGTTGATTCAGAAATTGGCCGCCGCAGCGCTGATTCCCATGTAGTCGAGAGAAAGGCTTGGTGTTTGTTTGTTTACGTTAAGGGGATTATTGTCAAGTTAGTCAGTCTATGCGAACACCGCAGAAATGGTTCTCTATTTAAAGTTTTGGTCCCTCCTGGGCCGTTGACGTTCTGGCTGCGTGATTTCTATTAAAATTTGCCGTGGTGCTGCTCTATTTCAGCAACACATTGGCGTAGATTCTTGTAGAGGTTATGTCAGTCTGTTTGTCTATGTACGGGAAAAGCCTTTCTTCGTCTCTTGTCGATTTCTCGCCCCTCGGTTACGCCTTAACTGCGTTGATCAGTGTCGTGGGTGATGCATCACTTCTGGAGTTCAAGTTTCAAGTGTTTTTGGGTCGAATTTGGTCTCTCTTTTATACTAATTCAGGCTGATTGTTTTCATCGACTTCCGGTATATTTGTGTAAAAATTCGTTCTAGATTGTTCGAGAATAAACGAAATGGAACATTATGGAACAATTTTCACTTCCGTCGAAGCTTTTAGAACGAATTTCTTATTCTTCATACTAAGGATATTTCAAAAATTACTCTGGTATTTATCAAACAGTTTTACATTAGTACTCACAATTTGTATGCCATTATTACATTTAGATTCTCTGTTTTCAACTGAATCTAGTGATACTAATTATGATTGGTTTTTAATTAAATTAAGCCTAATAAGTAACACAATATACAACTCTCACCTCGGGTTGTTGTCATTAAAATTCAATTTTTAGAACAAAAGTTGTTGTGGAATTATTATGTTCCTTCCACAATCTGAACATATAACATTACTACCTTCCTACAACAAAACAAACAAATTTTAACATAGGTAATACCTAAATAATTACAATTTTACATGGCCCCTGTCCATGGCCTAGGTTTTTTGTTAATGTTATAACACAATAATTAGTCTCTTTCTTTATTTAAGATAAATTGTTCACTTTTGTCTGCTTGACAATTACATATACTTTTTATTTCAATCTGATAATAATTAATTTTTCATGAAATCTGGGTGTTTGGTCTCAAATCCAACACATTAATATTTTTTGTCATATCAAATATATAATTTTTATTTTAACTTAGATGCTTTCTAATAATGTATTTAAGTCATTTAATACATTTATTTTATTTACATTACATAATATAATAATGGTTCATGTCCATTCATTCACAAAAAATAGTTCTTAATACTCTATTCAGACTTATAAAACTTAATAGTTAATGACTTCATTTTGGTTAATTCTGACATTATTCGTCTCTCTTGTAGTGTCTTATGGTTTTTTCACTGTTATTCACTTTAATGATATATATGGGGTTTGTGTCTTAGTCAAAGTCTGGTCGTTTTTTCATGTTAGTAGTAATAATTATTAGACAATATTACACAAATTTTTTAGGACTACTTGGGTTTGATACTGTTCACCTCACTTTCCTCTTATGATAACTGCGATGTAAATGGTTTCCTTTATGGAACGTTCTGTGACGTTACATATGCCTCTCCGTTAAAAGTTGATAATTTTTGAAAAACATATCTTTGGTTTTGATGAAATTATCATCTCTATATTAACCTTTTTATTCGCTTCTTTATATTTCATTCTTTTATCTTATAATTAAATTCCTGTACTACTCCTTTAATTTATTAATCTAACTCAATATTCCTAATTCGTTCTTTGTCGTATCACCTATTCCTTTCCTTTTTACCTTGATGTTATTTAATTAATCTTTGATAATTCCCTATCAATTCCCTAACTTTCATAGAGGGTTGGGAGTCAGAGTGGCTCGCTATGGCATACATTCTCTGTCCTTCCCTATCTATAACTACTGAAATCAGAGGCAACACATCCCTGTCCAGAAAATAATAATTGCACCTTCGCAACAAATAATAATAATAAATAAAAAAAATACAATATTCAAAGATCGTAGGCTCCTACACATAAATTCCCTTTCTTAAACTCTTCTGATTAATTCACAATTATATTAATATATCGTTCTCCGCAGGTTAAATTATCGTTTAAAATCATTCAATGTTAATAGCTATATTGATATTCATCATTACCTCCTTATGTAACACACTGTTTTCCTTTTTCTTTTTTTTTTTTTTATCATTTCCATTTAGTATCAAATATATGACAGTATTTCTCCTTCTTTTCTCCTTTACTAAGTGTCCATCTCGTAATATTTATTAATAATAATCTCTCTCCTTCTCTAAGTACGGGTAAGCTGGTAAATATACGTTGACATGGCTATTGGAAATAAATCTTGCCTATAGTGGAATGTGTCCATCTCGTAATATTTATTAATAGTAATCTCTCTCCTTCTCTAAGTACGGGTAAGCTGGTAAATATACGTTGACTTGGCTATTGGAAATAAATCTTGCCTACGGTGGAATGTGTCAATCTCGTAATATTTATTATTAATAATCTCTCTCCTTCTCTAAGTACGGGTAAGCTGGTAAACATACGTTGACTTGGCTGTTGGAAATAAATCTTGCCTACGGTGGAATGTGTCCATCTCGTAATATTTATTAATAATAATCTTTATACAATAATATTTATATTTATTTAATAATCTCTACCTCCTTTCTAATTCTGGGTAAGTTAAAAGATTCACGTTAACATGTTTAGTCAAGGTACCATGTAGCATGTAGCACTGTAGTAGCGGGGCGTCTTTGCACCCGGTGCATGACTGCAGCATCTGGGACGAGCCCAATGGCTGCCTGTGGATAGACATAGTTCTGGTTCATTCGACAGGTAACCTAGAAAAATAGGAATGGACAACCGCCAACCAGTTAACTGAGAAGGCGGGGGAGAAAGGTTTTCAATTTTTATTTATTTTAAATATTACAGCAATCAGTGGGCACTGCCGCAAGGACGGGTTCAGGCGACAGATGTCGCGCGTTCCCAGTCCTGCGTGCAGACGCCGTGAGGCGTCGGTCGCTCCCCGCGAGGCAGAGAGCCTCCGTGCCAGTGATAGCGCGTAGCAGCGGCATTCAGCGCGGTCGGCATACTAGGAAGGGAGGAAGGAAACAGCTTTGCAGGTAAATTCTGGGGCATGGGCAGATGGTGAGTATACAAGTGAGGTTTAAGCAGTTTACTTAAACTTATGGCGGGTCATCGAGAATCGCCCGAGGGCGTTTGACCCGGACAGGGGGAGGTGGTTGCGTGGTGCTGATGGTTCTGAGGTAAGGGAAGGAAGAGGTCTCAGCTGCGGCAAAGAGAGTCGCAGCTAATGTCCAGACAAAGGCTGAGAGAGCAGGAACTCGTAGACCTCCTCGAATTACACTGTTTCTAACAAACCAAGGAGATCCCGACAAGGAACGGAGGGTTCTGGATTGGAAACTTTCCAGCCTACGCCTGTTGGTGGCGGAGGCAAGTGACCACCATACAGGTGCCGCATAGGTCAATACAGACCGGAGAAACAACAGATAGAGGGTAACTTTCGTGCGCAGCGCCAGGGGGCTGCGGCACGCGAGGTATGGGTAAAGTTTGGCTCGGACGCCGCGAGCCTTGGCAAGGGTGTCCGTCACGTGGGCGTTGAAGCAAAGGCGACGATCTAGCCGAACGCCTAGATACTTCACCGACTCTTTGTAGGCGATAGGCCTCCCTTCAAGGGAGAGGGGCTGGCATCGGGAGATGGACTTACGAGTGAAACAGATCGCCTCGGATTTCTCCGTGTTGATCGTCACCCGCCATTTCCGTAGCCAGTCCGGAAGCTGGTCCAACTGACGCTGCAACTGTGTACTCGCAAAACGCGGGGACACAGAGCTGTAATGATACATTGCATCGTCAGCGAACAAAGACAACGTGACTCCGGGCAAAACAGGCAGGTCGTTCGTGTACACGAGGTACAGAACGGGGCCGAGGACAGATCCCTGGGGTACGCCAGCGGCGACAGGACGAACTGCAGAGCAGGTTCCGTCGACGCTAACCCTGAAGGTTCGGTCGCTGAGATACGACCGGAGGAAAAACACTATGGACGATGGTAAGGGGGAGTTAGCAAGTTTGAAGAGAAGACCTTCGTGCCAGACTTTGTCGAAGGCCTTGCTCACGTCCAGCAGTGCGGCGGCCGTAGCCGCTCGCCTGTTGGTGGCGTCAGAGAGTTGCGTTACCACGCGGACTAGTTGAAGCGTGGTCGAGTGCTCTCTGCGAAACCCGAACTGTTCGTTGCGGATAAAATTATCCAACAACGGCGAGATGCGGGCCAGCAGGAGCCGCTCGAACACCTTCGAGATAACTGGCAAGAGAGATATTGGCCGATAGCTTTCAGGAAGCATGCGCGGCTTGCGGGGTTTAGGAATCATAACGATGTTGGCATTTTTCCACAGGCGGGGAAAGTACTGTAGCCGGAGACAAGAGTTGAACAGCTCGAGAACGAGGTCAACGCCTGAGGCCGGGAGATATTGTAATGCAGCGGCCCCGATCCGGTCAGGACCGGGGGCGCGACGGCGGTTTAGTCGACAGACAGACGAAACGAGTTCGTCCCTGTCGAACGGGAGGTCTGGGCCAGCGGGAGGGCGAGAAAAATAACCAGATAGGAAGTCCCGGACGTCTGCCGAGTGGGCAGGGTCCGAAACGCCTCGATGAACGGTAAATTGCGACTCCATGCAGTCGGCGAAGACCTCAGCCTTGCCTTCTGATGAAGACACAACCCCGTTCGGGGTTTCCAGCGGGTTGCGAGTTCTCTTCTCGCGGGTCAGTCTACTCACCGCTCTCCAGACGGAGGCGTGGTCGACTTCAAGAGACTCAAGGTATGAGTCCCATCGATCAGAGTTTACGTCCCGCAGTAGCTGCTGAACGTAAAGGGACTGTTGTTGAAATCGTCGCTTAACGACTGGGTCTCGGGTTCTTTGCCATCTGCGGCGGAGCTGGCGCCGTAGCCAGATGGCGTGGAGTACTTCCGCAGGTAAGGCCGATTTACGATGATTCACCTCGAGTGCGTAGGTGTGTCGATCCATGACACCTTGGACCAATTCCTGAAGATTTGTGGCGCGGAGATCCAGATCGTCACGAGTGACGATTGGGTCCGCCGGGAGAGATGGTAACCTTCGAGAGAGCTCGTCATGATAGGATCGCCAGTTGACTCTCCTAACAATCTGATCGGGAAGTCGGGGTGACGCCGACAGCTCTCGAACAGTTATAACAAGGGGATTGTGATCGGACGAAAGGTCCGACACAGACGAGACCTCGATGTTGCGGGCAACGTTCTTGACAACTACTATGTCAAGAACGTCCGGCCGATGGCCGTGAAAGGGGAAGTAGGTAGGGTCTTCAGGGCCGATGACATTAAGTGCCGGGTCGCCAGAGACGAACCGGAACAGAGAATTTCCATAGGCGTTGACAACGCGGCTGTTCCATGAAGGGTGTTTGGCGTTTAAGTCGCCGGCTACAATGGTTGAGAGGGGGTGGTCGAGGAGGGCGTCCCACTCCTCGGGCGGTGGCGGAGTTCGCCGGCCAGGCCGGAGGTACGCAGAAACAACGCGCAGCTCCGATCCGCCGGCGTCCACCGCCACCGCGCAGCCTTCAATAATAGATGTATCTAGAGGAGGCAAAAGCCTGTGGGATATCCGCCTGTGGACTAAAACAGCTGTGCCCCCCGAGGGGGGACAGCGAGGCCGTAGGGGACGATCCTGACGATAACAGGCATAGGCAGGAAGGGAAAACGAGTGGTAATGAGCCAGATGAGTCTCGGAAAGAAGTATGATATCAACATCATACTCCGTTACGAAAGTCATCAGTTCAGATCGCCTGGGGAGTAGCCCGAAGGCGTTCCACGCAACGATCCTCAGGCTATTAGCCATTTAGGGGAAGTAGAGGAAAGAGGGCAGCTAATGATTGGAACACCAGGGCAAGCACAGTGGTCGTGTCGCGAGCAGTCCTGATGGATGCAACAAGATTATCTGCCCAGGCAGTCAGGGGATCCGCCGAAGCCCGGGAAGATTCCCGGGATTCAGGAGGACAAGCCTGACTGGCCTCGACAGGGGTAGCAGATGGCGCTGGGCTGGTGGACTGAGCTGGAGACTGCTCGCTGGGAGGTTGAGGTCGATGACTGGGGGCGGGTCGAGCCCGCGGAGAGGGTACAGGTGGAACCTGTGACGATGTAGGTCGGCCGGCGGAGTTCCGGCGACGACGAGAGCGCTTAGATTTGCCCGATCGGGCTGGAGGCGGGGCTGATTTAGCGGCCATGGCCGCGTAGGAAGGTGCGGGCGCTCCGGTAGGCGCCGGGATAGAGGCCGCTGCAGGCGGCGCCGAAGCGACGACTGCAGGCGAGACAGCGGCACCGGAAGCAACCGGAGTTGCTGCCGGGACCTGGGCAGATGAACCGGTGAGAGGCGGGAAAGCCGCACGCCGGTTAGGGCCAGGACCAGCTACACGGCCTGCCTGCGCGCCAGGGCGCACAGGAGGTCGCTGCGGTTTCATGGCAGCGATAAAGTTAGGGCAGCCTCGGTAATTAGCCGGATGGGCTCCTTTGCAGTTACAGCATTTAGCTGTGTACCCCGTCGTAGGCTTATCACAGCCACGATGAGGCTCAGCACAACGCACGCAACGCGGGGGCAGATGACAAAAAAGACTGCTGTGGCCGAACCTCTGGCAGTTAAAACACTGCGAGGGGCCGGGCCGCGGGTCAAATGTGCGGACTTGCACCCGTAGGTGCAGAAGATTCTGGAGAGTGTAAATCTCCTCGAAGGGGCCTACTTTCAGTAATTTACAAAGAAAGCTGTTGACAGGACGGCGGTCATCTCCTTTGCCAACATGCAGGACGCTTACCGCGGTCGGCGCATAGCCGAGCGCAACAAGTTCCTGCCTGATGGCATCAGGGTCGGTAAAGGATGGAATTCCCGACAGAACGACCTTGATTTCACGCTCTGACGGGAGGGCAAATGTATGAAAGGAAATCTTACGCTCTGTCAGGAATGACTGAACAGAGCGGAAGTCCGGGATCGTAGCGGTCGCCAGCTTTAGCGAGGGGCCTTGGCACCTCGCCTCGACCTTGACCGAAGGGAGAGCTCGGGATAGGGAACGTAAAAGTTCAGAATAATTCCTATTATCCGGAATTACAATAGGAGGAATGCGAGGAGGAGACACAGTTTGGGTGGTAGCTGGATACTCACGTTGCACGCGCTGAGTGCCGCTGTTACCATGATTAGATGGCAGATCTGCAGCTGAGGCGGGCGGCGGAGTTTGGGCCAGTTTTCGCTTGCGTTTGGCAGATTTGCCCTCCACAAGCGAGAACTGTCCGTCCCCCGACCCAACACTGCACATTTCTACCGCACTAAGATCACTTTCACTATCACTTTCACTGTCGTGAGGAAGTGGAGTGGTACGGAAGCCGGTTGAGCATGTTTCCATTAAGGAAACAAGCGGCGCCGGCAGAGGATTCGGTGGCGTATTCGACGCCATTTCGGACAAGCCGAAATGAACGTCTACGCAGGTCTAGGATTGAGGGATCACCAGACACTGAAAACTATCCACAGGCACAATTGAACACGAAACAGACCGCACAGCACACGGAAACAAAAACACTCCCGCACTGATTAAATAAAGCTGAGTCGCACTGAACTGTAGGTGAAATCTGTAGTGATGATGATGCTGAATACGATGATGATAAGAAAAATGGTGAAAACTGAATATTTCCGCACAAATTGGAAAAATTTTGCAGAGCAAAAACAGTCACAGCCTACCCGGGCAAATGCTCTAGGTAGACCCCCGTCAAGGTACCTTCTCAATGATGCTGTATTTGACTTTGGTTTTTGGTCATGGTACTTGCTCACTGATTGAGTATTTGACTTGTGATTTTTAATCATGGTACTTTTTCAATGATGTTTGGTTATACGTACCTTTTACTTTGTTAGCACTCTTCATCGCCACGCCATCGGACGCACTTCATCTCCTCTCCTCTCTCGGACGACATCAGGAGACCGGACGACCGAACCGAAGAGATCGCTTCCAGCTCTTGAAGAGGAAACATCTTGCTCTCGACCAGCCAACTTTATCACACCACTAGCGACAGGACAGGACAACTCGAGACCAGCCTGCATTTCGCTGACTGCATCACGGATTGGACCTGGGCAACTACGTGGGAACCGGCTCCCGGATAGCCTCCTCAGGTGAGTGGACGTCGGCTCTCTCGCTTCCTTGTTAGCGCTGCCCCGAGAGATCCTTGGAAGGCCCCACCAGTGGTAACCGACCTTGGACACCTCCGAGGTAAAGAGTACGGTGGCAACCGAACATTGCACAAAGTTCGGTATCTAACGAAGCCGTACATTACCCCTCTGGTAGATCTCTGTTCCCTACCCGCTTTTGAGAGGTGGCATGTCCACCTCTCAAACATCCGATCGCTCCTTGGGTACTGCTTGCGGTACCCAAGCACCTATCTCTACCCTTCGCCCTGATCGGCCCTTTTTAGGGCCGACAGCACCCAACCCGGCGGCGGACTGCGTCGGCGAGTTCATGGAGATGGACTCCCCGGCAAGTCCGCCTTCCGAACCTGGCCCTTCTCAGGACCACCCCGGTACTGTTGTGCCCGGCGCCACTGACGGCGGCCCTGCCTGGAAAAAGGTGAAGAGCCGGAAACGGACCTTCTCCTCTTCCTCGGGCGGGCCGGAACCCAGTGGTGGCTCGGCTCCCGCTACCGGGGCAGGTGCTCAGCCAACCCCTCAGTCTTCAGAACCATTCCGCATGCCACCCATAGTTCTTGACGCACCCACAGCGTGGCATGCTTTTGCAAAATCCATCAAGCAGGCGGCAGCTTTCCCTATCGATATTTATCACCAGGGGAAGCTTCTCCGCATCAAAACTAGAACTCCCGACGAATTTCGCTTCGTCCAGAAAACCAGTTCCAGATTGGAACGTTCAATTCCACACCTTTGGTCTCCCTCAGGAGAAAGAAATCAAGGTAACCATCCGTGGCATCCCCCACGATGTAGCCCCGTCTGACATTATCGAGGAGTTGGAGAGCCTTGGCTTCACTCCAACCTCCTGCATTCCACTCGTTGACCGCCAGAAACGGAAGGTCAACGTCTTTTTTATCAAGCTCAAGAAGGTAGGAGACTACCAACTCATCTACTCCCTCCGAGAGCTTTTATGCCTCCGGATTGAAGTCTCCAGGTATAACACCCCCACCGGCCCTCCGCAGTGTTACAACTGCCAGAGGTACGGCCACGCCTCTTACAACTGCCACATGGCACCCCGTTGCGTACGCTGCGGCGAAGGTCATCCTAAGGGCGCTTGCACGAAGGACCCTAACGCCGACGCAAAGTGCGCCAACTGCGACAAGAACCATCCAGCCAACTGGAGAGGCTGCGAACATTATCAATCTGCCCTTGAGCGGAAGCAGGAGATGGACGAGCTCCGGCACCGCAATCCGACCCGGCCTCAGCGCCAAACCAAAGTCCAGCAGACCGCCGCTCCGGCGGCTGCCCCAGCCCGCCAACCGCCCGTCCAACCTCGTCGTCCCAGTGACGACCAACACCCTGCTACTACTACGGAGCCTCCCTCCACTGCCAAGTCATTCGCGGCAGCCGTCGCATCTAAACCCGCATCCGCGCCTCGCCGCGCGAAGGCTCCGAAGCCCAAACAGAAACCCCCAGCTGCTAAAGCTCCTTCTACAAAAAAACCTACCGCCGCACAGCAACTACCATCGGTCCAACCACCCAAGCCCGAGGCAGCCCCAGAAACCTCGAAGCCAGCTCCCCAGCTAGTCCGCCGCCCCGCGGCCGTGAGCGAGCCCGATGAGGGCGTGCTAACGATCGCGGAGTTGCAAGACTGGATGGAAGATCTCCTGCCAAAACTAGTTGCTGCGCGCGACCTGAACTCTCTGGTCGTCACAATCATGACCTCCCTTACGTCCTTGTTGCTCGCCCGTAATGGCTAGGCCTCTCACACTCGTTGCTTGGAACGCAAATGGCGTAGCCGGGCGGCGAGCTGAGCTGGCCTGCTTCGCGAGCGAGTATGACGCGGACGTAGTCCTCCTCTCTGAAACCCACCTGCGTCCCCAACATCGATTTAACCTACCAGCTTACGCTACTTATCGTACGGACCGCCCAGTGCCACTCACCCGAGCCGCATCTGGCGGCACAGCCATTCTCATCCACAGGCGATTATCTCACCGACCTCTACCTACCCCCCCGACTACCCACATCGAAGCGACTGCGGTCGCAATCAGCGTAGCGGGAACCGAGCTTCGGCTGGTCTCCGTCTACAACAAACCTGGCCTGGTGCCAAACCCCCAGGAGCTTGACGCGCTCCTTAACCATGATCTGCCTACCATTGCAGTCGGAGACATGAACTGCAAAGACCCGTCTTGGAATAGTCGCTTGACTAATCAAAACGGTCGTGCTCTCGCCCAATACGCCTCGACCAGGCCTGACGTCCTCGTCATCGGCCCGGCCGAACCGACATACATCCCCGCCAACCCTGCCAACCAGCCAGACGTTCTCGACATAGTTCTTGTCAAGGACGCTGTCTGCCCCATCCTGGTCGAGGCCATCTCAGCCCTATCGTCCGACCACAACCCGCTGGTTGTGACGCTCCGACGAACAAGCGACTCCCCGCCTGCCGTCCTAGTAAGAGAGTCAACTGGCGCTCTTACCACGACGAGCTATGCCGTAGGTTCCCATCAGCCCCCGAGGCCCCGGCGCCCTCTCGAAGGGAGCTGGACCGCCAAGTCACGCATCTCCATGACACTCTTACCCGCTGCATGGATACCCACTCTTACACTGTCCCAGCACATCGTAGGAAGTCTCAACTCCCTGCCGAAGTCCAAGAAGCCATCAGCCAGCGGCGGCGCCTTCGCCGCTGCTGGCAAAACACTCGCGATCCCGCTGTCAAGCGGCAGTATCGCCGACAGTCTGATTACGTCAAGCAACTCCTGCTTGATGTCAATCAGCATAGCTGGGACACCTATCTTGAATCCCTGGAAGTCGACCACGCCTCCGTCTGGCAGGCCACTGGTCGCCTCCTTGGCGAAAAGAGGACTCGCCATCCCCTGGACTCCCCGACGGGTGTTGTTCATTCACCGGAGCGCAAGGCTGAGGTCTTCGCAAACTCCGTTGAGGAACAATTTACCCCTCACAGAGGCGTCTTCGACGCGGACCACATGGCTCGCGTCGAGGACTTCCTCGAAAACTATCTCGCCCAACCTTTGACGGATCCCCCACCCCCCTTTGAAAAAGCCGATCTCGTCCATGCTATCGCACGGCTAAATCCTAAACGGGCCTGCGGCCCGGACAGAATAGGAGCGACCGCCCTAAAGAATGCCCCATCAGTTGTCACTGACCACATCCTGGACGTGTTCAACTCATGTCTCCGCCTCAATTACTTCCCTCGCCTGTGGAAAAACGCAAGGGTAATCATGATCCCTAAACCCGGGAAATCTCGCATGTTCCCTGAAAATTATCGCCCCATCTCACTACTGCCCGTGTTATCGAAGGTGTTCGAGCGCCTCCTGCACGCCCGTGTTGTACCGCTGCTTGATGGGTTCATCCGCAGCGAACAGTATGGGTTTCGCAGGGAGCATTCGACCACCCTACAACTAGTCCGCGTCGTTACCCAGTTCTCTGACGCTGAAAACAAAAAGCTGCACACCGCAGCCGTCCTCTTGGACGTTAGTAAGGCCTTCGACCGTGTCTGGCACGAAGGTCTGCTCTATAAACTGGCACACACGCCCCTTCCCGCATCAACTGTGAGACTGTTCTGGTCGTATCTCCGCGGCCGGACTTTTCACATTAGCGTAGATGGAGCGGTCTCTTCTGACCGCCCCATAGACGCTGGCGTTCCCCAAGGATCAGTCCTCGGCCCCGTTCTGTACCTCGTGTACACGAACGACTTGCCCGTATATCCCAACGTCACTCTTTCCCTTTTTGCTGACGATGCCATGTATCACTACAGCTCGCAGAACCCTGGTTTTGCTAGCACAGTGATACAACGCCAACTCGACCTTCTGCCTCCCTGGCTACGTAAGTGGCGCGTGGCGATCAACGCGGAGAAATCCGAAGCGATCTGCATCACGCGCAAGCGGACCGCATGCCAGCCCCTCACCCTAGATGGGAACCCTATCGCTTGGAAGAAGTCGGTGAAGTACTTGGGGGTGTCTATTGACAGTCGACTAAGCTTCGCCGGCCACGTCCAAACCAAACTCCGACAGGCCCGTGGCGTCAGAGCCAAAATCTTTCCACTCATCTCGCGCAGAAGTCCCTTCTCACTGCGCACTAAACTCACCCTGTATCTCCTGCTTCTCAGGACAGTATTCACCTACGCAGCCCCAGCGTGGTGGCCCCTCTTATCTGCCACAACGAAGCGTAAGCTGGAACAGTTCCAAAACAGTTCCGTCCGTATCCTCTCCAACTCGCCCTGGTTTGTTTGTAACAGAGCTATCAGGACGGGCCTCCGTCTGCAAACGGTGGAAGAGTTTGTCTTCAGACTCTCTGTGGGCCTCTTCTTCCGGGCTGCAGACTCCCGATACCCCCACCTCCGTGCCCTGGCCAGGGACGAAGGTCCCCCTTGCCACGTAGTCAAAAGACCCCGCACTCTGCTGGACGACCCCCCATAGTCTCCTACATAGGGCCCTTCTCCTGAGGGAGTCAACACCCTACCGCTAGTACCCTACCTCAAACAGAACGCCTACCACACCTTAGACGTAGCATTACCACTCACTCTGCCCTGAATGGTCTGCCCTGGTCGTTTGCGGCCTCGGCGGGGTTGTCTTATGTCAGTTGTGCAAGTGCCTTCTTTCATCAGGCGCCCGCCCCGGATACGCAACGGGCCTGTGCTGATCACCGCTATGCGGACAGTGGGGCCACGTCGGAGGCAGCAGCGTTGGCCAACCGGTACTCATATGTCCCGGGAGGTTTCTCCGCTGTGACTCGGACGCGTCACCGCTGGCTTCAGGGCCCACACTCTACCAGACTTTGGCTAGGCTGAGCACCTCACTTGTGAGATCCTCTCCCCTACCCAACTGCAAAAGGAGCACACCATCCCACCCACTTGACCTTGTTTTACCTAAAGTCCTTGAGAGAGCCCGACCTACTTGCAGTCATCGGAGGAGTCACTCCGGGCACTGCTACCATGCAGGGGCCTTGAGCCCCGTCCCCTCATTAGCTACGAGCTACGAGCTACTTACTTTGTTACTAACCGTGTCAGTTACCTCGTAGGTATTGTTTTTATTGTCTCTGGTGATCGTGAAAGGTCCTGTATATAAGAGTAGCAATTTCCTCGTTATGCCTTGTATAGCACTGAGCAATTCTCTATTTTTAACTAACACCTTTTCTCCTACCTCATATTTAATTGCCTTGGGCTGTGATTTGACATATTTTTTCCGCTGCTGTTCTGTTTTTTCTAACACCTTGTTATAAAATTTTGCCCTTTCAAATTGGTATGCGGGTTCGTCGGGAAAATTAATAATTTCTTTTATCTGTCGTGGTGGGGGTCTTTTGAACATAACTGTGTATGGCGACACCTCGATGGTATTGTGATATGAGAAATTGAGAAAATCCTCGGTTGATGCTACATATTCATGCCATCTTTTCTGTTCGTTATGGCAGTATGTTCTCAGTAACCGTCCTACCTCCCTTAACACTCTCTCGGCTGGGTTACTATTCGGGTGATATACAGACGTCTTGTACGTTTTTATTCCGTGTTCTCCTAGGTTTTCCTTCCAAAATTTTCCCCTAAACTGGGTACCGTGGTCCGTAATTATAGAATACGGTCGGCCTACCTCCATTATGTATCGCTCTATAATGATGTCTATTATTTTCCTGGTCGTTGCCCTAGTTATTGGGTATAGCTTTGTATATTTGCTAAAGTGGTCGAAGATGATTACGATAAATTTATATCGGTGTCTCCCACCGCTGCGTGGAAATATCCGCAGATATCGAGAAATACCTTTTCCAATTTTTCGGTAGATGATATGGGTATCATGACCCCTTCTTTTCTCTCGTTATCACACTTTACTTTTTGACAGATATCGCACGACCGTATCGCCAGTTGCACCTTCTTATTCATCCCTTTGATGTATGTTTGCTCTTCCAGTGCCTTCCTTACTTTGAGGGCACCCATATGTCCGTACCTATCGTGATAGTCGATTATTAGCGGTCTCTCTATCGCTGGTGGAATTACTAATTTCCAATTCTCTTGGTGCGGGGTATTCCTTATAAACAAAGTGTCGTTGTGTATACAGTAATATCTATTTATGACCTCATCGCCTTCCTGTACCCTTTTTCTAATATTTCCTAATTTTGGATCGGCCTCTTGTTGTGACGTTATATAGTTTAAAATATTTTTTAAATCTTCCCTGCTCTTAATAATGTGGTAAACCTTAGCTAATTGTTCCTTTTCGCCGTCAAATGTTTGGTCTGGTATATTGACGGGAGATAGGACGTCGGCTGCTACGTTCTGTTTGCCGGGTATATATTCCCATGTGATATTATATTCTTGCAAGGCCAAAACCCATCTCGTCAGCCATCCGTGGTTCAGCTTACAATGCTTTAAAAATGATATAGATTTGTGGTCGCTTCTAACTGTTATGGGGTACCCTAATATATATGTCCTAAATTTACCGCACGCGAAAACTACACTCAACCATTCTTTTTCGGTAGTATTGTAGTTTCGTTCGCAACTGTTCAGCACGCGGCTAGCAAAGCTAATTACTAAATGGTTACCATCCTGATCCTCCTGACATAGGGCTGCACCTAAACTCACGTTACTGGCATCGCAATTCAGAAAAAATGGTTTTGTAAAGTCGGGATGATGCAACATTACTGTTTCTAAAAACTTTTCCCTTATGAGATTGAGCACTCCATCTTGCTCTGGTCCCCAAGTCCATTTGTCTTTAGCTGATAACTGCTTTTGGAACCTGGCAGTTATTTCTGAGTAATTGGACCGAAACTTTCTGTAATAGTTACAGATTCCTAAAAATGACTGCAGCTGTTTCCTGTTCTTTGGGGTGGGGAACTTCTGTATGGCCTCTACCTTCTCTTTGGATGGAGTAATCCCTTGTTCTGTTAAATTAAAGCCTAAAAATTTCACCTCATTTGCAATGAATTGGGACTTGTCTAATTTGAGGGTGATATTATTCTCTGATAATTTCTCTAACACCTGTTCAACCCTATTACAATGGTCGTCCCAATTCGCTGAAGTCACCAGTAGGTCGTCGACGTATACTGTCGTAAACTTCAGTACTTCCTGCCCCAATATTCTGTCCATTATCTTTACAAACACCGCCACAGAATTTATTAAGCCAAAAGGTAACCGCTTAAACTGATAGTTTCTGCCCTCGAATATGAATGCCATATATTTCCTACTATCAGGGTGGAGTTCTACCTGCCAGTAACCGCATACCGTATCCCATGAGCTTATATATTTGGTTCCGTGAAACTTTTTCAATATCTCCTCTATCTACCCAGGTGATGTGCGGTCGTTAACAATCATCTTGTTGATCTCCCTAGCATGGAGACATATACGTACCTTTCCGTTCTTTTTTGGCACAGCTATGATTGGGCTGGTAAAGGGCGAATGACTATACTCGATTATGTCGTCATCTATCATCCTGTTTAATTCTTCCCTGACTTCGTACTTTAGCGAGTAGGCGATCGGGTACGATTTCTTGTTAAATTCCACCGGAGTTTTGAATTTTATGGTGCATTGATAATCTCTGGCTTTACCTGGAGCGTTCGAGAATATGTGTTTATATTTGTTGTATACCTCGATTAATTGTTCCGCCTGTTTTTCGCTGATCAGACCCTTTGCTTTCGTCCTTTGGAAATCCCGTATTTCTTCTAACTTTTCTAACCACAACTCTGGGTTTTCCTCCTGATATAATGGCATATTTATTGGACGATCGGCACAATAATAATGGTTCACTATCGCTTGATAAGGTGTATTGTCTGTACCATTTCCTTGGACATCGATTAAATGATTGGTCCAAATTCCCTTGTTAGTTTTTAAAGTTATCACCTTACCTTCCAAATCTATTACAGCATTGTATGGCCTAAGTATATCGCAGCCTATTAGGATACTCATGGGTAAATTATTCGCCACTAATAACCCTATTGGTATCGTTACTCCATTACTAGTCATCTCTAATGACACCTGTTTCTTTATTAATTTATTTTGCCTCCCCGTTGCTCCGACTAAAATAATGTTATTTATAGGTAGAGTGGGTATTGGTAAATTACTATTTTGTTTGATCCTCTCTAACTCAACACTATCGATAAGTGATACGTTTGACCCCGTGTCAATGAGTAATATCGCTTCTATGCCATTGATATTTGCTTTGATCTGCACGATACTATTATTCCCTTGGTTACTATTTTTAATGATGTTGTCACCCTCTTCTAATAACTCCTCTCTAATATCCTTAAGATAATTATTTATTCTTAAATTCATAGTCCCGTCTTTGTCCTGTCTATGTTCGTAACTTGTCACCCCATAATATTGGTTCAGTGAAGGGCGGTTTTCCTTTTCCACTGCCGCGTTTAGTTTAAATGAGCCACGGTCTCATTTGCCCGGTCTCTCGGAACATTGGGTTGCTGACCCGTCTGTGTTTCCTGCCTGACCTCGGGATTACCATTAATATGTTGGCTATTCGTCGTGTTACCCTGGCTACCTGGCGCCTGTTGTGGGTAAAACATGTAAGTGGGTACATTGGGTGGATATAGCCGTCGGTTATTGGCCATTATATAGTTTACCTGGGGCCTATATTCGTGATTTCTCCTATCGCCTCCTCCTTAATCTCCCCCGTTACGATAACTATTGCGTTGACCATAATTATTTCCCCTATAGTTATTTCCGCAATAACTATTTCCCTGGTGGTAGTTTCTACCGTAATTATTCCCGGTGTAATTACCTCTGTTTGGTCCCGGATAGTTGCGGTTATTTGGACCCTGAGTGTTATCACTCCGGCCATTTGGTGGGGTAGTATTATTCTGGATATTTGTATTTAGGTTGTTACCGTTTGCACCTCCATTCCGGTTTGGTCCGTTATTGTTGTTATTGTATTCTACCTTACGATTGGGGGGTTGGTAATCCTGGAACCTCCCAGTGGATTCACAATTTTCTAATAATTTGGCCAGATCGGCTATTTTACTGAGCTGTTGGTATAATTGGGCATCTTTGATACCATAACTGTAATGTCCAGCTAATTGCCTTACCAAACATTCTTCTGGGATCGGCGGTATCAACTTCCGCGCTAAACATACCTTTCCTAGGAAATAAGACGTCGGGGACTGTCCATTGGACGCGTCGTATTTGCCATAGAATATGTCCATTCTTACCCTGTTTTGTGCAGTCTCCGACCAATACTGCTCCTTAAACTGGCGTTTAAACTCGGCTAAATTCGTGATTTCGGGTCGTACCGCTATCCACCAGTTATCCCTAGTGTTTTTAAACGTCTCGTCAAGCATCTCCCTTATCCTGTCCCACCTTGTTTCTCTATTTCTCCCAATAAACTCCTCCATTCTTTCTAAAAATTCCATTGGGTTTCGTCGATAGTTTTGAAAGTTGATTACTTCCCTGTTTTCACCATGACACGTATGAGTATTTAACATAGGTGAGTCTCTCAGCGCCTCCAATCTTTCTTGCAGGTTTTTCTCTCTCTGGTCTATTTCCTGTATGCTATTTTTGTTAGTTTTTATTTGCTCGTCCAGCCTGTTAGCGATGTCATATGTTCTCTGCATCCTCTCGCCAACGTCTTTCTGGACTTCTCCCACCTCCTGCATGATGGCGTCTTGATTCTGCCTTACCATGTTTTCGAGATTTCTAACATCTTGTTTGGTCTCTGCTGTTTGTTCCTCTATATTTTCGTAACGTGTATTGTTTCCCTCCTGTAACCTTTCCAACTGTTTCTCCATGTTTTCGACCTTCCTGTCAGTATCGATTTTATTATCATTGATCGTTTTGTTTACTGTTTCGTACTTTATGCTAATTTCCTTTTTCAGGGACTCTATACTTTTTTTATTCTCCTCCTGAAATATCTCCAGTTTTTTCCCATTGTCATTTATTTTCTCGGTTATATTCTTCCTTAAAGATTCTATGTTTTTGTTATTATCCTCCTTCAGGGATTTTATTATTTCCTCCTTATCTTCCCGTCTATTTTTATTCATGGATTCTATTATTTCCTCCTTATCTTCCCGTCTGTTTCTCTTATTCTCCTCCTTATCTTCCTGTCTGTTTTTATTCATATTTTCGTTTAGCGTTCGGAACATCATAATTATTATGTTCGCGTCAACGCTTCCTGTTATTTTCTCTGGTTCGGGATTCTCTGTTTGTTCTACCATTTGTATGGGTTCTTCTCCCGTTTGTTCTTCTAATTCGTCTGCCGTTTTTACCGGTCCTTCCCTTTCTAGTGTGGGCGGTTCTAACTCTATTTCCTCCATTTGTACTGCCTCTCCGTCTTCCACACTTAACTCAGATTCCACATTCTTCTTCACCTTTTTTCCCTTAGGTTGCGGCATCTTGATCTGTTGGTAGTTGCCGGGCTTGTTCCGTCTTTCTCAAGCCTCACTAGTTGGGCTGCCAATTTATAACAAAAAGAAAAAAGATTGTGGGGTGTCGTGTTGCTTCTTTAACCGCCTTACGTTGGAGTCGTCAATTTATAACAAAAAGAAAAAAAATAGTGTAAAAGTGTTGTAAAATGTCGGGCGTTACCTCCGCGCACTTTTGTTACTTACTGTTGACTGGATCCTCTGCGGTGATGTAGTCCTGTAACACAACTTAATACTATGTTTTTTGTGGGCGCCACTTGGAATCGTTTGTTCCAAGAAATAAATGTGATTATGAAAGTAATTAAAATTTTTAAATCTTACTTCTATGAAAAATATAAACAAGTCAGTTTAGCTTGAAAAAATCAGGTAAGTTTAATGATTCTTCAAAAACAAACAAATCGTCTGAAGTTATGAATGTTAATTCATAAGAATTATAAGTTGCAGAGTTACTAGAAAAATTCACAAGTTATTTTTATTATTATTGACAATTTTATATATCCAATCAAGTATCGGCTAGTGTTTTCAATTTTTTACTCAGTTGAAAAGCATGAGTTTAATACGTGAAAAATCTTTACTCTCAGGACGTGACTCCTTTGAACTACCAAGACATATCAATAAGACGCTTTACAAGAAAAATTAAGTGATTTGAAGGTGTGTGTGGCATGTGTAGTACAACTGTGTGATAAATGTAACCAGGTAAAAAATGGCTTTAATTTTGGTAACTCACGTTCCAATGGTTAATTAATCTCGCACAGGACACTCCTCTCGGGTAGTTTTTCAATCTCGCCTCTTCATATGTGCACTGAATCTATTTTAAGTCAAAATTGCGATCATTTACTATTTCCGCACGTTTTGTGAAAACGTTGGCAGTAGATTCTCGTTCAAACCCCGCCGCTATAAATCATCTGTTTCGCGTTGATTCAGAAATTGGCCGCCGCAGCGCTGATTCCCATGTAGTCGAGAGAAAGGCTTGGTGTTTGTTTGTTTACGTTAAGGGGATTATTGTCAAGTTAGTCAGTCTATGCGAACACCGCAGAAATGGTTCTCTATTTAAAGTTTTGGTCCCTCCTGGGCCGTTGACGTTCTGGCTGCGTGATTTCTATTAAAATTTGCCGTGGTGCTGCTCTATTTCAGCAACACATTGGCGTAGATTCTTGTAGAGGTTATGTCAGTCTGTTTGTCTATGTACGGGAAAAGCCTTTCTTCGTCTCTTGTCGATTTCTCGCCCCTCGGTTACGCCTTAACTGCGTTGATCAGTGTCGTGGGTGATGCATCACTTCTGGAGTTCAAGTTTCAAGTGTTTTTGGGTCGAATTTGGTCTCTCTTTTATACTAATTCAGGCTGATTGTTTTCATCGACTTCCGGTATATTTGTGTAAAAATTCGTTCTAGATTGTTCGAGAATAAACGAAATGGAACATTATGGAACAATTTTCACTTCCGTCGAAGCTTTTAGAACGAATTTCTTATTCTTCATACTAAGGATATTTCAAAAATTACTCTGGTATTTATCAAACAGTTTTACATTAGTACTCACAATTTGTATGCCATTATTACATTTAGATTCTCTGTTTTCAACTGAATCTAGTGATACTAATTATGATTGGTTTTTAATTAAATTAAGCCTAATAAGTAACACAATATACAACTCTCACCTCGGGTTGTTGTCATTAAAATTCAATTTTTAGAACAAAAGTTGTTGTGGAATTATTATGTTCTTTCCACAATCTGAACATATAACATTACTACCTTCCTACAACAAAACAAACAAATTTTAACATAGGTAATACCTAAATAATTACAATTTTACATGGCCCCTGTCCATGGCCTAGGTTTTTTGTTAATGTTATAACACAATAATTAGTCTCTTTCTTTAACATATGTAGTATTTCACTAGTGTACACTCAGAGTTTATTATATTGTCTGTCTTTTGTGATACCTGGTTACTCTTTACATACATTATTTTTATTACAGGATGACATAGCATCATTGATTGGTCTTGAGATGTCCTTTTTTATGGTGTGACAAATCTCACTCTTATAAGTTAAATTCTTTTATAATTGACTTTATTTTCAACTGAGTTTGTTCGTTCTTTAAGGTATACAGAAGTACTGTACCATTCTATTTTATTTTTGTTAGCACTTTGTAAATATTTAGCCAGATATGATTATTTTTGTACTGGTTGATTGGTTCCAGCCATACATGGTATAGGTAAATATTTTGCTAACTTGACTATTACAATGTTAAAGTTAGTCAGATATATTAGTATAGTCGCTTTATATCATATTTCAACTTTCTAATGCAATTTGGTTGCATTTTGGCAACATTAAATCCATAAATTATACAATATTATATGCCTACCACATGTTTTTAGTTAACACAGTTTTTGGCTATTTTGGCTGACTTTCATTCATTTGACAGCTTTTTTTATTTAAGATAAATTGTTCACGTTTGTCTGCTTGACAATTATATATACTTCTTATTTCAATCTGATAATAATTAATTTTTTCATGAAATCTGGGTGTTTGGTCTCAAATCCAACACATTAATATTTTTTGTCATATCAAATATATAATTTTTATTTTAACTTAGATTCTTTCTAATAATGTATTTAAGTCATTTAATACATTTATTTTATTTACATTACATAATATAATAATGGTTCATGTCCATTCATTCACAAAAAATAGTTCTTAATACTCTATTCAGACTTATAAAACTTAATAGTTAATGACTTCATTTTGGTTGATTCTGACATTATTCGTCTCTCTTATAGTATCTTATGGTTTTTTCACTGTTATTCACTTTAATAATATATATGGGGTTTGTGTCTTAGTCAAAGTCTGGTCGTTTTTTCATGTTAGTAGTAATAATTATTAGACAATATTACACAAATTTTTTAGGACTACTTGGGTTTGATACTGTTCACCTCACTTTCCTCTTATGATAACTGCGATGTAAATGGTTTCCTTTATGGAACGTTCTGTGACGTTACAAGGCAAGCGCACAGACAATCCTGGGAAAGATTCATTTCCAATATTGGACATGATGTTCATGGTAGACAGGTTATGACATAAAAAATAATGAAGATGTTGAATGGAAAGGAAAGAGAAAGGTGCCTGTCAACCCAATTACAGTGGAATTATGGAAGAAACATTATACTCAACTTTGGTATAGTGAGGATGAGGAAGAAGGTGTGATCACGGAATGTGATGCAGAGAGTATAGACAAGGGTGTCCTATTTCACCGACACTTTTTAATATTTATATCGACGACGTCTTACGACTATGGAAGACTAAAGTTGACTCAGGAAAACAGCTTCAAGGGGATATTTATGTAAAATTTCCTACTGTACGCAGATGATAAGGTAATAATACAAGAAACGGAAGGCCAGTTACAAAAAGCGATATTTACATTTAATACTATTTTGCGAAATTATGGGCTGAGGATCTCTGCCGTTAAATCAAAAACCATGGCGTTTCTAGGTAAACGTCCCATTAGAACAAAAATTGTGGTAGACAATCAAACTTTGGAACAAGTTTGTGATTTTAATTATCTGGGATATAACGTCTCATACAACGTTGACGCCGATTGGGTTCATAAACTATCAAAGTTTAGATCCATCTGTGGGACAATTCATAGAAATTTACGAAATAAAACTAGCTGTAAAAGTAGCTGTTCCGACATTCCTTTACGCAAGTGAGACATGGACCCTCGGTAAAGGTTAAGAAAAGAACATTCAGGCTGCCGAAATGAGATTTCTGAGAAGTGTCCAAGGATTCTCCCTTCTGGATAGGAGAAGAAACATAGACATTAGACAAAACTTAAAGATTCATTCTTTAAATGAGACGATTAAGGAGTATAAGAGGAGATGGTGTGGACATGTGGCCCGAATGCCAGATACCAGATTGCCAGTGGCAGCTCTCAAGTACAAGCCGAGTAGACGGAGGGATGTTGGTAGACTGAGGAGGTGATGGGTTCCGGTACAGGCCAACTAGGGCCTAATCCCTGTAGTGAAGATGATGATGATGATGACTATTTGAAATCGGAAGGGGAGTAGTTCCGTCCTACCTTTCAACACATGGGTTTGTGTCGTATCCCAAAGTAAATGGGCCTTCAGTTTTAGGCCCACTAGTTTAAAAGAGCACCACTACTCGACCTGGTATTCTTCTTTTATCTTATCGCATCTTATCTTACCTTATTAATCAATATACATGTATTCATATGTCACTAAACATTGATACATTTTCTGTGTGTTTGTACATATTGATACGTTTTTATAACACGATATTAAGGTTAATGAAATATTATTTTACCTATAAAATTGAAGCTTTAATTCTGTTGTTTGAAACGAAAGTGTACCGTACTAATTTTAAGTAAACAGTTCGTAAAGATGTAAATTCTTATCCGTTAGTGATCTGAGAATTACAGGAAGAGTGAAATAATATTTTATTCACATCTGTATGCAGAAGCAGTAACCAGTAACGTTAATAAAAATGAACTACAATGTTACATTCACTACTCACTTTACACCAGTTTACCTGTAACACAAAATTATATACCGTATTAGGAGGAACTTCTTTTGACATAATACAATATAATATGTAAGATAAGGTAGTATAATACAATATAAATAGTTGAACAAATTATTCATAACATATTAAGTAAAATCAACTAATTTTTTTTTAATTTCATTATTGCAATATATTACGTACTTTTAATATACGCTGGATATTATAAATCCCTCTAAAATAATTCGGTTGTGACGTCAAGTAGAATGTGCAGGCGTAGTAATATTACGACTGCCTTTCGTCTGTGTTTAAACGCGAGCTATAGTAATATTACTACGAACTGATTACTATTACTGTTGTCAGCTGTTAGTATTGTATAACAAATTTTTGTCACTAGATGTCAGCAAGTTATAGGTACAAGTCGCTGAAACTTTGTAATCAGGGTTGCTGTACACATCCACTGGTACTTGTTTGTTTACAACTCGTGTGGTGTTTGGTTAGCTTCGTTGTGTCACTTACTTTATTTAGGCTACAGAGTTTTGTAGTTATTTTTATTATAAATAATACTTCTCTTAAATATTAATTATTTTTTATTCTGAATCATTATTATGGAATATTTATCCAAAAAAAATCGCACAATAAGCAGGGAAAAGTGACAGCTATTAGGAATGCACGGACTCTGATCCTGACTTTGCAGTCAGTGTATCTTACACTTTAGATTGTTAATTACAGAAAATATAAGGAAAACAACCATTCAATTTATTTTAGGATAACATTAAAATTAAATTGTATACACATTTAAAAACAAGCATTTTTACGAAAAAGTAACCCGTTTCACGGTACGAAACTGTTCCTTAGGTAACGACACCCAAAATGTTAATAATTGTCAGCTTTGTTTAACGGACAATAAGCTCCGTCATTAAAAACCTGATGTTTATGGAAGCTAATTATTGGTAAAGTATTAGAACTTAAAACTGTAAATAATGTTAATTATACAAAATTGTTCACCGACATTTACAAAAATGAAACCATGAAACTTTACCAATATTTGTAACATTTCATGGAATGACAAATATGTCACAAGGCATCATATCGACTTGTGTAACAAGGAACCTACTGTATAATGCTCGAAACATGTCTAACAATTTATTGATGGTATATATAATTTTTACATCTGTGGAGAGAAAGAACATTATCAAGTAGCTTAGTTCCCTCCGTTAATTTAGATATTAATAAATCAAAATAAACTGCATAAGTATTTTATCTGTAATTGTATAATCATATTCAGTTTTACTCCCATGTTTTTACCATTATCAGATTTACTTAAAAATACTTTACAAATGGAAAACTTCATATAATATTTACATAATGGCAGAAGCATATATTTAAATTCCATTAATTAATTTTATGATTATTAAAACGGGTATTTACAAATATATTTGCTAATGATTTTTGTCATTTTAATTTTATATGAGTTGAATTTATGTTGCATTAAAATGCAAATTCTAAATATTGTTCTATCTGATTTAAACATGTAACGCGTAACGGAGTAATAAAATGTTATATTCAGCGATTGTTTTATTGTGTTGAAAATTACTATTGTACTACAAAATTTTAACACTAGCACATGGACCTGTGCACTCTTTAGTTTATATAATCTGCTTCGCAGAATATTGACATTATAATTTTAAATAATTTTATTTTTAACAAAGGTTCTCTGCTTTGTAAAATTTTATAGATATTTTAATAAAATGTTAGAACAATTTACATTACATTTACATTTACATTACATAAAATTTTCAGCTGCCTCTTCGCTGTTAGTCAACATGGGTTATAAGATAATACGTTGCTAACTGACTTTAGAAAACCAAATTTTTAGAAGTAACCCCTAATATCAACTTCAGTAAACGTCACTCAAGCATTAATAGTAATCATGTTGCTTGAAATGGGGGGTTTCAGCGTCTAGCTGTAATTACCTAGCACCATATATTTTTTACTTTTATTATGAAATTAAACATTTATGTTTTAAAGATATTAATGTATGTGCTGTGAGGTTGTGTTATTACGTAGAAGTAACTTAGTGTAGTATTTCCATTTGTAAGGTGTCTATTATGTCAAGATATAAACATAACAGTAGTCTTGTCTGGATGCCGTTTAATAACGTTATCAACGTTGAAGAGTTTCATTGAAGTGGTGAATATATATAACCCGTAATTAGTTCCTGCCTCGTGTTATAGATTCATACTTGAATTTATTACGATAAATACTGTTAATGTTAATATAACTGAGGTTCAATCAGATTTGTCAATCACTATTTCTTAGAAAATTATTTCCTTTATCAAATTGTGTCCGCTATTTATTTAAATTTTAGGAACGGTTTGAAAAAACAAAATCGGTAATACAATGACTAGACATATTCAAATGAACAAGGTCATTAATTTTATACAAAAGTCTACATAAATAATAATATTAATATATCCATTAATTTATTGATAACAGTTCACATGACATAATATTTGCTCTATTAAAATTTACTAGTACCCAGTCTGAATGTAAAAGATTTATTATATTCTATAAGTAATGTAATAGTAACAAAATGATTGTTTATTATTAATAATTATATATACATTTCCTTCAAATTGCGCAAACACAAGATTTTTAATACACTTAGTCGACAGCTATCTACGTACGATATAATATACTCATATGAAAAAGCCAGACTGCAAGCACAGTATCCAATTAAAATGTTCAAACATATCTATAACACTGCAACTGGATTTGATCTCTACAACAATTCTAATTAAGCTTCGAATACACAAAATGAACTGCATAAATTGCGACCTACGTTTCTCTATAAAGGATCATATGACATGGTAACCAGATACCCTTCAATTATTTCATTCAATTGTGCAGTATTTTTCTATTTTATTTTCTGAAACAATTTATAACAATATCATAGTATGTAGTATGTAGTATATCATAATATGTGTGATATACAGTATGTAGTGTGTATGTTGAATCTGCTAAACGCAATGTTACATGTTCCGTAACCGTAATTAGTATATTATCCTTGAACATTTAATTTGCAGTCAGTACTATTATAATTTTTACGACAAGAGAGAGTTTTATCGACTTGTGTGTGTGTGTGTAAGGAGACATAGATAGACACATTGATAAATAGATAGACACATAGATACATAATGTGATCGAGAAGGAGAGAAAAATTACTTAGAAGTCAGTTCATGTTTTGTGTAAAAAGTGTGAATATCGAGTGTTTTTAAGTGAAGTCGACGTCAGGAAGGACTGTGTCAGTCTATACGCGAATAACGTCATTCAGAAACGTGGGATACATCAAACTCTACTATTGACTTATGTGTGTAGAAAAAATAAAGTATAATCTACTTCGCTATTCTTTGAGAAGTTGACTAGAATCCAACTCGATAACAGTTACTTATGCCATACTACACTATACACTTCTGGAGTAACTATACCGTCTATTGTAATCAGTAGGAAACTAAAACATGACAATAACATACAAGAACATGAAGAGGCTATGTGTCTGTCTGCTATATGTGACTCGCACATTCAACCTCAGATCACGCCTTTTTGAGGGCGAACTATTACAACGTGTAGTATATTGTGTACATTCTTGTACACCCGAACACACACTGACACATAAACGTATAAAAGAGTAGCTCTCCTTAAACCGTAAGTAGTGTTTTCTGTTCGTCTATTGACACAAACACACACATAGAAACCGCTACGTCTTTAACCGATGTTGCGTCTGAGCTCTCACAAACCTATGGTTAGGAATGCTTTGCACCATATTTATTCAGACGCTGATTTTTGTCCCTAAGTTTTGCCACTTCAGTAATGATACTTTCATGTCAGTCCTTTCATCTATATCTATATCCTGAATAAGATTGTAGTAGTGGTAGTAGTGGTAGTATTAGTAGTAGTAGTAGTAGTAGTAGTAGTAGTAGTAGTAGTAGTAGTAGTAGTAGTAGTAGTAGTAGTAGTAGTAGTAGTAGTAGTAGTATTTGTTGTAGTAATAATAGTAGTGTCTAAAAGTCGGTAGTGGAAATTTCAAAAGTGCATAAGTTTTCTTATATACGCTTTAAATATGGATGTAATAGGACATAATATACACATAAAGAGAACATTGGGATGAGATTGTCCAATAATGCAGGGTAACAAGGTTCTACAGTAGTCTTACAAGGATGTAAACTCGACAATATTGAACTCTTTCTGTATATAGGAAGTACATAACCAAAGCTGGTAGAAGCAGTGTAAAAGATAGTAGAAAGTATTCAAGAGACTAAAGAAGCTTTCAGCCAGAGGAAAATATAATATGATCAAACAATCTATCACTTAAAATTAGAAAACTATTACTGAGACTGTCAGCATTCAGTATACAATCATATACGTGTGATCCCTATAAAGTATCCATAATGGAAAGACAATTAGATGATTTTGAACAGTAACGTTTACGATGAGTAACAAAACTATATGGATAGACAGAATTAGCAGTTAAAAATAATCGTCAAAAAAGCTGTCGAACGATATAATGAAAATTTTAGACGTCCTTACATGTGCATAGTGACACATGAAGGTATTCACAGCAATTACGGAAATGCTGTGGACACCAAAACTCGCCAATACGTTTACATAAATACGTTTATGATCTATACACAAATAATGCAAAATATGACCAGCTAGACGCGTACAAGCCTGAAAGCAGTGTTAAGCCGAGTTTAGAAAGCAATGCTGCTACAAGTCAATCGCCGAGACTATAGCTAGGAAAAGCCATATGAGCTTAGTTTTAGCTTCAAGAATAATAAGGACGCATATAGGCAATTATGAAATTTATTTAAAACTATGTTTAATTAAACATTATTTTTAATCTATATTTATAATGCAACCGTATGTCCAACGACTTCATCGTACGACATGTTTTACCACAAGAGAAAACCTTTACACAAGTGTAACACAGGAATGTGCTTCAGTTAACTGCTGCGTGGGACTGAAATATATGCGAGACTGTTGGTTATATGAATATGAATACAAACGTATAATCCTTGAGGATATCTTCACATAAGCTTCCCACGCATGCTTCTACGTGAAACGTCTATATATACATACGTAAGAGCAAAAATTCACACACACACACACACACACACACACTCTCTCTCTCACTACATATGCATGAATTATACAGTACAGAGGATGCAAGTGTGTATGTGATCAATAATCTCGCTTAATATCAGATGTGATTTTGCAATATTGGGAATGGCAACACAAAAAATCGAATCTTGCAATATCTCTGAAGTTCTAAGTTCTAATAAGTCGCAGCCATTATTATTGTAGATGAGGGGACATCTTGCATTTGCACAAAGTAGTAGTGCTTTTTGAGCACTACATCAGTACTACCATTAGTAGACCCACATACACAGACCAGTGTCGCGACTTAAAGATCTTGAACGTACAACGATTTAAGAAGTTTTAGTAAGTTTTAAGGGTAACTTGTAGCTGATAATCTTAACTTTATTGTGACACGCATTATGGCTGTAACGAGATTCGTTCTTCTCATTGGCTCATATCAAATATTTTTATTAATGAGCCCGCGATTACATTCTGCCACTTAACACAGCTACGCGCTCTCACTTAACATAAACAAACTTACAACTTGGCAAATTTTTATTTATTCAGCGACAGTTTTCATTTACTACAATCGTCTTACTGTCCAATAACGTAAAACAAAAATTCGCTTACCAGCTGTTTTACAATTTCTAATTCTGGAACAGTGTATGTATACAGCATATGACTAAATAATATAATAAAGCTATGACGTCACGCATCAAGGCAGAATAGATTCTATATAATTAAAAAGCTTAATTTGCCACGCGATCTCCGGTCAGCAACAAGACGTTTTAAACACCACAATACTCGTTACCGGCACGAGAATCATTAATTTGTTTTATTAATTTCATTTGTAAAACGTTAATATTTTATTTAATTAATTTTAGCAAATTGTTTACTGCAACTGAATTTAACAAACCGATAACCGAAAAACATATGTGTAACAAAGGCTCCATGTGTCTTATTGACAGGTCTGTGGTGATGTAAAATATATATTTTAATCATTAAATAAATACGTATGTTGCATTTACAAATTTTCAGAATCTGAACGTAATTTTAATTAACAATATTTTAAAAGTTTATTGTAATAATAATAACTAAAATTTACTGACAAATTATTTTCATTTATTGTAACTGATGCCAGGTTAAATAACTTTTACGTAGAGCACAAAAATAGGACGTCACTGGCGTGCATAGCTCTACAAAAAATTTATAACGAATATATTGTACAGTTATAATTCTTTAACTTAACGAGCATGCACGTAAAACACATTTTCTCTTTACAATTTGATATTTGAGAGCGCTCAGTTTTCAATGTATTTCGGTTGGCAGTAATGTCATTCTGACCTTAATGCTGTTTCTACAGCAGTACGTAGCTGTGTCGTTAGGTAGACGAAGTATAAAACTTTAAACACATCTACTTCAAGACTGGGTCAAGGATGTATATCTTTTAAAATCGAGCAAAAAATATTCATTGCGTTCACAGGATTTACAATTTCACTTATCACAGACACGTCATGCACTACTTCTTATGAAATGTTACAAGTTTTTTTTATACTGCTGTTGACTAAGTGGAAACACAAATATCACAGCAAACCAAGAAGGACTGAAGTAAAATGGAACAACGATTTAAAGTTTACCTGCTGCAAGAAGTTGGTATTAATGATGTATATAAACGCAGACTTACAAATCTGTTTAGCCTAACACAACTAGACAAATATGTCCATAGAATAGAATGAAAAAACATAAAATACACCATAATAACGGTAGTTACACAAGTGGTAGGTTTAACTTATTAATTGTCGTAAACGAGGTTTAAAGATATGGAACGATGAGATTAAGGACCACATAGAATAAAACATAAGCCATATAGAAAGTATCTACTTCGACAAACTAAAAAAAAATTATACTGTAGATAAATACAACCAGATAAGAAATGCCACGTAATTATTATACTTCTACTACTACTACTACTACTATACTAAATTACTATTTCTACTACTACTACTACTGCGGTCTTTCGACGGGCGCTTGGGAGGGCCCAGAGCAGGCTTGGCCGATGAAGATTCTCCAGGGAAACCTGCATAGGAGCAGGACGGCGAACGCCCTCCTGTAGCAGCTGAAGCTGGACGTGGGTGCCAATCTTCTGATCATCAGCGAGCAGCACCACGATAGAGAGGAACCGGGATGGTATGCTGACTTACTCGGGACGGCTGCAATCTGGATTCCCGACTCGACCGTACCGCTCCCTTCAAGCCATGGTGCCGGAAGTGGTTTCGTGTGGTTGAGATGCGAGGACATCACTTATGTGAGCTGCTACCTCACCCCTAACGAGACCATCCACGAATTTCGTGAGAAAGTGGACAAATTGGAAGACACGATTCGTGAGATGGAAGGACCCTGCGTGGTCGCTGGAGACTTCAACGCCAAAGCGGTGGAGTGGGGAATGCCTGCGACGTGCGCCAGGGGACGGTACGTGTTAGAGATGGCAGCAAGAGTCGGGCTCGCGGTGGTCAACGTGGTCGGTGTCTCAACTTTTAGAAGACCTGGTTACGCCGAGACAATCCCGGATATTACTTTGGTGTCCGACGCATTGGCGCACAGCGTCATGAACTAGGAGGTGCTGGAAGATTATACTGGTAGTGATCACCAGTATATCACTTTCACCCTGCGGAGAGTTCAGCATTCGCCCATAGCTGAACCCAGCCGAACACCTGGCTGGAACGTGTCCAAGCTGGACGTGGAGTTGTTACAGGATGTCATCGCGATCGGAAAGGAGGCGGTGATGAACAGCTTGGGTCCGACAGAGGAAGTCGTCGGTGCGACAATTCGCCTCATACGGAATGCCTGCGATGTGTCTATGGCCAGGAGAGCGAGACGCCGCGGGGGGAAGACAGTGGCGTACTGGTGGACAGACGAGATTGCTGACCTCAGGAGACGTTGCTTGCGCTCGCGTCGCATGGCGACTAGAAACAGACGGAGAAACGCGATTGCAGCAGCCGAAGCGCAAGACGAATATCGGCTCCCCAGGAAAAGACTGAAGGAGGCCATCAACAGAAGCAAGCGGCTCAAGTGGGAGACCCTCAGGAGTGATCTAGATTCTGATCCCTGGGGTCTGGGGTACAGGCTTGTAATGAGCAGGCTTGGAGCCCGGCCTCGTAGCCCAAGGATGGACGAAAATCGGATGCGCTTCATCGTGGACGGTCTATTTCCTCGTCACCCACTGAGGGATCGTGAGGAATATCCAGGCCCATTGGAAGACGGGACGATTTTCAGCGAGGACGAGCTATCACTAGCTGCTAGCTCCCTGCGCAACAAGAAGGCACCAGGGCCGGATGGTATACCTGCGGAAGTGCTGAGGGTGGTCGCTAGATCCTGCCCCCGAGTGCTACTCAATATGTACAACCGGTGCCTCAAAGACGGAGTCTTCCCGAAGAGGTGGAAGATCCAGAGACTACTCTTAGTCGGCAAAGGGAAGGGCGGTCCGAATTCCTCGTTGGCATACAGACCTCTTTGTATGCTGAACACGGCGGGCAAACTACTGGAACGTCTACTCAGGCCTCGCCTAGTAGCGGCAATTCGAGATGCGGGAGATCTGTCAGCGAGGCAGTACGAGTTCAGAACGGCCAGATCCACCATTGGAACCATACAGGAGATCTTCAATGCCGTCCAGGTGGCCCAGCGGGGTAATCACTTCTCCAGAAGGATGGTGCTACTCGCTACACTGGACGTACCCAACGCCTTTAAATCGGCCAGGTGGTGAGACTTGCTAGCGGCTTTGGAGGACGTCTTTCAAGCGCCGGACTACCTGCTCCAGATAATACGAAGTTACTTGAGGGACAGGGAGCTCCGGTACGACACAGCAGATGCGCCACGCAGCAGAGAAATAACAGGAGGCGTAGCTCAGGGCTCTATCTTGGGCCCCGACCTGTGGAATGCCTTCTATGATGGAATCCTCCGGATGGAGATGCCAGATGATACCTTTCTGGTAGCATATGCTGATGACGTGGCTGCCGTGATCACCGCGAGAGACGCAGAGGAGGCGCAGCGCATGCTGAACCAGGTCATGCGCAGGGTCCGCATCTGGATGGAAGATTCGATCTGAGCCTTGCGACGGAGAAGACAGAGATTGTGCTGTTCACTCGACGACGTATACCCCCAATCAAACAGTTCGTGGTGGGGGAAAAGGCGATAATATCAAAGCCAGCGGTGAAGTATCTAGGGGTGCACCTGGATACTAAGCTTTCCTACTGGGAGCAAATTCGATGTTCCTCGGAGAGAGCCGCTAAGGTCGTTGCTGCGCTGAGCAGGCTAATGGCAAATGTCGGAGGCCCAGCTGCAGGAAGACGGCGACTGCTGATGTCGGTGACCAACTCGATTCTCCTCTACGCATGCGAGGTCTGGTACGACTCACTGAAGCAAGAAAAATACCGCAAGCAGATCTCCGCGGTACAACGAAGAGGAGCACTTCGGATTGCAAGCTCCTACAGAACGGTGTCGGAACCAGCAGTGTTGGTCGTCGCTGGAGTAATGCGAATAGATCTGATGGCTGAGGAGAGAAGTAGGGTCTACACAACCAAGGAAGACTTGGGGTTTGTAGAAGCAGGAGCAGTTTCCAGGGCACACTCCATGCGGAGCTGGCAACTACGATGGGAGCAGGGGAGTCGAGCTAGGTGACGGCGAGGCTGATTGGGAACCTCCCTGAATAGGTGGACAGAACGCACGGCGAGGTAGATTATTACCTTACTCAATTCCTGACAGGGTATGGTTATTTCTGTGCATACCTGCAAAGGATAGGTAAGATGGAGGATCCGTCGTGGGTGTATGGCGACTCAGACTCTGATGACGCTCATCATACTTTTTTCGAGTGTCAACGGTGGGTGTTGGAGAGGCGAGGACTGGAATCGGAGATTGGCCCCATGACGCCTGATAACATCATAGGCGTCATGCTCAACAGCAAAGAGAACTGGGACATGGTTGTGACCTTCGTGAGGATTGTCCTGCGGCAGAAGAAACCTGAACTGGACCGTCTCAAAGGTCGATGATATAGATAAATCTGTAGGAGCCTAGTAGGCGCAATACGAGGTGCCACCCTAAAGCCATACGAATAGTTGTTCCAGGGGGGGTTCCCTGCCTGTAAAGTGGAGGTTTTTTAGTGAGTGCGAGTCCTACTCACCGGGAGACCAATCGGGTGTCGCCTGATGGTGCATAATGCATTTTCCTCCCCCGCAAAAAAAAAAAACTACTACTACTACTACTAATAATAATAATAATAATAATACTATACTGCTACTAATAATAATAATGTTACGACCGTCTCATTACAGTGGAAAACAAAATACAAGACACCAATTAAGTCACTGATAACCAGCTTTAATCTCAATTAACAGTTTGGAAACAACAAGTAATTCAACAAGATTATACTATACAAACTATATTATACTACGATTTAAGTTACTCTGTCCACAATAATAATAATAATGTCAACTATAAAGAATACCACACTATAATCACTTTTCACTAATACACCACTTGAGACGCACTGTGTAAATCACCGGACAATAACTGAACCTCAATAGAACAAATCGCCACTTACACTGAAACTAAGCGGCAGCTGTCGTTGTTTAAATAGACAGCACAGTGTTCCAGAATAATTCATAATTCAACACTAGAGTCAACACTACTAGAAAACACTATAGCGTATTTGCTTGCGGTGTTGAACACAGGGCCCGCGGACCGGTGAAGACTGGAACGGCCTCGGTAGTCGACACGATAAGTGTCGGGTAATTTGTTTTTCATCTCAAAGGAGCAGCAATATGTACAAACATACATTACACCTAGGATAGCCGAGAAACATGTAGAACGTTCTGTAATGGTGGTAATAATACAATCAATAATAACCACGTCATTGTCGTCGTCGTCACAACTAACACCGTTACAACCAAGAACACCAGCAGCACTAATCACCATGACGCAACAAGTATTGTAGTGTTAAATTGAAAATGGAAATCTGAGGTTTTCTGCATTATCAATGGTTTTTCAGGTACATCAATGTAAGCAGGATTTTTAATAACTTCTGTAATCTGGTGATGAGATTCTTGCGGTGTGAGCGAAGACCAGGGCCCGCTCTAGCGGTTACGTCGTCCCGGACAAAAAGACAAATTGCCGCCCCTTAAGAATATATATATATATATTTTTTTAAATAAAGGTACATATTTTTTATTTCATTAAAAATCAAATCATTTTATTTAAATTTTACTAAAGGCATATATTTAGAAAGAAACATGTAACATAACATAATATTGACAATCAAGTAGTACAAAAGAGTAGATTCTACTTTTTATGTTAAATAAAAGTCAAATCGTTTTAAATTATAATCAACACATACATATATACATATTTAGAAAGAAACATGTAACATAACATAAAATTGATAATCAAGCAGTACAGAACAGTAGAAATTAATTAAGAAATATCTGTACCTAGCCACAAATTGTTAACCATATAATTTTTTACATTTTTAAATGCTATTAAAAATGTGTATTATTGCACAATCAATCAAAATGCCATTATTTTGAAAATAAAACAAGGTAACATCAACTACGCTAAAATCACAAAAAACTTTTTTTTCTCACTTTCAGTTCTGCAAACTTTTTTATTACATCTTTTAAATTTACTTGATCAGCAATTTCATGCTCAATTGCCAAAATGGCCAAACCATTAAGACGATTTTGTGTAGTAGCCGAACGTAAAAAGTTCTTAATTAATTTTAACTTAGAGAAACTCCTTTCGCCACTTGCTACAGTTATTGGTATCGTTAGCAATATTCTTAAAGCAATAGTAAGGTTTGGGGCAAAATTTAACTTTGTAATTACGCTCAGTACATTGCTTAGGCTTTCTTTTTTGCCCAAAAGCGCAGATACTGCTGAAATTCCTCTGCTAATTCTACCCCATTTATGTCAACAGAATCACCATCAGTTAAAATACATTCTAAATTCTTACAGTGTTTTAGTAGCATTTCTTTGGGCATGGTATTTAAATCGTATATATTATATAAGAATTGAAAATAGTTACTATGATTACTAAGTTGTTCAAATCTAGCATCTAGTGCATTTAGTGCTTGATCGATTGTAAAATAAAAAAAATCTATTTTATATTTTTCTTTTGGATCTTCGATCGGTTCATCTCGTGCTTCGTATGAGAAGTTCCTTTTTATTCTTCTTACGCGGTGTCGTGTTATTGTTGATCCAAAATTAGCCTCCACGTCAATTTCGGTAGCAAGTTCTTTTGCATCAATAATAGTTTCATCGAAGGACGAATCCGATCGAAGATTCTTGAAAAATATTTTGCAGTTTTGTAAAAGATCAAGTGCAGAGGCTAGATCAAAATCTTTTGTTTGCATCAACTTACTTATTGGATTAATGCAATTTAGTACTTTATGCCAAATAACTAATGAACACAAAAACTTAAATTGTTTAATACAATTTAATAAACCCGAGGCCTCGTCTCTTATTAAATTATCAATTTCTTGGTTTTCGTAAATGCTTAGCAAGGCGTCGTATACATCTCCCAAATGGAATCTCAAAGGCTTTAAGGCCTCTATCTTACTCTCCCATCTAGTGTCACTCAATGGCTTCAAAGTTAAACCTTGAACATGTTTTAAAAGTATTGCCCATCGAAAAGTAGATGCCGAAAAAAATAAATATATTTTTTGGACCATGTTGAAGAAATTAGCGGCTTCCAAGGATGCTTTTGCCATATCATTAACAACAAGATTGAGAGAGTGGCTACTACACGGAACATAGAATGCTCGCGAATTATATTGTTTAATTTTTGATTGCACTCCTGCTTTATCGCCCCTCATATTGGACCCGTTGTCGTATCCCTGCCCTCTGATATCCTGCAAATTTAAACCCAAGTCATTAAGTTCTCCAATTATAATATCAGTCATTTGTTTTCCTGTGGATCTTTCGACTGGTAAGAAGCCTAAAAAGCTTTCATTAATTTTAATTTCAACATCAGCGTCAAATTTATTGATTGAAACATATCTGATTACAAGAGTCATTTGCTCTACCTTACTAATGTCAGGAGTACAGTCTAAAATTATGGAAAAATATTTGGATTTTTTTATTTCATCAATAATATGAGACTTTACACTTTGATGCAGCAGATCTATTATCTCGTTTTGTATATTTTTACCGAGATAGTGAGCTTTAGTCTCTTCTTTTTTGAGCACTCTACGGACGTGCTCTTCCATAATGGGATCAAATTCAGATAGCAACTCAACTATTTTTAAGAAATTACCGTTATTATACTCAAACAACTTGTCGCTTGTACCTTGAAAAGCCAGACAACTTTTACCAAGCATTTTAGTAATTGCTACGATTCTTAGAAGCACCTCGTTCCAATGGTTTGTTTCGGCATTAATAATTCTTTGAGCAGCCGCATCTATAGTTTTACAACACTTTAACCTTTGGTTCATTTCTAGCCATGATTTTTGGGCCTGAATATGATTTTTGGAAATTTCATGCTCTTTTAAAGTTTCGCCGAGGTGCTTCCAACTTTTAAAACCCTCCTTTGAAAGAGAACTAACTATACAGCCGAAAATTTTGCAACAGAAGCAGTAAACGCAGTTTTTTGAAAGAGAGTACACTAGCCAGTCTCGTAAAACTTGCTCTCCATTGCTTAAAATTCGTGTATAATAATTTGCGCTAAAATGTCGACCAGTGTCATTGGAAGGAAATTTGTAATTATGCAATGGTTTAGGTGGACCTTGTCTTACTAAAAAACTTCTTTCGGCGTCTCCTAAAATTCTTGGCCACAATGCTGGATCTGTACTCAAAGTCCGTAGAACGCTTTCTGTGGGTGTCACGTTGGTGTCAATTTTTTCAATGCTTTCATCTGGTGATGGTAGAGTCAGAGTGTCGTCAGTTCCAATTGATTTAGAAACTTCGTCCATTTGTTTGTCATCATCATTCTCTGACGATTCCGTATTTTCTTTTATAACCGGACTTGATGTTGGATTCTCAGAGTCGTCATTTGTTATGGTACAACTCTTGATATAATTTTTTAACGCGCCAGCTTGTTTTTGCCTTTCGGCTTCTTTTTCCAGCCTTCTTTTTTTGTACTGGTAACCAGACAGTTTTCTTAGGCCGTCAGACATTCTGGAAGAGGCACGCACATAACTCAAATTAAACAATGTAAACTATAAAATAATAATTAAAAATAAAGATTTATCCTTGTTCTAAATAAGCTAAAACCGTAATTAACATAACTTCAAAATTATATTCCGTCAACCGACATAAAAAATATTTATGCGCTACACTACACAAAATATTTTTCATATCCTATGAACGTAAAGAAAGTCTAGTGTAATTATATATGTATTTTATAATAACAAATATTTCAGCAAATCATAAATAGTCATTAAAAACAATTTTATAATTCTTGATTTTGAGATTTTATTCTGTTCAATTATTCAAATATATTATTATAAAACGCGTTTTATCGAAGCAATGAACTTAATAAATGTCTTATATTATTGCTTCAAATACTTATTTTCATAAAACAAAAATATAAATAATTATACCTATAGAATACATTCAAATTTGATACAATATTTTATTGATTCAATAAACAGCCTTTTTGGATAAATAAAATATTTATTTTATTTAAAAACGCTTTCATTGTTTCGATTCGATAATCGATTTACGATAAACTAGTATCTATCAAACTAAACAACAGCTTAATTATAGATGTACTTACCTTTCAAAATTAAGAAATCGCACTGAAGTAAATTTTATAAACTGCCACTTGTTATCACTACCGACGCAATAGCAAGAATAATGCTCAGGGGGGGGGGGGCCCGAATGGGTTGCGCAGTACGCGTTCTGAATCCACGCTACTGCGCATGACGTCACCTTTTGCTTATATGTTTGACGTATAGCCTTTTGATAAACGACAGCGACGGATGTCGCCTGATATCGTTACTCAGTATCAGTAACCTGCAACTCTTACTGACAACAAACTTGTTTACACTGCGGTAAAAAAAAAATTAATACAGTCATTTCCTCTTTCATGTTTGATGTTTCCTTTCAGTATACGCTTTCAATGTTATCGCGTTCACTTCGTTGTGCAAAAAAATGTGTTCTCTTAGTAGTGAAATATGTATAATTATATATAATTTCAGTTATTTCATCACAGATAAAAACTGTCAAATGTTTATCTTCATTATAGTTTGTTGTTTCCCTAGTGAAAGGTGGTGGGGGTGGGGGAAGAAAGTAAAAAAATGAAAGGGGGCGGCTATAAGAATGCTTTGCCCAGGGTGCAAGGTACCTGAAATCGGGGCCTGGATATACGATTAATATTAAAAGCGTACACATTTAAATTACGCAAACATTCGCTTCATATAACATTATTACGTACTTCATTCACTAAAATAAGTTCGTAAATAAAAATATAAATAACAAACAAACTTTAGTTAATAAAAAAATAACATATTTGTATTGAGAGGTATTTACCGCGCAGCTCGTTCCTCGATGGTGAATTGGTATGGGTATTTAACACATCAATATTTTTCTCACACTTACAGCCAAAATGCCGCCCCCAAATTTTGGCGCCCCGGACAAATGTCCAGGTTGCCCGCCCCTAGAGCGGGCCCTGCGAAGACCCACTAAGCGGTATTATCTGCGCATTGAGAAAATCCGCCATCGGTTGGGTCAGATGTACGGGAGGGACACGACTTTTTTAAATATGGCGTGCACTAGAGGGCTAATGGCTAAGCTCTGTGGAACACCAGTCATTAATTGGAAGGGTGCTGAGAAATGGTCACGGACTCGACCTTGAACATTGAGATTATTCATAAAGATTGGAAGCCATTTTTGTACACAATATATGATCTTATGTCATTCTATAGACGCGGATGACCTTTGTTGGCCTATGGCGTCCGAAGTGGAAGGCAAGGAGAAGCTGCCACATTCGAGATTCTTATGGGTATCTCAAACAGGGAAAAGTGGTGTTTTTAAACCGATCAGACAGCCAGTTTACGGTGCAAAACGCAGACAGAAATTTAGGTTAGACGTTAAGCTCGAAGGTGGCAGCTCCAGCATCGTCTTACCCTGCGCTACGCCATTAACATTTCCAAGGGACATATTACTAACTAAGAGTTTAACGAAAGCCCAGGCCAGCCGTATTCAAGCGGCCGAATGAGGTTTCTCAGGCACGTGGCAGGCTATACTCTATACCGTAGCACAGAAATGTAGACTTAGTAAACATTATCGGTATACTCAGTTACTTAATACTGGCTAACCGAATGGATGACCAAAAACGCTACTGCTGGAAACCAAAAACGTATTGAATTATGGACCAAAAGGATGGGACCGTCCAAAGAAGCGTTGGAGTGATCAGCTCTAGCCTATCTCTTTGGGTCGAAACAAAGCACTTTTGGTGTAATCCTTGCTGAAGACGATGATTATTATAAATATTCGTCCTTGCTTTCTTTTATAAATTAAGCCGTTTGTCATTAATTTGCCCAGATGAGGTTTGGAGTCCCGCAAAAGAGATTATAAATTGATATCACTGCGTAAAACATGAAAGTGTAATGTTTAGCTGGCCCCTTTCCTACTCGTAAAAATTAGAAAACGAGAAACAAATTAGCCATTTAAATATTTGGCAAATGTTTGTAATTTAAGGAAACACTGAACTCAGGAATCCGAATTAGTCTACGACAGTAAGCTGTAGTGTATTAAAAACGATAAAAGTATTTTATCGTTTAACATTAAGTTTAGACGACAGTGAACAAAATATCGTTCGTCACTTGTTAGTACATTTTAATAATACTTAATTATAATAAATAATCGTTTCTTTAGTTCTACAGATTCTGTTTTATATTACATGAAGATGAAACAGTATCTGTTGAACTAAACCAAATTTTTATATATTAAAGTAAAAAGAGAAGTTTAAATATTAAACCAAAATAAATATATATTTTCATCTTCTCCGACAGCATTATTGATATCATCGTGATATCCAATAATTTCATTTCAGCAATAATTACAATGAGGTAAAGAGAAATCATGATGAAGCCTCATGTTTTTTTTTTTTGCTATGGCTATATGTAAGTTTTTATTTTAAAAAATGTTAGCGCAATTAAAGCAGCCTTTATTGGCGGAAAATTATCTTTAAATTCCGCCAATGTAGTTGAATTATTTCTGTACTTGTGTATGTCACTTTAATAAAAGCAGTTGTTCTCTTCTGACAGAACTATGACAACAACATGAGTTTCATTGAAGACGATAAGTTGGAATTGACTTATCTAGGTACTATCTTTGCTATGACAAGTACACGTGTACTGATTGTTTAAATTTAACTTCACAAAAAGAGACAGTCTGGCGCAGTGTGGTTGTGGAACAATCCTCAGAATATATTATAATATCTCAACTCTAAACGTAAACCTTTTGGCCGCATGAGTAATAGCGCAATCGTAATTTCAACAATACCGGTACTATTTAACATACATTAATAGACAGAAGCATAGAATACTCAACTGCGGTAAGCTGAAATATGTGAACAGCGCAAGGTTACCAATACCTCATACCCGCTATGGTTTTGTTATTGCGTTGATATGTTGTGTTAATTAGGTCTATATTGTAATCCTACCAACTAGTTGTAAATGTAAATACAGCGTAAATGTAAATGATCTGTTGTTCTGTATATGTTTTTATAAATCAACTGTACATACTTATAAGCAAAGATATTTAAAATTTATGTAATATGGGGAATCTTTAAGAAAACAGAATGCAATTTATTTGTTGGCTGTAAGTCGTTTCTACTAATTTCGTAGAATTATTCGGACATCTGGAATCATGCGAGTTCAATAAGAATGAATGAAGATTACTTAAAATATAATATTAACGTTATAAATATTTAAATTATAAATCCCTGAGCGTACGGAGTAGGAAAATAAGATTTTGTTATAGCAAGTAAATTAATTCTGTAAGCATAACAAGAGAGGTTGTAACAATTATAAAAATATTTCATTGATCATTTTACATTACGAAGGGTACAGGGGAAGAACGATCACGGTCCAAAAAAATGAAAATTGAGATATTGTCAACAATGGCTTCAGTTTTTCGAGTAGTATAGCCACGTGGTGGTTATACAGCTAAAAAATGGTTAGGATCCACGCCACAGCGTCGGAATGTTTGGGTATACAGGGGAAGAACGATCACAGTCCAGTCGTTACCAGGTAAAAACGATCAGGGTCCATTGAAGTTACAACACGCTCGCCGCTATCGGCCGGCCAGGCGGCTGTTGCCTGTTAGTCAGTGCTCTGCGTCGGTACTGTGCACAGCTCCTGTGTTTTTATTCGAGTTTTGTGTTTCCAATATTTGTGATTAAATATCAGTGTTGTGTAAAATGAGTGACAGTGGTTCTAGTAATGAAGAAAGTAGTGCCTGTAAAGCCCCTTCTACTAAGAAACGACTTAAGACGGGCAGAGAGCGGGATGCAACGAAGCGTTTGAGGAACACGACGTATGAAACCGGAGAACAATGCAAATGCACCAGGCTACAGTGCTTTCGAAATGTCAGCCCTCAGGAACGTTTCGAATTAATTACGACTTGTAATGGTTTAACCGATAGAAATAGTCAAAATTCTTATTTATCGGGCTTGATATCTGTAAAATCTGTAGAGCGTCGAAGACCTAGAAAAAGCTTAGAAGAAGCTAAACTGTACGACTTTACCTATAAATACAGGGTTCGTGTACCGCGAGAAGGGAAAGTTGAAGAATTACAAGTCTGTTATAAAGCATTTATTTCTTTTTTTGGCCTCACAAATCGTCGAGTACAAACTATAAAACAATCACTGGCTTTAACTGGTAAACCCCCTACTGATAAGAGAGGCATGCACAAAAATAGACCCCGTAAAACTTCCGATGAAACTGAAAAGGCATTAATGGACTTTTTTGGTTCTCTAAAGGGAAGAAAAGCTCATTATTGCTTACACGATTCAAAAAGAGTTCATTTGTCTGAAAACCTGAATGTTAAAAAGTTGCTCGCCCTCTTTCTACAAAAAAATCCACAAGTTGAAATATCGTACGAAAAGTTTAGGCAGACGTTCGTTGAAAAATTTAATATAGCTTTCGGTTATCCTAGAATGGACACTTGTGCAATGTGTGACGAGCAAAAAGGTAAAGAAAAATGCTACAGAAGTCACTAGAAAATTCCTCAGGGGATTCTCGTATTCAACTGGAAACAGGTTTAAGCGACCTCCAAAACCAAATGAAGCTTCTTAAACTAAAGGCGGAATGGTTTTACAGACGAAAAAGAGATGCAAAAAATGGAAGTAGGAAAAGTGTGAAAACGGAGGCCATCGCTGTGGATTTTGGACGCAATATTTCACTGCCCGATATTTCAACCAGTGAAGTGTATTTCAGACGCCAGCTTTCTTTTTATTTATTTAATGTTCATGTCTTGGCTAGCGGGGAATCCATTTTTTTTTCATACGATCAAACTGTGGGGAAAAAGGGAGCGGACGATGTTGTCTCCATGATTGACAACTTTATTCATAGTTATCTTGATGAATCTGTTGAAAATGTTGAAGTATTCTGCGACGGATGCGCCGGCCAGAATAAGAACTTTACAGTATTGAGATACTTCCATTATATGACTGTGGAAAGAAAAAGATTTAAGGAAGTTACAATTGTGTTCCCAGTAAGAGGTCACTCCTACATGGAACCGGACAAAAATATGGGGCTTTTACCAAGACATTCAGAGGCTGAAACACCAGAGGATTATCGTGAAATAATGAGATCTGCAAGAACAAAACCATGCCCTTTTGAAGTGGTATCTTTTCAAAGGGAAAATTTCAAACAGTGGGGAAGTTTCCTTGCCCCAAAGTACACGAAAAGATTCACAGCACCAACAAGACCAATTAAAGATGTTAGAATTTCCCAAAACAAGGTACGGACAATTGATCATCGGGATACATACACAGGACCACTCATATCTACAGTAATAACTCATCCAGTTAAGAAAAGCAAGAAGTCAGTCAACTGTGAAGTTTCTCGGCCTTCAAACACACATACCGAGCCTGAGTGGTCATATAAGGAGCCAATCCCTCTCCCAATTGTAAAATACAATGATCTACAAGTTCTCAAGCGTTTTTGCAGAGGAGAAGCCCAGGAATTCTACTCCAATCTTCGTCATTCACAGCAAGGAGAAGGCAACGAAGAAGACGAGGATTAGTTTGACTAAGGTAGGCCTGATTCAATTTTTTAGATAAAACTAAACTTATAATATGTACTTTATGATAAAATAATCAAATATTTTTTGTTTTGCGAAAAACCAGTATTAAAACATAGTCATTTTTTTGTTTTCAGATTCTAAAAACAAAAGGATCTGATGAAAAGATGCAAACGAAGCTTACAAACTTAAATGCAATATTCTTGTAAAATTCACGTAATTCATATTACAATTTTGTAATTTTATATACATTAAAATGAGATAATTTGAAAAGTAAATAATTTGCATTATTGCCGTGTATTCATGAAAAAAATACTATTATCATAACAAATTTGTAGAGTAATATCTCTATTCAAAATATTAATTAATTCATAAAACAACATTTGGAAACTTTAAGTAGCAATTTTTAAAAATACAATATAAAAATATAAATATTAAATATAACGAGCTTTGTAAAAAAAATTATACAGGAGTACAGGGGAAAATGATCAGAGTCCAGGTAATGATTTTTTCAAAAATTTAAAATAAATAGAAAAAAAATATTTTGGGATCATCTTTGTGGATCTGAATAAGAATAAGATAAATTTATGAACAAACTTCATTTCATGTAAATAGAATATTTATAACCAAGTTAAATGAGTCTTCAAACTTTAAAAACGCTCTCCTGTAAAATTTACATTTTGTGACCCTGATCTTTCTTCCCCTGTACCCTTCATACGTTTTACAAAGGACTGTGTCATTTTAATTCATAAAATGTGTCGTACTTTTAATTAAACGGTTATAAAAATATAATACGATTGAATCATCTCCAGCAACAAAATACGAGAGTACTGACACAATGTACAGTACCTTTCAAACAGATACAGACAAAGAAAAGACACGAAATACAGACCATAATACCTTGTTTCCGTCTGTTAGTTACAGATTTGGTGATATTGCACTTACGTCTGATCGCTTTACGCACAAATATTTTCTTACATAAACTTAAAATTACCTTTCCTTACACTTTTATTTACTTCATGTACAGAATGTTTTGAGCAGTTGTGCAAAATCCGATGTTTGTGATATGCTGTCACGTTAATTCTACAGACTTAATATGTGTCTATACTTTCACGTTCTTTCACAAAGCCAATTTTTTACTTATTTTTTATGCAAAAACATTTTTATGTAGTTAAAGAAATTTTAATTTTATAGTTTAATTGTGTAAATAAAATACGAACATCAAATTGCACAAGGAAAATATTGACAATCAATTTCAAAACATAGAAGAAAAGCTATTTCTAACATTCATTAATATACGTTATTGCGTAATAATTTCTTTACTGTAATTTTTATCTGATCAAAATTTTAATTAATACTCTAAATAATTTGACTTCGTTCTTATGTTAGTCATTTAATATAATTTCAGATATTTTTTTGTTAATTTGTACGGAAAAGTGTAAGTAAACTGCAATTTGCAATTCTAATCTACTACGAGCAGAAGGAAATGTTTATGAAAGGGTATATTCAGGAGAATAAACCAATTGGGGAGACATAGACCAAAGCACACGAACTGAGTTAACAACTTGTGCAGCGAATGGTCGATGGAAAACAGAGAAGAAGAATATTTCGGTTGGCTTACAGTTTATTGACGGTGTGGGTTGTGGAGGTTTTGATGATGTGAAGAGACTGGACATGTAGATGTAAATTATTGGACAACAAAGCAATAGAAATACAGATAGCTAAAGGTATCTACCAAATTATAAAGAGGACATTTCAGATACTAATGGATACCACATTTACAAATTTCTGATTCCCTGCGTACACGGCGTGTCTATGTTCATTAATTGTCAAGTTCTTGACTACGTGGAAATGAATACTCCGTTTAGACAACTGTACATTATAGTTTGTCATCATCATTACATACGGCATAGGCAAGGTGCTGCCTGTTCTGCCTTCAAGATCCTCCAGCCATCTCTTCGTGGCCCTACTCACGCTATAGACTTGATTGGCCAGTCTTGAATCTGACATTCTTCTTAAGTGTTCTTTCCACCGTTGTTTGTAATATTTTAATCTTTAATTGCAGTTAAAAGCTTGTAATTCTTCCCGTTAAACCCAATTTTTTATACAATCAAGTTCAGAACACTTTTTACCTTCTCTTAAGAACGCCATTTCCGAGGCCTGTATTTTACTTTCTTTTTTCGTATACATTACAGTGCGAATTTAATATATGTTAAGTAATACGGATTTACTTTTGCTATATTATTAAAAATGTCATTCATTACTAAATTTGTTTTCTTAAATTTGGAAATATTAATTTTTACATCTAAAAAGTTTTGTTATCATTAAGTAAATTTTTAGCAGGACAGAGGATAGAAATATAGAAGACAACTGGCTTCGATCTTTCGCAACTGGGTTTTTTCTCAAAATAGCTCCAGTTTAGAAGTTCTTAAAAAACAGAAAAATGAAAAAATAGCGTTCCGTGTTAATATAAATACAGATGTACAAAAATTAATTGTTTGCTAACGTCACTTAACTTCACTTAAACTTCTGTCAGATAATAAAATTTAAACTAACAGAAACAGCGCAATTATTTTAAATTTTAGGAAATATTTAACATTTCAATCACAATTTCTGTTGTTCGTGTGGACGTCACAACTATCTTTAGCCTTTCGCTTGCGTAACGTTGGAGCGGAGCAAAGGATTTATAAAACGTTTATATTGTGACGACGGCCCCACGGATCGTCGTATCGTACAGTGGAAACAGAATACAGACACCAACGACTTCACTAATTATTAAATTTAATTAATCACAAATAACAACTTGTAATCAACAAGGTACTCTCGTACTATAATTTAAGTTACAATTGTCCAAATCCAATAATAACGTCAAGTAATAGAGTTCCGCACTAAGTATAACAAAAATATCACTTTCCACTAATCCTCAACAACTACTCAATCCAAACTACAGAAATCGCATACTGTAACTAACTCACAAATCAAGCCGTTGTTGCTTATATAGGTAGCGCAGGTGTTCCAGAATAACTTTCCATCCCTTTAGCGACGTTTCAGCAAAATTTGCGTATTTACAAGTGCTGTCAAACAGTCTGGAAGGTATGTATGGTAACTGGACGGCCTTGACACAGACGAAGCACGCTGGGCTAGTCGAGAAGCGCACGACACTTGCATTTTCGAGAGTGTTCCTTTATTGTCGTAACAATATGTAGTAAATACATGTCTTTCGTTTTGGGCATAAGTTAGTCGTTTTTTAATACAAGTATATTCAAATGTCGTAATAAAAATTTGTTTATAACAACCCAAGATTACTTGAAAATTGAGTATCAAGAAGAAGGAGAATCATGAATCTTGAAGAAAAAGAATATCAATATCAATAGTGTCAAGTAACATTCACTAAATATAATCTCATTTTAAGAAAGAGCAAGCATATAGTCTCTCAAATGCGGTTACGGATACACATACACAAGCGTGCGCGTAAATAACCATCAAAATTAGTCTCATGAACTCATAAAGACTAAATCGCCTACAAAACTTTGGGAGGTGTTAAAGTTAATGTGTTACAAATTCTAATTATGTGATAAGTTAGGACTCGGCGCTGACATAGCGAGTTCCCCGGAGTACACCGTAAACGAGGTAAGAGATGGTTGGGATTGCCCCTGCTATATAAGTCTTTATTAAACCCCGAATGACCACAATTCCCAAAGTAATTCTCGCGTTCTATGAAAACGTGTGATCTCAGTGCTTCTTTTCGTCTCTTTTATCTCTGATCCTTTCTGTCCTTGTTCATCTGTGTTTATCTCTCTTATACAGTGTCTTATTGAAACATATGCATAAACGTAGGCCTATATTAAGGCACGATATATTTAAACAATGTATCCAGGGAAAGCAAAGCGAAATAATGAATAAATTGCATATAAACAGTTGCAATTCTCTGTGCACCAGTACTTAGTATCATGAGATTGTTAAAAATATTATCTACAATAGTATTGAGTATAAATTGTACAACTTTACAATATTTTTATGATTTTAAATTTGTTGTAAATTGGTTTGTTGACAAGAACCACAAGTCAAATTTTTCTTCTTGTGTCTTTTTATCAATATATTTGTCAGAACTGAAGCGATGTTTTGTTATACACTAATAGTATCATAAAACCCGTATTTTACTTAAACTGATTAGACAACCCATAAATATTTTATTAAATCTTAACTTTTTTATTCCTTTATTCTCATTGCATGGAGCGGTCGTGGCGTAGTGGCTAGCTTGTGGCGCTGCTACGCTGTCGGCGCGCGTTCAATTCCCGCCGGGGCCATCTGATTTAGATACGTCCGTTCCCCCTCGCAAGGCGATGGCAAACCAGCGAGAGGTATCCTGCCTAGTATAAACCCTCCCCGACTATGCCGTTCGGATCCGGCGTTAAACTGTAGGTCCCACATACCTGTGAGTGACTCCGTAACACACGCACGACCGATGGTATATGCGGGGAGGGTACAAACCAGTCGAAAGACTGAAGGACCCAATAATAATGATAATAGTAATAATAATTCTCGTTGTTGGTTTTGGAATGAGCTTTTTTCTATGAGACTTCCAACTCATTGAATGCAACCGTGAAAAAACTTTATAATTTTTATTTGTGAAGCTGAGTAAGAACGTGCCATTTACTACGGATCGGAGTAGGTAGTAGTAGGCAGAAAATTAATGAAAGAAATAGTGACAAATAGTAACGGACTTTCAATTAGGTTAATTCAGTGTCGCTGCTGTTACAGCCACTGAAAGCTTATGAACATACAGGATGACTGGCGGACTAACGTTTTACTATTAATCAATTGATAAATATCTCTTATCATTTAACATTTTATCTCCAATTTAATTTGAAAGTTAGTCACAGTTACAATTTCTGGAATCCATGATTTTTTTTAAAAGCCGTTTTACTGCAGTAGTATTCCACGGCCGGTTGCAGGTACTGATATTGTTGTGCTGTATGATACTGTTAAAGATTATGGCCATGAAAAAGATGTGATGTATCCCTAAGAATATTAACCAGGTTAGATTTATGAACAAGTACCTACAGTTAAACAGCTGTTCCCTAATGGTTTCTCCGCTTAACATTTTTTGGATAGAGTGACCACTAGCTGGTATATATTATGTACGGATTGTATAAAGTGAGGAGAACTAATGTTGTCCCACACTAACAAGCTGACACAAAAACAAAGTGTATGCAGTGTGCTCAGAAGGTAACTTGTGAATAATATTTTCAGCCTTTCTTAATGAGTTAACAAATTTTTTAGGAGTGGAAATGTAAATATAACCACGTAACTAAATCAAGAGAAGAACAAAATTATCGATCACTCTCCATACACTCCATACTTTAAACGATTTGTTAAAATGGAAAAACAGTAAAACACTGCAAAATAGTTGAAGGACTAAAAAGGGACAAGTGACTAGTATTCCAAAATTTTACTGTCGGTGTAATCCAAAATATAACTGAATATACAAATGACGTTCCGTGAGAATAGCGTTTAACACTAACACAATAGGTAATTTTCCGCAATAGTTTTTTAACAGCTGTAATTACTTTTTGAATTGTAATTCTCTATTATACTAGACGTTGGTGGTTGAGAAACATCGATTTCTAGTTGACCTTAATATGTTAGTGTGTGGCACACAATCCTATTTGAATTAATTGTTTCCTGCCCGCTGTCTGTTTACATGAAATAATAATAAATACAGGAACACCCCCCCCCCAAAAGAAAACAGAGTAAAAACTAAAAATATTTTTAGCCTAAATAGTAAGTAAATGAAAAATTGAATTCTCGATTTTTTCCGTGAGTCCAAGTTATGAAACTTATTTTAACATATATTTCAAGTTTGTTTATAAGGAATTAGTTAGCAGAGTATTTAATTAGTGTAAATTAAAAGCACGTTTCTGTTGCAAAAAACTCGTTTCACGTCTACAGGTCTATCTCTAAGTAGGACACTTTTTTTTTAAATTATCACACTTTCATGTAACAGATCATTGTTACAACTCTAAATTCCTTGCATACGCTTACTGTTGTAAAGAAGATTTTTAAATGCAGGGTTACGTAACTTATCTTTAATGATTTACGTAAATCATTAAGATCCCTTTGTGTACCTCATGGTATCTAAACTTTCTTCTTTTCCATTACGTATTTTAAAATTTTTTAAACATTTTTGCTAGTCGTGAAAATTATGTGCTGTATTTATAAACATTAAAGACAAATGTAGGCAACAAAGTAGCTTTAGTAAAGGGAAATTTGTGCCTACAACTAAAACTAATATGTTTTATATAGTAAGGATATACAAAGAGAAATACGGCATTAATTGCTACATGAAATATTAAAAATTATTTACCATTAATGTGTGCTTTTTAAAATTTTTAAATGTGTGGACAATAGTAATAAAGATTATCCACATACACGAGTATACATATCTATATACGAACAACGTTTACTTGTTGTTTGCACTGCGAAAGTTATTAAATGTTTTTATGGATATCAGATTTTGCCAGTCGTTATAAAATATATTTACTGGATATTGTAGAATAAAAAAGCGGCGATATAGTTGAAATTAAGTTTCTTATAATTGTTATAATTTTTAAAGCATTCATAGAGTAAAATATAGTATTGTTTACTAAAGCTGAAATAGACTTTATCTCCTAGAAAGTAATTAAACTTTAAGGGGGAAATTAAAATTACTTATTTTAGAAAACAGTTATTTCCCGTATTTGTATAACATTAAAAGAGTAAACAGATTTTCATTTAACATGGTTGGACATTCGCAAGTTCTGCGGTTATGCCGTACTGTAGTAAAGAGTTAAGCCGCAGCTGAGATTTCCTTTGAAATATAACCCTTTATTAAAACCCCACGGCCACCACTCCTACGCCAGGCTTCACGCATACTGAAAATATTTCCCCGTAACATTCATCTTCTCGCCCCCGGTCTTTGACCTACTATTCTTATATCCGCCTTCCTTTGTTTCCATGTTGCCATCATTTCACCCCTTCTAAATAACATTTTCCTATCCGCCTGGAGACATCAACATGCACATCTGAAGTAAGTGCGTCAGTGCGATTCTCTATGCGCGAGTCTGAGTGGTAATTCTTAACAATATCAAATAATGTCAGCAGACACATGAGAATATATCTTTATTGTACTTTACACAAGTACAAATAGAAACAAATTTCAAAGAAGTGTCTGGCAATTCTTGATATTGTTTGACACTGTAATAGAGGAATTGTAGACGAGCGCCAGTATGGTTTACTTTCAAACTAGTTATATTTGGAAAAAATATTTCTTTATTTATCAGCATATGCTTTTTACATACAACAAGATAAGAAACTACCAGTTGACAAGTGTGTATGGAAAAATTCTGAATTGAACAGACAATGATAGAAATGATTGCACTAACATTAACAGAAGCAGATACGTTTGTATTAAAATTAACTCTAATACGTGATAATACTGAAGGATTAAGAAACCAGAAGTGGGCAGGCAGAACATTTAGCTAGCTGTAAGTGTGTCACGGAGTTAGATCCCCGGATCGAAGGATTCAGCGACAGCTCTTTATGTTTTAAAGGGATAATCGTGTCAGATGTTGTATTAAAGTGTAGTAGACAATATTTGCTCCGGAATGAATGAAAAGTAGTTCTACTGGCAATTACTTTAAAGAACGAATTTTCCTGGTAAACGGAGACAGTAACTAACATACTACCGCTGGTGATGGCTGTTGATGGATATCAGTGGTGGCCAAACTTATCGCGCGTGATCCACTTTAGCAAGTTGTTTCTGATAATAACTACACATGTCCAAATGTGTAATATATGTGTTTCCAAATTGACTGCATGTCGTTTTTCCAAAATTTTTGTAATGCAAAAAAGGTATCACTGGACGAGCGAGCTTCCTTAATCCAGCTTGTTCCCCTCCCAGATATCCATTTGTTATTGCTGTCAAGCGATTATTTGTTATTTTTTAATATACTTTGTAAACTGCATTTAAAAGCATAGTCATCACATTTTTTCCTTTTTTGAAAATAGAAATGACTTCATCTCTTTTCCAAAAAGCAGGAGTCTTATAGCTTCGCCAGCATTCGTTAAATAAATGTAATGATCATAGTTCACACAGTATCCCTCCACATTTAATAAGTTCAGTGTTTAGTTTCCTGATTGTCAAAAGATTAATTAAAGACAAACCTGCAGCATTTACAGTTGACACGGGCGCTACTGTGTTTAATGTGCGCCCAGACTTAGTCAGCAACCGCCTGCCTCAATGTAGCTCTCGTGCAATACAGGCTGTGACTGGAAGCCAAGTCAAAGTATTACGACAGGTAGACGTAACCATAAAATGCTTGTTACAGACATTGTTGATAAAGTGCTTCTTGGCACGGACATTATGCCTACAGATTCGTTGTGGACTTAAAGGAGAATGTCCTGATGATTGGCCAAGAGAAGGTGAAGCTTTGCATAGCTAAAATGACAGGTTCCGCCAACCATTCGATCAAACAAGTGACATTAGTCTAAAGAAGAAGCCAACCGGTGTGGACAGGAGGAAATGGAAGAAGAATTAGCAGAGGAAGTACAAATTTGTATCACGACAAAAAAAGTTATTGGAAAGCTAACTATGGGGATCCAGAAAAGGCTCTGAGTTAATAGAAGTGCCCGGAGGCGTTGCTAAAGATGATGTTATGCAAAGAAGTTGTTGACGAGAACCAAACAGACGTGGACGAGTTAATGGCTTATAATTCATCAGTACACGACATAACCGGCATAATTCGATAAAAACTAGTGATTGAGCAGGAAATTTGCACTCCTGAGAACTTAATGTTCGGATCAGTAGAAACTGAGTCCCAAGAGCCACAGAACTATTCCTCCCAATTAGAAAACCAAATGCGAGAAATGAATTGCTTGATAAGAGGAAGGCTGAAAGTAGCCAGTGATAAAATGAAAACTCGGTATGACATTCGCAGCATTAGTGTGGGTTTTGAAAAAGGAGATCAGGTTTGGTCGCACAACACAAAGCGCTGTCGTAGTTTCTTACCTAAACGCCAGACCAACTGGGAAGGGCTGTACACTGAGGAGAAGAGAGTCCAAGATTTTATCTGTGGGATGTAGAAGGAGGGACAGGGGAAATTTAAGGTGGTCCACCTAATCGCCTGGCCAAGTATTATTTCAGAGACGGTTTGCCACTTCGGGACGAACACGCTTAAGGAGGGGCAGTGTTAGGACGGAACGCTCTCGAGCAGTAGAGAATGTCATTCTACACGTTTCTCGGCTAGCCGAGGGGGTTGTCTGTCAGGGCCGTGTACGAATCTACCCTCTAGACCTTTCTAGTGGTTGCTAGATACACAAATTATAGAACATTATTAGTTAGAGCTGGCGATTTATTCAAGTACGTATCTTAGTGCTGTGAGACCGTCGTAACAATATATTAGTTATAAAGTACAGGCGATTAGAATTCTTTGATCGGGGGGGCTGAATTACTAGCACTTAGCACTCTACTAAAATGAACTCTAAATGTGAACTACTTACCTTAAGCATTTTTAAAACAGCTCAATTTAAAAAATTTCTCCACATTTTTCTAGTTTCTCTCCGTCATAGCCGAAATCCGAAGACGACTTTTTAATTGCTTACGTAGAACCTACATAATCAGCGGTTTGATCCATCTGGGAATACATGAATTTTATTTAACTTAATCGAATTAAAATTTTAAACAAATATATCCTCAATGATCTAGATGTATTAAGCAACATCAAAACACGTAATAATAGGGGCATAGCATTTTGTTTTATTTTCATTAACTAACTTTAAGAAACAAGAATAATAATTTTACTTTTATCAATTTATAAATTAAAAAAAATTATCTCTATGAATGGTACGTTCAGTGAGATTCCATTTTACCACATCTTATTTCAAATATTATTTTGTAGTACACATGGTCTTGCTTTTACTATAGAATTACTCTAAAATTATGTACATATAAAGCTTTAAAATTGATTATACATTTGTTAAAATTTGTACAATAAACAACACCTTTCAAGGTGTTCAAGGTTTCAACACCTTTTTCTCTGCTACCGCGTACCAATTAAAATACCTCCACATGACACTGCGTATCCACTGATTTATACACTTGTATGATGTGCGGCGCGCCCTTCTATATACCATCGAAAACATCGAACGCATCGTGAATCGTTTCCTCTTTAGACTGAACGTTCTGACGACTATGCCACAGGAGAAGCATGTCGGCAAGAATTACCTAGAACGAGCTCTTACTTGTACGTATACAAGATGCGCAAATCAACCAATTTATTTACTAAATGAAACTGCATACTTAACTAGAGGAGCTTTTAACAAAAATTAGATATTGAAATTAACATATTGCATTTTAAATGTTAACTTGAGCACTTTCCCTTAAGCAGGTTACACTTATCAAATTTTCAAACATTTTCTGTCTTTTTAACATTTGTGTTTATACCCTATAAAAAGTTTGAAGTGCTTGCTTTGAAAATTATTTCTATAAATATAGACATTTCCAAAGTTTCATCACAAAAACACAGTTTTGTATGTATATATATATGTATATTATACTATAATACTTATAACTATTTTACCTCAAGATGTATTTTTTCTTTAGGGACATGTTTCGGGAGATCCTGTTCTCCCATCTTCAACCTTCGCCATCTTGCTTCTGGTGCAGTATTTGTGTGTTGGCTTCTGGATGTTATTATGGTGGTTTGTTGGTCTTTGGTCCTTCAATGTTGCATTATTGTGTGTGGTTGTGGTATCTGTTTTTGTATGTTGTGTATTTTCGATGTTGAGTGCTTTGAATATTGTGTCATGTTTTGTATTGATTTGTATTTGTTCAGGTATTAATTTGTTTTGTGTTTTATGTTTGTAAATCTGTAAATTTTCCCAAATGTTCATTATGGTGCCTTTGTGTGGTATATGTTTTATTAGTGTTACATTGGTTATGTCTGGGAATTCATGTCCTGTGTTTATTGCATGTGTGGCTAAATTGGATTTATATATGTTTGGTTTTTTGTATGCATTTAGGTGTTCAAAATAACGTTTTTTCAGCTGTTTTTTTGTTTGTCCTATATAACACATGCCACACATGCAATAAACACAGGACATGAATTCCCAGACATAACCAATGTAACACTAATAAAACATATACCACACAAAGGCACCATAATGAACATTTGGGAAAATTTACAGATTTACAAACATAAAACACAAAACAAATTAATACCAGAACAAATACAAATCAATACAAAACATGACACAATATTCAAAGCACTCAACATCGAAAATACACAAAATACAAAAACATATACCACAACCACACACAACAATGCAACATTGAAGGACCAAAGACCAACAAACCACCATAATAACATCCAGAAGCCAACACACAAATACTGCACCAGAAGCAAGATGGCGAAGGTTGAAGATGGGAGAACAGGATCTCCCGAAACATGTCCCTAAAGAAAAAATACATCTTGAGGTAAAATAGTTATAAGTATTATAGTATTATATACATCAAGAAACGGACTGTAGCAGAAAGTGAATGAAATATATATATATATTGTAGCGTGACAGAAAATCCACTACTTATTAATTCAATTAAGATAATAAACAATAAGTACATTACATATACTAATATAATATCGAATGAAATTTAATGAATTCAAAGGAAAAAACCACAAAATATTAAAGACCATAATTACATTATATAAAAACCACTATAAAAAAAAATTTAAGAAATTATTAAGAGTAACTCATATTATAAAATCAGGAATCTACCCAGGAAGTTAGGAGCAGTAAACAAACTAGATACCACAAAATCAAGAAGAAAGAATCAGTTTAGGAGTGGTGAAACAACAAAATACCCCAAACACAAGAAGAAAGAAGAGTAGAGTTTATTATCAGGAAGTAAACAATACCCTGAAACCTTTAGCGAAGAGCAAAGTTAGTATCAGAAAATAAATTAGATACTCCAAACCAAACATCAGTCAAGATGACACGAAGTACCTTGGTTTACCCAAGAGTGAAGACTAGAAGAAAGACAAGAGTGAAGACAAGAAGAAAGACAAGAATGAAGACAAGAAAAAAGACAAGAATGAAGACAAGAAGAAGGACAAGAGTGAAGACAAGAAAGAAGAAAAGAAGAAAGGAAGAAATAGTATGGAAGAAACACCATTATAAAACCTATTATTAACTGCCATATACCCCAAACCTATAGACACAATTAAAGAAAGTATAACATCCCAAAACCCTATAAAATTATAATTATTAATAAACCAAAAGTGTTGTATAGTATGATAAGAGGTGCACCAACTGAAGTTATTGTGTGATAAAAAAAATAAACAAGTCTTAACAGTCCATGATGACTAAAGGTCTTGTCTGAGATAATAAGACTCAATATATCAGAACCACCAGTGCAAGTGAACTAGTGCAAGTGTTTTTGGAAATACAATAATCTTAAAGTTGTAGTGACACTATGACTTAACAATATGCTAGATAACAACTTTTATATTCAATAATTCACAAATCATAAAATACTAAAATGGAAGATTTCCAATATTTTATTATTTTAAGGTCACTTTGTTATTACAAGACATTTGTAGAAATGATAATAACTAAAGTATGGGTGGACATGTTTACTCAATAAGGGGATAATAAATAATAATGGTTAAACCAGAAAGGACTGGAATTAATTTAAGTGTTCATAGGTTTAAAATGTTTAAAATGGCTATTTGTTCACAGCCATGAACTCAATATGTTTTAAAGAGTTCTTAGTCAATAAGATTTATATGTGTTTAGAATAAATTATGTTTTTGTTAAAAAACAGCATACATACCATTTAAAATGTTTCAGTAGGTATGCTGTGTTAATTAAAAAAAGAGTTAAATGTATGTTTTCAAACAATGTCAGCAATATGTTCAATTTTTTAGAATGCTGAGTAATGTTCATTATTATTTTTATGTAACAGTAGTATGGATTAGATGATACACATCACAATAAGTTTATAAACATTTTATTTTTATGTCATAATAACTGTTTAAAGTCAGAGGAGGAGTAGGATTAAATTTATTTGAGACAACCAGACATGTAAAATTCTAAACTCTAGGCCATTTAATGAATTCACAGAAACCATATAAACCAGTTAATTTACTTATAAATCCTGTAAACTGGCAAGATTTAGGTAAGGTAAATCAGTTAACAACTACTGTGAATGAACCTATGAGTTAAAATGATAATATGGAAATATACCTTAAATTATTTTAAATTTTTGAAATATATAAATTAATTATTTTAAAAGAGGAGTGTTAAATTCAGAGATTATCACTAAAAACTAGTTCAACGGTTCAATTTATATGTAATTAAGGAAAGGAAGAGAAATATGACCATTTGAATTTTATTATAATGGTATTAATAACAATTAAAATGGCAGAAAAATTATATGAAGGCGGAAACCAGTTTTTGAGCCTAGATTTCCAAAAGGAAAGAAATTTGGTAATTTCCACAAAAATGTCAACAGATATGGACTATAATATATCAATTTAAATAGAATGAGATAATTAAACCAATGATAAGGTTAATAATTCATGAAAGTGAATAATAAACTAAATTTATTCCATATATAATGTATTTTTGTATCATGTATATGGGAAGTCGAAATTATTTTAACAATACTTTTCAAATACTAACTGGGCCAGATTTTGACTAACGTGAAGGAAGTTAGTTAGTTCTTTGTTAATGATCAAGCTGAACAGTTTAAGTAAGATTGCGTTCCTTGAAACCGAGTAAATGGAGTACTAAGGTTACCTAATAAATTCAGTGAAACGAGAGTTACGGAAATTAAACACTTTTCCAATTAAAACCACAGAAAACTTTAACCACAACAGTGAAAACAACACCAACACTACATAATACCAGAGCATAAAAACAGTAAAATGACATATTTGTGATAATTCAACCTTCAACAGTATAACCGTTTTTTGCGTAGCGAACAAAGAGAAGTGAACACCAAAAACATATAACATAATTAACACCAGTGAACACTAAACATTCTTCCAGAATACACCAAACGACATATTAGACAGATTACACAAGTTCGGGGACATTTAAAACATATATGAAGTTAATTTTGCGGAGAGATTTTCTCGCGACGACATTGTAGTTAACCTCGTCATCTTTTTGAGCGGCCATCTTGGAAATGCCAACCAGTGCCAACAACATCGCCTGACTACAGAGCTTGCAGAATTGGTTTGACAACTCAACAATATTACATATTTTATAAAATTTATTCACATTTTGTTAGATAATAGTTATTGAAAACACTTTATTTGTAAATGTTATACTTTCTCGTCTACCCTTCTCTGACTATTAATAATATAATCGCTCCAAGAACCTTTTCTAATACTTGTAATAATTTTTAACCTGTATGAACAAACCGATTATTTCTTGAAACGGAGTCGACAATTGCTCAATATCGATTAAACATCGATCATTCTTTAATTTTGTTAATAAATCAATTTATTTCAATTGTTTGGATCTATAACTTATTTCACATGCTAGTTTAAGGTTTTATTATTGCAATGAGACTTCCTGAAGAAGAAAATATTTATAGAAAGTGAGATAATGGACCAGCACGAAAAATCAGAAATCGATTGCTGACCGGAGTTAATCTGATTAACTCCGGACTGTGTTAAGATCTTCAAGAAGTACGAAATAATTAATAATTACCTTATTAAATTTTAGAATTACCATCAAAACATTAAAACAGAATTATTTCTCAATTACCTACATCAATTAAAACATAAATTTTTTTTTTATAATAAAATTTTTTCTTTCTTATCTTTATTTGTAACGACTGCATACAGGGTCTAGTTACAGATTGACGCTCGCAACAGTGGGGCTTAAAAGAGTCAACAGCGGCTTGTTACCAAGCGACACTACCCACAGCGGAGCGAAACCTTACTAGCGTGGAGGTTTATTTAAAGAACCTCTTTTATTAAATTACGTACGGTTACAATATATATATATATATATATATATATATATATATATATATATGGAGTGCGGTTTCCAGATGCGGTTTTTATTTTACGCCATATGAATCCGATTTACGTAAAACCTAAGGGGAAATACTCTGTGCTCTGAACCCCACAAATTACTCTTTCCTTTCAGAGATTATATACAATTTGAGCTCTTTACATTGCAGGCAGTGTATATGGTCATAAATAATTTATGGTAAGGGCTAACCCAGGAGCTAATATTATCCAGTTTGATCTCACAAAATCTTACACTGTGACCAATGGTTTTAGCGACATGCATATACGTTCCACGTGTGCCTAAGTGGAAAATTATGTAAACAGGTCACTGTACATCTACTTTCACACTGTGCTCACTTGACTCGCTGAATACTATATAGTTCTGATATTATTCTTTTCAGGGCGTCAGGCTTTACGATACAATGCAAATAATGCAGCTCAGCGTCAGTAGACGACGGTCGTTAGATCCCGTTGTTTGGCGACGCGAACTGAGCAACTGATTCCAGCTGAGTGATAAAATTGTTACCATTGTAGTACAATGTGATAAAAAATGCTGTTTATTTTTCCTGTATCAAATTAATGTTATAACCGTACCTACTTTATGATTCCGATGAGGAACTTACAGCATCGGAACACGTCTCCTATATTGCTTAATCCTTAACTGCAGGAAAAGAAAAATATGTTTTGTATACATTAGTGCTACATGATGTGTGTTGGTGTTCCGGACCGCAAAATATTTTTCGGTTATCTAGTTGTTAAGAACATTCTTTGTTATAGAAACCTTTGAGTCCTGAAGTTTCATTTATTATATTTTTTTATAGAAAAACATGTAACATAGTAGACATATTGCACTAGAAGACCCCAAAAGCAAGAATCAAAACCAATATTACAAACACAATATACAAAACCCATTCGCTATTTTGAATATTTGTACTTTTCAGTGATGTTATAGTATTACAGTACTGAATACAGGTTTTTTCAACCTGTACAAGATAATGGAAGGCGTGGGCTCTTACGTGAAGCGATAAGCTTATCTAAGATGCTTAAAATGATGTTCATATTTATTACATGTCCTGCAGGTAGACTTCTATCAGATGCGATCATTTAAGTGCCCTCATAACTCTTATTTTCCATAAATATAACATTTTCTTCTGAAAAATTTGCTTAATTGAGGATATTTTTTCGTGGTATCAGTTAAAATAATTCTGCTGTTTTTTTTTGTCTTGAATGTGTAAGGCGTTCAGTTTAAAGTTCCAGTTCTGAAATGTATACAGATCAGTTTAGTCACCTAGCTGTGTAGTGAAAACTTTCATCTTTGCATTATTCCAGAAGCTTGTCCATCTCTGGTACACAATAAATACATAGCTTTCGTTCGTCAATTCTTCCAACGAAGGAAAGATACCAATTTACTATTAAACTGGTTTGTATTGGGTTGGCTTAAAACCATTTTAGTCGGTCTGTAAAGTATTATGCAATCTAATATAGTAATTTCTTGTACAGAATGCAATTTTTTGCAGTTTCCATAAAATAATAAACTACTCATATAGAAAGATACATTGGGACTGTGAGGAATTACGATCAACTTAATTACCTAAGCTAATAATATGCAACAATTTACCTCAAATTAAATAAAGAAACCTTTGAAAACTAATAATTCTTGTTACTATTAACAAAAAGTAGAGCAATAAAACACTCTAGATGTGAGAAAACATAAACAAAACACAGTTTATGAGAAGTACCCAAGAAAATATTTGTTTCACCAAAAAATATAGTACTAGTAGGTTTTCCTACAAAAATAAAAATCTGACAGCCGTATTACAAAATGACGTAAATATTTCAAACACTTCAAATCAAATATTGATGACTCATAAAAATTATGGAATATTCTAAATGTGAAGCTTTTTGTATGTCTTACATTTTACAAGGACCCATGATATCCTACTTAAATTCGAAATGTTGTACAGAAATTGACATTACAACTTTTACAGAATTTTAGTAACTGCCCTCTTACGTACAATAATGAGCGTAATTTTCTACACGAACTAAACTATGAAGAGACGAACGTGATTTAATAATTTGTATGGGCGATTGATCCAAGTAACGACCTAAGTCGTTAATTTGCAATGGTATCCATCAAACTTTATAAACCAAGATTTATAGCTACAACTCCTAAATATCTAAATATAAAACTAATATAAAACCTTAAGAATATATAAAACATATAACTATCACAATCGACAACTACAACTACCACAGTACTGGAGCAACTACTGCTTCTCCTACTACTTCTACTACTACTACTATTACTAGTACTACTACTACTACTACTACTACTACTACTACTACTACTACTACTAGTACTACTACTACTACTAGTACTACATACATATATGGCTACATACATGGCAATATTAATACTACACAATTTTGAATATAAACCGTTTTTGAATATAATATAGATGTTCAGTTGGGCACGATCAATGTGAGTATTGTTTCTGTAAACTGTGACACATACAATAGAAGTATTATGCTTTAGTTGACATTAGACAGAATTTATATTTATAGGATAAAAATTTACATTGCAGTGGAGAGGTCAGCAATAATTGATCTCAATAAGTACTATTGTCACCTAACTCCCAAAAAAATTTCTATACATACACTGAATTAATTATTATAACGCATTATAACATAATGCTTAGCTGTACGTTAGTTAGCAACAAACCCAAAAATTCTCGGTTAGCTGCTGAGTGAGAAAGTACGAGGGCGTTTGAATAAACTCCCACCGGCCGCCTACTTCCGTACCACAAGTGCAAGTAACGTAGGCATACAGAATCACGATTCATAAAACACAGATCAGTTTATCTTCAATAGCATTGTCTCTTAGAGATCTCAAACAAACTGCTCTTGAGTCACATCAACATAAAAATTGACCTCATTAACAAACTTACTGAGATTATCTGTTACTAGGAGTGTCACTGACACAAATGGGCGGAGCATTTGATATCCAAATAATTTAGTTATCAATAATTTTACAATCAACCGTCTTTGATCCGTTAGATAAATAGAATCGTAATAATTTATTTATCAATATTCTTTGAATCAAGGAAATATATAAACTCTTATGATACACTTTTTTTTATTGAATACACTACATTATATCACAATATACATTAATTGTCATTAGACATATTCCACAACCTTTGCAACTCATCTCTACGATCAACCATGATGGACTATTGTATTTATATTATAATTTGTGATGTTTTCAATTTGTTTCTTCTGCAAGTAGATAATATTGTATATTCTTTTTAAAACCTGACGCACGTTTCACTGAAAAATATCAGTATCATCAGAGGTTTCTAAGTGAATTAATAACAATCGTAATAATTCTATTAATATAAAAGTAACGAATAAGCGAAGTTGTATCGATTTTAACGTAAAATAAAATAACTGATAATCGATTTAGGTCGATTAGTTAACGATTGTTTTAATGTTTATTTCTTCAGCAGCTGTTTTTTCGGTTATATTTGAAATTTTGTTTATATAGTATTTTATTCACATTTATTTTTATTTTTTAGTAAATTTATAATTTTAAATAGATCGTCTTGTTTTGTTTTTATTTGGGTTTGTTCTTTAATTAATAAATTATTGTTATTGTGTTTGTCAGGTGTTAAAAAGAATATACAATATTATCTACTTGCAGAAGAAACAAATTGAAAACATCACAAATTATATAATTACTGCAAGAAACATCGAGTTACTTATATAGAAAATGATTATATTATAATATATTATATTAAATTAATATTCTATTAATTTTTTAGCAGTCTATCAAAATTAAACGCCGGTTTTAATAATAATCCTTCTAATGTTTTCACTCTTGAAAGAGCAACATACCTTAATCCAACCTGAAATTCATTGTCTCCTAAATTAACAATTGCCTTATCTAATGTTATCCCTTGCGATCTTTGTATACTAACAGCATATGCTAACATTAACGGAAATTGTTTGCGAGTACAAGATATTTCATTTTTCTTGAATGATGCCACTACTGGTACAATGGGTATTGAATTCTCGGCAGAATTGGTCTGTATATTTTTCGAAAGATAGAAGTATACATATTGGCATGTGATTGTTATAATTTTCGCATTCAACTGCCGGGTCATAAATAATATCAGTTACTGTCCCAACTGAACCGTTGGGTAGTCCTTTTGTGACCCAAAGATTTCTTCTAAGGATAACTCGAGCACCTTTACGTAAACGTAATTGGGTAACCTGAGCATCGTCAGATTTTGCTAGAGAGACTTCTGGGCAATTATGGATTGCATTTATTAGAGCTACGGGTTGTTTATTTGCTTTCTAGTTTTTCATAATTAAAGCGTTCGATTTTAGCATTTTTCGACATTATACAGACAGTATTTTTGAAATTGTCCTCGATATTGTTTACATAAAATCTTTTAAATAAGAGCCGATAATCTTGTTCAGCGACTGTTCCATTTGCGACTCTATTTAAAGCCTCTCTGGAAATTTTTTTGGTCATCACCTTGCTGTCTCATAATTTCCGTTAAAAAGAAAACTTTTTTGAACTGTTTACATAAAAGATTCGATTCAATGGTCTGAACATTATTACCAAAATTGTAAAGACTCCTGTCACAAACCGGTGGAAGTTGGGACCAATCACCGACTAAATACACGCAAATGCCACCAAAAGGACAGCTGAAGAACGCTGCTTTGCTTGTTTGAGTCGCTTATCAACTTTGAAAAACAAATTCAATCACAACATATAATAATAATATTGGGTTTGTGAGACTTCAAAAGCAATTTTGGATTCACCTTCTAAATCTCTGAAAATTCCTCCCCTTCTCTTTATAATATTTATTTCTTAGAGCTGATTGATTAGTTTGTTCAGCAATATTGTTAGCTGCCACACCAGCAGGAGCCGTTAAAAGAGTTACTTCGCAGCCATAGGTGGCAAGGAACTAACAATCTCCCTTATATTTTGACCAATATTTATAATATTTCCCTTATAAGCATATTGACCGGGAAAGCCTCTCGATTTCACCCTATAGACACGCATCACTGGTTGTACTCTTGCTATCAAGAGTTGTTCTACATAAGTGAGATCCATCAGTTCTATAGGTACATCTTTAGGATCCATACGATTAACTGCAGTAAACTTATTTGGGTTTCGCTTACACTGCGGACACATATCAAAACTTGTTGCTGCACCAACACTCGAGAACAATTTACACATTCATAGAATTCTAGAGATCGTAAATTATCTTCAAATTCATTTTGAAGATTCCTGTATCCTGTGTTGTTTTGATCATATAACACATGATTCATGTTATGTTCTGCAGGGCCTTCAACAGTTGCTGCAGCAACATTTTGTCGCTGTCTCATCCGTCTTTGATTTGTAGTTAAACGACCAATATTTGGACCTCTTCTCCGTCGGGACATACTATAAATAATATATTTAATATTTATAAATAAATTACATCAAGATTTTTTTTCCTTTTTAGGAACATGTTTCGAGAACCATTGTGTGTATTTCGAGAACCATCGTCAGCCTTCGTGATTTTGCGTCTGGTGAAGTACTTGTGTGTTGGCTTGTCGTTATTGTGGTTTCTTGTTGGTCTCTGGTAATTTAAAGTGGTATTATTGTATGTGATTGTGGTGTATGTATTATTATTTTGTGTATTTTTGATGTACAAATAATACGTATATATAAATTGATGAATAAGAATGTATAGAATATGTGTATAACAAAACAATTACTTAAATAAAAGTATAAAATTGAATAAGAAGTATAAGAATAATAATTTTAAAAGAATTTGGATTAAGATTTTCCTGAACTGTGGTTCGTTGCAATATCTAATGGAAAGTTGCAGTTGCATCAGCGATTACATAGATCCTCGTCTAAAAATTGACACTTGTTCAACACTTAAGTCCAATCCGTACATCCGGCTACACCAGAGAACAAATATAGGACTCTACTACTGTTTGAATTAAACACGTGTGAGACACGAATACAAAGTCCCAGAAAAATATACAGCAAAATCTTATCTTATCGAGCGAGAGCCAGCGCGGGCGGCGGAAGCCGCACACGCACACGCACCGGTATTTGTGATACAGAAAAAAATCTTATCTTATAGGGCGACAGCCAGCTCGGCCACGATATCTCTATCTCTCTTCCTCTCACACGTTTAAGCTAAGAGTTTTAAAAAATTGTAATATCTTCTGAACCAAATAATTTAGAGAAATTACACGTGTGCACTCTACAATACAGTCCGGATATGTATGCAAAATTTTATAACATATGGTTGAGTATTTTCGGAGGAGTTCGCGGACTAAGTTGTGCATAGAGTCATGGATAGAGGGCTATGACTGATTTCACTACGCTGATCAGGCTTCGCCCAATAACTGTTTTTTAAAATCATTGCGGAGGACTTACTGCAGTAACAAAAACATTAGTCGCAAATCATCTCCTACTAATCTACTGGATTTTGTTGTCTTGAAGTTTCCGGGTATTAATTAGAATATGTATATTTTTCGGTCAGGTAACAATCGTTTTTAGTTTTAATACTTATTTTTACCTCAGCCAGCATTTCCTCATTGTGAGCTTTGATACGATATAAAATTGTTTAATTATTAAAAGGATAAAGTACAAATAAATTGTTGATTACGCCTACAATTAAAAGTAAACTACTATTGATGACTGAACTTATTAAAATTGATTACAAACCCGTTATCCTTCAAGTTTCCTGCAATACTATAGCACTCCAAACAATACTATTGAGCTAACTAACGATGTTCCCTTTTACGGTAGTTTAGACTGACCGATCCATGACTCAAAATTTTAAGTTAAAATTTTTCTGCATAGCAGTTCAATATGCAGCTTATACTCTGCAGTTTATACGCTGCAAAAAGTGACCCTTTTTGCATTTTATTTTTATTTGGGTGCTCACATTCTGCAGTTTTTCACACACACTGTTTAGAACCACTGTTCTATAATCCGCAACAAACAAGTGTGTAATATACAAATTCGCATAAAGCAATAAACGATTTAACCTTCATGAAACGTCAATATTATGGCTTTTTGCAAATTAGTGCTACACAATTGTATTTTCGAGCTTCGTTTATAAAATTGTAATATTGTAGTCACAGCACTTTTATCTGTAAAAATTAATGTAATTGGCAGTTTGTCTCCTGTTCTGACGTGAAAGACAACTGACTTGAGTTTTACGCTTGAGCTGCACTCATCTTACTTAAATCTATGATGACGTATTGTTCAGAAAATACCTGATTATCATTGGTTTCTCTTTTCTTGGAACAGCTGTTACACAAATGCCTCATTCTTATTTTAAATTTTAGACATGAAGGAACTGTATACTGTCATTAATTATTAATAATAGCATATATTATATTCTATTATATACGAGGGTAAGTCAATAAGTAAGTTTGTAACAAAAATATTGTACGGAAAATGGGGTTTTGGTCATATAGTACATTGGTTATAGAATGCAATTGTACAAACAGAATGGACATGTACAATAAATCGACATCCATTTCAAATATTTTAAGTCTTACGTTTTACATCCAACTATGTTGAGAATACGAGAAAGCAATGCGGAGAATTAATTTTTTGTTACATATTAATACTCAGAATAGAGAATAATTTGAAAATTAGAAACGTAGGTAAGTGTCGTGTCTTTGAAACTAATAATAATGTCTGGAAATCCAAACACTTTCAAGTAATTATATCCCGTCTAGAGCACGCATAGTTACTACCCGACTTTAAGTACAGAGTACTTCACAGCACGGAAACAACTTGCTTTTGAAGTTTTACAGTTCATACACAGTTCGTCATCCACATGTTGCAATGTACACATGTGAAGTGTAGCCTATATTCGTTCACAGTTTTGTGTGTCACGAAGGACTAATCTACACAGTACTTTGACTCTTTAGGCTCTTCCAACCCCTCAGAGTCGACTCTGCTAACATACATATTTCAAATACCGTACATATTTCTATTTCCTACATACTCCAACCCCTGTACGCACTATTACACTAACAAGCAAATTACAGTTTGATTAGTATTAGCATACACTCTTCGCTATTCTATTAGGCATAATACCAGAAATATTTGTGATAAACGTTCTAAGTTATGTTTATTTCTCCTAGTACGTCGTATTGTCAATCTGATAAACGTTATCGGTTCCGTCCTGTTTTAACGGGTCATCTCAAATCTTTAGGGGATCCATGACAGTATCTCTATTATTATTTTCCCCTATAATCATAATTTTTACTTCCATGTTCCATAAGGAAATGGAAGTATGGTCATGCCGAAAAAAATCGTGTTCGAGATAACGGCAGATTCTGATTGTACTACTATCAAAACATGAAAAAAAGTCATTTTTCGAAAAGTGTCTGTGTGTAGAATTTTTTCTATGGCAAACGATAACAGGCTCAAATTCAAACAGAATCAAATAATTTTTTGCATACAGCCCTGAATTGTAGAGGACTCAAGATCTATTGTTTTTAGAGAAGATCGTTTAAGGGAAAGGGGTAGTTTACCTGCAACGTTTTACGTATTAACAAGAGTAAAGTGCTTAATTTTGATAAATAAAGTATCCTGAAAAGAAAGTCATAATAATCTGCTGTAGAAAGGTAGATGAAATATTTATAAATGAAAAGGGTAGTTGATGGGGGGGGGTAATTATTTTTTATAAATTAAAATGGTAGTTGATGGAGGAGGTAAGTTTTTATAAGTTTTATATGTGTACTACGTTATTAACAACAAAGAAGTAGTTTCTATGGAAACATTTCGTTTAACTTTAACAAATTCTATATTTTTTCATTTTAATTTAAATCATATATGAGAGAAAATATATCGTTCGTGGCAGGCAAGCATATCTCAATTATGTAATGTTTACGTTTCCAATTTATTATTATGATTACCGCAATAAAAAGACAGGCAACACACACACACAATTCGCGTTATTTCTGACCTCACTCATGTTTATTTTCTTAGTATATTTGCACGCTTTTTAAATGGAAAGTGCCGAAACCCACACCAACACAACGCGTGCAAACCAAAAATGTCCAGCGTGGATAGCGATTTGCTTCTTGTGGATCGCTGGGCAGTGTAACTGCACGTTTTTACAGAGGAACGATTCATAGACAGAATTTTCGTCTTTAGGGAATGAACCCTCTGCAAGATGCTCAGGGTCCATGAGTGACTTTGGAGCGCTTCGGAGGAGGGATGATTATCTGCGTAGTTCGGTTTCTTTATAAGACAAAGTAAGCCTACCTAATTTTTAGGGTGAGCTATATTTTTTTAGAAATTACCGAACCGAATTCAAGTAAATTATTTTGAACATAAATTTTAAAACATGGAAGTCATGTATCGTTCTCCATACCGACTTTTGTATTATGCCTGCATACCTGAATAAAGTTATTTTGTTTTAAGTTAAAATGAAGGCCTCTTACTAGTTTCTGTTAAGAACAGGTGGGAATTGAGAGAATTGAACCCTGTGTCATTAAGCTTGAGGCATTTACAAAGAGGGTCAGTTTGTAATTAACTCTAGTTAGTTCTATCGATAGTAATTGATGCTTAAAAGTGTAATACTCTAGGCAGTATAATCATAGGTATTTCTTATTGTTTTAAACGTTCTGACTGGGATTGAGAGAGGCGTGCTAATGACGACGAAGCTTATATATCGTCGCCCTGCCAAATGTTAGGCCGATTAACCGAAATTCTTAAATTTATTCACTGCTTTGTGCCTCGTCCTGAAGGTCAATATGATCGCAATTCTGTTAAAATATGAAACTGTTATCTTGGTTTGACACGATCTTACACGTTCAGCAGCAACTGGGAATCAGGTCTTGCCGCCACCTTGTCATCGTTCTCATCTTACATTTAAACTGTTAGCATGATTTTAACTTCTCGAACTGTAACGTTGCCAGTTACGGTCGTTACATTAAAAATTTAGTAACTAGACTCTTGGCCTAGATGAAGCAAAAATGGCTGGAGCCCAGTGTGACAGGACTTGCAATAAAACACTCTCTTAAACAGTAAACAAATTTTTTTTATTAGTGCAACATCGTAACATATTTCACTACAGTTTATAACAATAGTTCTCGTATTTATCTTTCTTGTTACTATTTATCGTTTTATGTGGAAACATATATATATATATATATATATATATATATATATATATATATATATATATATATTGAATTTACATGGATAGCAATCACCAGTACCATTAACCCCGAGAATTAATTAACAGTATCACAGGTGGATACATTTAACACATATGATAATAATTCACAGCATGTATTTAGAGGACATGTTCTAGCAAAAATTTTGATCATTATAAAATGAAAATACTGTTCATATGAATAATCTTCCTACTAATAATTATTAATGCTATTAACAGTAAAAATTAATCAAACAGCCCGACAAGCGGATGCTCTTATACCGTCAATAATATGAATCAATATACATATATTTTCACAGGGCTTGTTCTAACAACGATTCCTTCTGTTTCATAGCTTAATCATTATAACATTCACTATTTTTCATTTTATAAAGAAATATATACATATATTCATTGGGTAGTGATAAAAAAATATCAACACTGTAAAGTAGACTATATAAGAAGTGAATGCCCTTTTTAAACACAGGTTATAGTGAATCAGAATTATACATCGATTAGATATGTTCTCACACAATTTTAGTAATTATAATTTTGAAAAATAGTTTATATACATGTCCATTTCTGCTTCGAAGACCGGTAAAGTGTAGTAGTTGTTGAGTTTTTATTAATGGAAACTTCCCACCTGTATTTCTGAAGCTGGTTGCCGTTACGGCCTGCGATGGTGATGGTTAGTAGTGGTGCTGGCGAGTAGGAAGTGGGTGCTCATTCTCCTTAGGGGCAACTGTCCTCCTGATGTCCTGGAGCACACGTGTGTCTGATGATGTTGGGGAGCTTTCCAGTCGACATCTCTGCCGATGGTGACGGATGGTCAAGTCACCATCTCCGCCTCTCCCTTCCTCTCGGCTGATCGAGGATCCTGAGACGCTTTCTGATTAACCACGCATACTTTCTTTAAAGAATATAGCAGTCGCTGAGATTCCTTCCAAGCTGTCAGACCTCGGAGTACCCGTCGGAGAGCTGATGTAGGAATGAGGGCGATTGATGGTCTGTGCCGAGTCACGAGGCTTCGGATTAACCTGCTACAAATTGTCAATCAGCTGATTCGGGTCGCTGTATCGCTTCGTCCCAGCGCTGCACTGCCTGACTGAATTACGTCGCTCTCAAGGTCACGGCAACCGACCAAGTCCGCTTGTTTCCCCAATGCCACCATGGCGGGATTTCAAATTTAAATCATGCCGGGGAAATCTCAAGTACCGGCACAGAACGCCTTCTTATGCATCCAGGGAAAGCAATGTCAAGAAACACTCAAAACCTGCATTTCCTCAAAAAAAGACGGAACTGTATTCGCCGGCATGTGTTCTGTCATTATCAGATAGTGTTCTTTCGCGCTTATCCTGTCACTGCAATTAGTGAAAATAACACGTTTTTCGTTGTTCCAATTACACATTCACAACTCCAGTATACATGTTTCAACACTGGTATGTGTTTAGTCTTGGACAGTCAATAATGAAGCACCTCTAAATTCCGGAGAGAAAACCTGAGAAACTGTTAAACACCAAGTTAAGCAGCAGACATGAAAATTATAAACTTATTTTCTATTAATATTTAATAGTGTTCCTACCAATATTAAATTAATTAATAATTATTCTTCAGTATCATTTGGATTTTGATGATTATTCAAAAATTTAAATTATCACGATATTAATATACTTATATATATTACAGTATATTAATTTACTGCGTTTGTGAACAAACATGTATACACACAATTTCTATACGGTTTTAAAAATAGAATATCATGAAAAATTCCATTCAAACAACAATGTGATGTGAAATGACTTACAAATTGACGAAATATTTCACAACGTTGGTGAAGAAATAATTGAGTATTAGACACTAATCAAACTACGTCACTGATTATATTGACTGTGACTTAAATAAACATAATCGTGCCAAATTTTAGTCATTTGGCGAGTTGTTTATTCATTTATTTTTATGTTCATTAGGTAAATATTAGTTACTAGAATACCTACTACAATTTTATTTGTGTTATTATGCTACGGTAATAGTGAATTAAAAGAACTGTCTAGCGCATCATATCACTTTTTAGCTGAACATTGGACAGATGTAATACTAAAAACAACAATGTGATACTCGTATGAAATGATACTTAAAACAACAATGTGTAATCTTGACAGCGACTAAAAAAATATGATCAATCTACGGCCTCTCGATATATTTTTATATGTTTCTATTTTATATGTTTATAAAAATAACGCAATAATGTATTAGTTAAAAAGTGAATATTCATACACTTTTTAAACGTGGTTACATCATACTAGGCTTGACGTACGGTCCTAGGATTGGGGTTGTGCCCTCACATCGATAAAATACTAATACTGAATAAACGTTCTAAAATAAACAATTTGAATTTTTAAAAAATACTTATTAAGTCACTTATATTGGCATCATAAAAGTTTTTATATCTCGATAGTTTTATAAACAACTGTATCGCATATCTTCTCCTATTTAAATATTGGTCTGTGTGATGAGGATTTACTAGCTTGCTTGTGCACAAAATCAATTACGACGTCAACAAAAACATCGTAAAATTATTGGAAAACAACTTCTTCCCGTCGGAATATTCCCTAAACTATTATCCATACAAAACAACCTTCAATCACAAATCCCTTTTGTGATGTTGCTTCTATAATTTTCAATATACATTCGTTCACACAAATGGTATTTTTACTAGTATCTTTTAATCAAAGATGCTTAGAAAATTTTACATTCTTGAAAACATACAAACGTGTAAAACATTTGGACAACTCATTCCGTTACGTATTAAGTGCTTTTACAACACGAAAAATACGCTGTCTTTCCTTTTTCAATCTCTCTCTTCCATAACACACCCTCTCTCACACACACACACACACACACTATGACTCTCTCTCTCTCTCTCTCTCTCTCTCTCTCTCTCTCTCTCTCTCTCTCTCTCTCTCTCTCTCTCCCTCTCTCTCTCTCTCTCTCTATTTATCGGTTTCGCAAAGGCCCATTCTTAAATAAAACTTTATTTTAACTTAATTTTGAATAAATCTTTGTCATGGCATTTAATAATAATAATTATTATTATTATGAAAATGATAATAATGATGATGGATATCAACTTTATACATGGATTTAGATTGGAATGTGCTCAGGGTAGGCAGCGTGCTGGAACTAAATAAGGATTGCAAGTAAAGCAGTTCGTTTTGGTAGAGGTAATTACATAAATTCGTATATAAATATTTTAAGGAATCAACATCCATTTCACGACTCAGAAAATTATTTTTATGTATAGGTCTGTCATTTGCGTACGTGATTAGGCTAGGCGTTTGTAAATGCCTATCAAGATAACTTCATTAGGATTTTAAGCCAGTCTCTGTTTTTATTTTATTGTCAAATGTTTTGTTTTTAGAGTAAGCCTATAATTATTCGTGTTATTCTAATATCGTGTTGTGTAAATTTTTGTTCAAAACGAAATACTTCAAATTTTAACAATTTTGATTTTTTAAATTTTATTCTCGATTCGATTCGTTCCGCTCTGTAATGTATTCCTGCGAATATACAGTCGTTGAGGTTCTGCCAAGCTTACTTTTATTTCTTATCTGGGTGCTGTGTACATAATAACAAAATAAAATTGTGCCTTGACTATGGTAATAAACAATGAATATAAAGTTTTAATTCAACTTATTAATTAAAAGTATAAATTTTTAAAAATTGGTAATTGGTAATTGGACCAAATATATGATAATAATGTAGTTTTATCGTTTGTCTCGTTATCTTTGTGTTTTGTTTACTCACTTGACTTTTTAACCTATTTACGAACACGTATTTGTAACTTTAGACTGACAAAAAAACACGCTCATACACTTATGACACACATATCAAAGTGTACTAAGCCTACATTTCTATAAAAGATACATCAAGAAAATGTTCACTGTTAAGATTCTGACAAATAATGGCTTCATAGTAAAACGTCCTCAGAAAACACATGAATTTATAATTAAAAGACATCAGTCCACCTTATGTAAGTATTAAAAAAAATAGTGCAATACAAAATCATCGGATACATACATGCAAAACAAATTCAATCAAGGGCTGTAATCCTTTTTCCTTGAAACAGCTAGTACTGCAATCAACAGTATAATGCTTGAACAAATTAGTTTTGATCAATTGTTTCTATTTTTGTAATATCTACAAGATTCCTTGATTTTTCTGATTTCTTTTTAAGTTAGAAGAATAATGTTAAAAAATAGAAGATGTAACTATTTGAAAAGTGAGAAAGATAATAGAGTGTACCAGAGGAACTTATTGTTAAAAAAGTAAGCTATAAGAAAGGGAATACGTAATTTTAGACACAAATTCTTTCAAAATAAAATTACAATTAAGATTTCAGATATTTTTTTTGCGCAATGAAGCATTTACATCTAGGTTGTATAAACATGAATTTGTATTATGTATTTTAACAAATATTGAAAACAGAAATTTGTTTGAAGGAATTTTCCTGTTTACTGTGAATGTTAATTTTAAACAAACATACATTGATATTAATAACTGATATCAACTAGTTATTCAAAGTTGCAGTGTAACATAATCTATGATATAAGAGTGACAACTGAATTAATTAAGGAGGATCTTAAAATAGTGAAGTTGCTTTGGATACTACAAGTATACTGATGTTCTATAAAGCCATATGATAGAAGACATGTGGGTTGTCCGAGGATGAGATGGGTGCCGGAACAGGTTTATATAACCTAATTCTTGAAGAGAAGAAGAAGTGGAAGAAGAGCAACAACAACAAGGAGGAGGAGAAGATGAAAATAGTGAAGTTTAACTTGAAATCAGCATTAAGGTGGGATAATTTTAAAAGTGAATTTATAAAAGTGTCAGTCTCTTTAGCGTTGTAATCTAACCTTTATTAGGATACAACAGTTATCATGCAACTTAGAATAAACAGTTATCATACAAATTTTAAACTTCTCTTACTATAAAATCGTACAGCAAATAACGGCTATTTGTTACATGAACTGAAAAAGTTTACATGATATGGATAACAGAATATTAGTTTTTAATATACTAACTAACCATACCTCTCTTTAAGGTAGTGTATAGATACGGTTTACAAGCTGTAAGCATGCCTAATATGTATTATTTTATCGTAATGTTTATATAATATCATAGACAGTAAAAGTATAGGACTATTAAAATAGTAAGGTTTTGATTCAATTTCATTAATTTATTTTTTAGATCACAAGCTAAGAACCTAATATTTGGGAAAATTTTATGTGATTTTACAAACCTTAAACAACTCTACTAAGGGTCTTTCTTTTAACATCAGTTAACTTTAACTCAGAAATTATATAGGTTACACTAAAATATAAATAGCTGCCTACAAAATGAGCCCTGAACGAAAAGCCACAAGAATTTGGGTAAAATATGTACAAAAAAAGAGCAAACACTTTCACGTCAACGCTGTGAAATGAAAAACTTTAATCAAGCACATGTGTAAACTAAAGGGATTGTTTCCGGCATCATGTCTTTCTTGCGGTTGGAAAGTCTGTGTTATATTTTACTCACTTTATAGAAAGCGTCAAGTGAGAGTGATCCGCTGTTCTCACTACGAAATGATTGTTCTCTGACATTGTGACTGCATAACAAATGAAAAATGAGCATCGTACCTAAAAGAATGTGAAATTGATAAGAAGGATATGCATACATTCTTAGAGATAATTATTGTTCACCGAGTCTATAAAACAATTAACATACTCTTCGAAATTTATTTACAAAAATGATGTGAATTCGTCTAATTGGATAGGTTTGACAAAAACAGATTAGGTTTTATGGCAGTAGAATACAGACACACTTCTACATTGATACAAAGATCAAAGTGCAAAACAAGATCATTGTAAGAAAGATTTTTGTAAAGTATAAATTTTGTGCCTTTCCACACTGCTAGTTTTTAAAACAAAAGTTCCATTTCACTCTCTTAAACGGGTTTATGATGCACTCTGGTAGTTTAACGTTTAACGTTATGGAAATACGGCCATCCGCATAAAAATGAATAATAAAACAGCCGTTAGTATGCAGACTTTATAAATTTGTATTTTATTATTGATTGATGCAGTTCACAGATTCATAGAGACCTTAAATGTTTCTTCGCATCTAGAAACCATTAGCTGATGTTTGTTTATATTATATGCCTATCACTGTATAGCATGCATTGTAAGAAACACTAAACGATTATTCATTGTAAAGAATCATGTCATTTTCAAATTGCATTATTAATTAGTTTAAGCGTGAAATGTCATGAAAAAAGTTACTTGTTCTCTTTATATACTATTGGGTTAAATAACTATAATCATTTGTTACCTTATGGTAAATATTACACTCATAATAATACTTTCATGAAGTTTCCAAGTGTTTTCAATAAATCGAAAAATGTTGATACGTTTTCTCTAACAAGATAATCTCCTTCAGGGATATAATATTTTCTATGTCTTGGCTTACAATAGACGTTTTCTCTTCCCTTGGCCTTAAATATGCAACAACGCCATATTCCATCAGTGAACAGAATTAAGAGTAACAAAATTGAAGATTTTACGGGTAATTATGTAATTCTGTTTACAGAATTTAAAATTTGACTCAAAAGCCGTAAATTGACATTTATTAAATCTGATAAAAAATATTTTTAAAATTTTATTTCTGTACATTTCTTGTTAAACACCACAATTACGGTTGTTCAAAGTGTGTTAGTCAAAATTCTATGCAAAATAATAGCTTTTGCGTTATTAATTTAATTTACATAGACGCAATATTGCATTAATTCTTCTTTGAGGCCAAAAAACGGGGAAATTTTTATATCATGATTAAAGGTTTTAGGAAAAGATTTTGATAAGAGGAACACGCTTATGAAGCATAGTAAGAACATCCTGGGATGCTGTGTATATAGGCCTACCTAGAAATACGGATGTATATCGGCTGTATATTACTCATATTATATTTACATACATACATTATATTATACGAAATAAAATACTTAATTTTTACACTTTTAATAACACTTTACTACTTTTCCTTAATTTCAAGTAAGTTGTCAAATATTTTGTAAAACACGTGTTTTCCAATCTAAACGGTGACGTTATACAACTTTATTCCAGTCTAAATGATTAAAAATGTTCAAACCTAGATGGCTGAGTTACAAACCGAATCATACACAAATGTCCCTACGAGCGATTGATTCATTTTATTTGTTTGGTTTTTGTATTTTGTATTAGTAAGTTTGTATGAGAAGGAAGCAATAGACTGGTGGCTACAGTGCTTAGAATCTAGAAGTAACGTGTTCATTTTTCAAGGTTATTATAAAATATAGGTGAATGCATTATCTAGTTCCGCAATCAAGTAAATAATTAGAAATAATCATAATAAAAATTAATATATCTGCCAGACACGATAACCAACACACAAGACTCAACCTTGTTGCCACTCGCTGATTGGTAGGGTAATTTTTACTCGCACAATTACTTGATCAATGTTACTTCATGAATTATTTCACAGGGGAATTACTTCATGAATTCCCCATGTGTGGAAACATTTCTCCCAAATAAGTGTGGATATGTATGAAGGCTGTAATTTTACGCTTAACACGTCGCATTTGAGAACTTTATAGTTTACAGACATGTTCGCACACGTATACACGCTTGTGCCCACATAGCTCGAATGTTGAAAAGTGAAAGTCAAGTATACTTTGATTCATGACTATGCGAATGTAATACGAGAATAAAGGTGTTAAACAAACTAATCCAACAATTTCAATTAACGAATCTTGATTCTATAAATCCGTGTGTTGCGGGGGGGGGGGCAGAAAATAGGATGAGAGGGACATACGCGAAGATTAATGAGACGATAAGGATAAACTTAAAAATGTGTTGAAATGCAGAGGCACACATGTGGATAGGATTAGATTAACTTCTCTCATGCTTTAGCTTAACAAACAATTTATTATATAGAGAACCCAAAAATGTTGACTTGTATATCAATATACGTGTTGTGAACACTTACAATGTTTGTTTAAAACATATGTTTTACACATATGAACATGACTAAAGAAGAAACTCATATTATAATCGTAATTGAAATAATGTTACACTTTATTACTTTAATTATTACATTGTTATTAGCAACAGTACGTTTTTCACCGTCAGTACTACTAATATTATTAATTACTTAACCTATTTATCACATGATTATTTGTGAAAAAAATTTTTTTTTTAAAGAAAACGTCTAAAAAAGAAATATTATTTTTAAAACGTTAACAAACCTGAAAAATCTATTTATGTTGCAATTTTTGGAAATAGGGGCCTTATTATTTAATAAATACGATACATGTGTAATTAAAAATAATTAGGCCTATAGATTATGCTTTGTTATCACTCTCCTGTAAGGCAAACCCAGTTAAGTAAAATTAAAATTTAAGAGCAATCGCAGGATCTAATATTTATTAATGCATTAGATCCTAGATAGAAGGATTGCTTAACGTATTGGTATCTGGTCAACGCGTTGGATAAAAGCATACTTTGAAGTAACAGACATACACATACACGACCATAACCAAGCAGCACTGGAAATTGTCTGACTGCCTTTAACCTGCCCTCAGCGTTAACCTCAATTTACTATTTATTTTTCTCATTGAGGGCCAGTGTTAATCCACAATAAACTCGCCACGCACCTGCTCTCGATAAGACTACTCATGATATACGCATTGCCAGCATTTGGTTTCTACTGCAAGCGTATACATTCTCTCGTCTGGAAGCGTTCCAATCCCTAACCCTCAGGAATCTCTCCATCTCGACAAATGACGCAAATATATTCACTTACAGTGACGCTATAAGATGAGGGTAGAAGGTCCCTCATCCCTTATAAAATCTGTTGAATCATACCTCCTTCTTCTCCGGCAACACGTCCTACGTCTCCGTATAGATGACGGACCATCTCCCCGTAAATTCAAACCTTCCCGAGCGTCGTTTTACATAAGTCAGCTCTAACTTTCCGATCTTAAGAAGTCTTACCAAATAACTTTCGAAGTCATAAATCACACGATCCGTCAGACTGATAGTACGGTATCCGCTATTTCTTCAGTTATCGACACAATGTGTTTGATTGCAATTTCTCCGGGACTTTAACCTGTCCAACTCCTCTAGGACGCGTTCCACCTCTTCATGGGATACTATCTAGAGGTTCAGTCTAGTCATTGCTAATCAGTACGCGGACCATAGTCCACAAAATATAAAATATGCTCAGCCACCCGGTCTTTGAAAAGAAAAAGAAGAAGGAACCAGTCCACAAACGTACGTCTGTTTTGGTACCAAGGGATAACACTAACACAGGGAGCCATCGGATTTGATTGCACGAGCTCATGTCAAGCTTGTGCGCCATACAACGTGAATCTGGACCGGTCAGCATCGGGAATGGATTCTGATTCTCGGTGATGTTTTGAAAGCCTCTCAACAGCCATTTAAAGTCATACACAATTCCGTCGGCATATCTAAAAGTAGAAACGATTTTTTTCATTCTTTGTAAGTGCAAAATAATAATTGAGGCTCTTCCAGAAATATTATGAGCCAAATATTTATATAGGCATAAGAAGTACAAAGAAACAAAATTGTCTATATCCATATTTCACGTGTAAAAACATGTAATTAATTCATCTATACACATACAAATTAGACATCTATACAAATTAGATTATAAAATTTGTAACACTCTTCTAATTAGTAATCGTAATACACAGGCGTAAGTGTGAATTTATTGTGATACTGTTGTTGTATTAAAGAGTTATTAGTTATAAAGTAGGTTGTTATTGGTAAAGATTAGTGGTTCAGTCGCATATGTAAAATTTCTCACCGGATCCTACAGGACTCAGTACTGACTGTATATTATTCGTAATAATATCGATACTCTATGCACGATCAACTTAATGCTAGGTTAAATACAAGAGTTACTGCGGTTTCAATTGACAATACGTAAGTCTTATATATCACATGAGGGTGGGAAAAATACAAAAGAATATGTTATTAGATGTACGGTGTTTCCGATTATGGTTTAGAAAAATTAAACTTGTTCCCAAAATAAAAACAAAATGAAATGAATTTTATTAACTTATCATTAAGCAGTATGGTAATTCTAACACTAGAGAACTACATAAGTGTTTGGATACTTTAGTTAACGGAGAGTATCTAATGTTTAGAAGTGCGATAGAGTTTTGACCTTATACTAAATAGGGAACTGACTTAAAGAAGTTATCCATCAAATTTAAAATCAAAACTTGCCTCTGTGATTTGTTAATTTCGGCGTCTCTTTCCAATGTACTCAATTGGAACACTGGAACTGCAAATCAAAACTTGCTCTTTGTACTACTAGTGTGTACTTTCGTGATTAGCGAATTCGAGCACAGTACTATGTGCTGCGGTAAAGCAACTTAAATTATTGTAAAGAAAAAAACATTTGTAAGACAGATTTTTAAGAAGAAGACGGAAGCACTCACAACCGTGGTCTTTAAACTAAAAAACGTAACCTTTAGGATTTTTAAATATAAATAGTCTGTCAAGTATTTTGTATCAAAATTAAACACGTTAGGGGCATTTCAAACACTTACAGGAATTAATGAGCTTATTTTGCCGACTGGGTACCACCAGTTTATAAAACGTAATTTTATAAAATCCTTTTACTTTATAGCACAAACATTGTTTAGTAAATTACTTAAATACTAAACATTTAAGTAACATTATTATTATAAGTTTTTAAAAATTAAAATGTATTTTTGAAAATGTATGAATTTAGTTTACACGGTTAATTGCTGTAAAGAATTATTCTGTATTTAAAGAGAAGAATATGCATGTGTCCATAAAAGTTGTAAATAAATATGTAGTTACCACCTTTCTCTGAAAATTGCGTTGAGCGCTAGAAGTTAAATTCCAAGTTATAAGGCAAACAAAATAGTGTTGGTAAAAGAAAGTTGTATATTATGTATTTTCAACAGCAAGAAACTGTTACCTTACGAGCACCTGATGAAAACCTAGCCAGCATACTTCTTAAGAGCCTTTCTTGTTTTTCCATTAACAATGTTTAAAGTCTTACCAGATTTTAATTTTTTCTTATTATGTATTAACTAATTTAAGTTTGTTTTATATAAGGGACTGTCAATAACTAAAAAATTGTGTCATGGTTAAAATAATTTCTCTTTTATTGATTGTAATTTTATGGGGATTGATAGTTTTATTAACTCCAGTATTCGTCGGGTGAAGCACATAACGATTCCATGAAGGAATATGAAAGATTATGATTATTAATATCACCACCAAGACTACCACCCCCAGTATCATCATCATAACCATCATTATCGCTCATATTAAAATTTGTACATGTAATACCTTTTTTTTATAAAGTTATTAACTTTATTTTATTATATTTTCCAGTGTGCGGTCATCCGTTGCTGCCCGGGACTGAAATGTATCATTTATGGATTGACATTACGATGCGTACCACGTCAATAATATACATGTAAGGATAACAAAAGACAACAGCTATTCAAAGCAACGTTCTATAAATTATTTTACGTATTTTACAATAATGCTTGTAATACAAAATGTGCAAAACCAAATTTAACATTTAAACTGCTAATCCTTGATAGTTTACAATTTTACATCCATGTTCCACAAGGAAATGGAAGTATGGTCATGGCGAAAAAATATCCTGTTCGAGATAATGGCAGATTCTGATTCTACTACCATCAAAACATGAAAAATGACATTTTTCGAAAAGCGTCTGTGTGTGTGTCTGTGTGTAGAATTGTTCTATGTCAAACGATAACTCCCGCAAATTCAAACAGAATCAATTAATTTTTTGCATACAATTCTGAATTGTAGAGGACTCGAGGAGGCTTATTGATTTTGGTGAAGATCGGTTAAGGGAAAGGGGTAGTTTACCTGCAACGTTTTACGTTTTAACACGAGTAAAGTGCTTAATTTTGATAAGTATCCTTAAGTATCCTTAAAAGAAGGTCATAATAATCCACTGTAGAAAGGTAGCTGAAATATCTATAAATGGAAAGGTTAGTTGAAGGGGAAGGGAGTAATTTTCTATAAATTAAAATGGCAGTTGATTATGGAGAAAGTAAATTTGATAAGTTTTATATGTGTAATACATTATTGACAACAAAAAAGTAGTTTCTATGAAAACATTTCATTTCACTTTAACAAAATTCTATATTTATTCATTTTAATTTAAATCATGTATGAGAGAAAGTATATCGTTCGTGGCAGGCACCATATCTCAATTATCTAATGATTACGTTTCCATTTTATTATTATGATTACCGCAATAAAAAGGGAGGCAGGACACACACACACACCCACACACACACACACACACACACACACACACACATGTTTATCCCCAAAACCGCAGAGTTTCACCAACACTCTGATATTTTTATACTAATATACTATAATATATACAGACCCTTTATTTTCTCCTCACACACACACACACACACTTTTTGTTTGAAATATTTCTCTTTTTATATGGCCATTATATTTTTACTAAATTTATTTGTATAACTAGTCCTACCTGTTTTTATTCACTTATTACCACAAATTTAACATTACTGGCTGGTGGTGTCGGATGTCTCTCTTCCTTTGTGATGCAGCTCCCCGGTGACGTCACATCTCTCTCTTTCTTTCCCATTGGGCAAGCCTACTCTCTTTCTCCCCAAACTTTGTTAAGTCTTTATCACTCTTTGCACAGATTTGCTTTTTCACAACATGTTATCACTCGATAATTTTGTTATCTAGTTGCTTCCTGTGGATCGCTGGGCAGTGTAACTGCACGTGTTTACAGTGGAACGGTTCATAGACAGACTTTTCGTTTTTAGAGAATGAACCCTCTGCAAGATGCTCAGGGTCCATGAGTGACTTCGGAGCGCTTCGGATGAGGGATGATTATATGCGTAGTTCGGTTTCTTTATAAGAATAATGTAAGCTACCTAATTTTTAAGGATAAAGTGACTGAAAATAACATTATATTAAACGACTACCTCATAATTACAAAAATATCTATAAATAGTGAAATTAGTTTGAGGGTGGACGATATTTTTTTAAGAAATTACCGAACCGAATTCAAGTAAATTATTTTAAACATAAATCTTACAACATGGAAGTCATGTATGGTTATGCAAACGGATTTTTTTTAATTTTTTGCGTAGAGGAGAGTACTTGTCAAGAGTGACGTAAAACACCTTGAATAGTAGTCTAAAACAGGTTTTTATCTAGCTAAAATTTTGAAGGTGACATATGTTTTTCACAAATAGGATCACTCGTCCAACGTTAAGCATAGTTTAAGACTGTAGTCAGGAAAATGTGAATGTTGTCATTGGGAAAGGTCAAGAGCATTACAAATTACGTTATTAATTTCGAAGATTCTATGTGCTGCCGCGTAGCTATGGAAATTTGGAAACACTTCATTAGAAAGGCTAACACAGAATCTCATGAAGTTTGAAAAAATAAGGTTTGCATAAATTAATTTAAAATAACGTTTGTTAATTAGTTGCTATACGTAAGCAAAATATATTATTTATTTACGTTAGATGTACATAAAAACATCAAGAATGTAAGATACCTAAGTATTATGTGGTGGATTTTATATGAATAATTTTAAATTTCAGTAAGTCCCTTGAAGTATTTTATGAATATAATTAATTCACTACCGACTCGGAACACAAAGTTTTTTATAGGTAAAAACGTAAAAGTTTTACCTTATAGCCTGAACCGGTTTTCGCTTTTAAAATGCTTCTTCAAAGGCTGCCGTTGGGAGCCTTTAGTTAAGTAACGGACACGTCATGGACAACGAAATCGAACTATTTTATGAAGTATTGCAACATGATTATTTTTTACTCTTTGACTTGAATAAATAATTAAAGTAGAAGATGCTAGTGAGAATTTTTTACTTGACAAGAAGAAAAGTTTGACTGGATGAAGTATTTTCTTATAAACAATTTTCTTAAGTATTCCTAATATTCCAAACTGCAAGGTTTCCTGTAAAAACGTATAAATATTCGTGACTATTAGTTTGAAAAACAAAACGATTGCCGTTACACTGTCGTGAAATAAAGGGAAATTAAATAACAAATTTCTGCTAACAACTCTTAATTTTGTTAGGGAAAGCTAGTAGTAGATACATTTCTAGTAGGCCTACACATCCGTGTCCACGCATTCTCAATGAGATTTAGAAACTCAGGTTTCACTTATAAAAAAATTTGTAATAACTGATATCAAATATCATTTGCTTGACTATTAATAAACTCAATGTTTAAAGTTATTGAAAGTCGTATTTAAAATTATTTATGGTAAGTGGGCTAATGCATTCTAAGAGAAAGAAAATCAAATCAAACAAAACCCCATCAGATAAATACAGTTTACCAGCAACTAGGAGGTCGAAGTTGACGTAGTGACATCGTTCCTGCTTCGTAATAAAGGCTTACTATCCGACTAGTGCGAAGATCCCAACTAGCATAAAGGTTCCCTGCGTAATGTACTAGTCTAATTGTTTTATGTTAGGCTTTATGGCTGAAGAGAAGCTATTTCGAAAGGATCAGGGTTGTGTATAAACGCAGCAGTATTTCTCTTCTTCCCAGTTAATATGAGAAATGCATCTATTTGCATCATGTGTTGACTCATATTTAGCACCCAAATCATGGATTTTCATTTTTTCCACCACAATATTTTATGAAATCCGACGGTGACAGGTCAAATGAAGATAAATAAGACAATTTTATGATACTTCCTTCCATCTCCCTCTGACACTCTGTCACAGTCACTGCTGTCTGTCTATCTGTCTCTGTTGTTATCGCTGTTATTATTATTATTATTATTATTAATATTAACATTATTATTATTATTATTATTATTATTATTATTATTACTATTATTATAAAACATAGGGGTTTAATTGTTTCTTTACACAATAATATATTTTTATATAATTACAATGTTTCGACAATATGGTAACTGTCATCTTCAGAGAATACAAAAGTAATTATGGCAGTTATAAAGAATTATTTTTGTGTATCCTGAAGACAACAATTAAAATACTGTCGAAACCTTCTAATTATATAGAAAAATATATTTTTGGATAAAAAAACCAATATTATTTACAATTAATTACGCGCGCGCGCGCACACACACACACACACACACACACACATATGCTACAGTTTGTTTCTTGGGAAGTAAATTACTTAACATAATACGAGTTTACGATCAAGATTTGTTTTTTCCCTTACTCGGATCATGTTTCTGACGTGAATCAGTTTGCTCGTCTTCAATTACCAAACATATATTTTTTTTTATTCTAGTGTGATCTAACACATGTTAGTCCAAACATTATACACTTAAAAAAAATTCTGACCACATAACGAATTTCACCCATTGTTTAAAACTCTTACAGTATTAAGAAAGAGATACACTGTTACAACTTGATACCTGTTATTTCCATCACAGTGTAGGCCTACTGTAAAAAAAAAATCAAATTGTGGCTTGCGTGATTTTTCGACCACTGTCATAGCAATACTATAAAGAATAAGAAAATTAAATTTAAAAAATAATTTGATATGTGTATGGCTTGGTATGGGATTGGTAACAGGCCTATATGTATTATAGGTGTTTTATAAGAACATAATTAATTTATGATAATATTGCACCTATTTTTAGCTTAATGCAAATTTTTTTATTTTTATGTTACCGTTCGCTTTTAATTTTAAAAGCAATATCAACAAAAAGTATTTAAAATTTATGTAGCTTAACACGCAAGCATAAAGCGAAACCAAATATATATGAAAATGTTAGAGCAAACAGCCTAAAGGCTATACACACTCCTGTGGATATAACGAGGTGTACCCCGTTGCTCATAGACCTTCAGGCCGTAGAGAAGCTGAATTTTTACGAAAGAATGAAACAAGTCACAATTACATTGAAGCTTCAAAATAACCGTTTCCTGCATAATCACACGCTATTGGGTGGAACATCACACTAATGTTTTATTCACTTAACACAACGTGAAAGTGTGCGTGAGGTTAACAATCCATCCACTGCATGTTGTATTTACATAACTTGCGAATCGAGCGAAAAAGTACGACATGTGAGATTCATAAACAGGATGAAAAATGAAGAACATGTACTTGACTAGCGTCTTGAAGATATTTGTTGACCTCCTTTGATCATGAGATTGTAGGTGAATTATCGTTTGTTTAAAATTTAGTCAACAGTTTTGTTGACAGTTACAGTTATAGGTTTGTAGGTAGTCTGGCGACTCGTTGCGTTTGGACGAATAAAAATTGATGAATAAATCAGAACGAAATGCAGAATTTCGTACCTCTTATATAGTGATCCGAATATTTAACTGTTAAAACAGCAAATTAATCGAAATAAGCAACTATCAAATAAGACTTACAAAACTTACATGATTTTTCACGATACTAGTTTTTAAAAGCAACATTGTATTTCATTGTAGTAAGTGGTTTTATTATGCAGTCTGCATAGCGTTATGTTATATTTCATGAACTTATGTCGGGTGTGGGTAAAAATTAGTCCTCTCATGACTGTTCCTGACACTCCCCTGATTAGTCAGGAACTTCATATATTTTTGTATTATGGCTGATGCTGTTTGTAGATTCATAGTCTTAAAGTTTCCTTCCCAACTAGGAAGCAATAGTATCGCCGTTTATATTTTGTATATTTAGACGCAATCGAACAGTTTGTGTACTAACATTCATCTAATTTGATCTTAAAATGTCAGATTCATATGTTTTCTGATGCATTTCCAATATTTCCTAAAAGGTAATCGTACTTTATGCAAAAGTGTCACAGTACACTTCTGTGCCCATTGCGCCCAAAATTATAAGACACCTTGGGTTGAACGTTTATATATTCAAAATAACAAAGTTACTTTCAGTATGATTTATTAATTTATATAACCGAGAAGCGGTACTTTAAATACGGGATTGTACTTTATACACTTCAGACGTATGTTGGGTTAAGTAAATATTTTCCTGTTTTATCTTATTTTAAATCCGTGCTTAGTAGTAACATTTCTTACGTAAGTCCTATGTGCTTTCAGGGTAAATATTATTCATTTCCTCTACGAAGATATTCTCTCTCACACCTCCGTTACATTTTCTATATTGAGGTTTTGTTATTTAAAAATTATCGTTTTTTACACTTTTTAGGAGTACAAGAAATTTAACGATACTTATCCATACGTAATGTAAAGTATGATACATATAGACGAATAAGCTTTTAGTTTTCTATTCATCGCTAACTGGGAGTTCATTTTTTTTTGGACTCATGTGTAAAACAACATTAAACTGATGCAATCAAATCAAAGATAAAGTATTAATGTCTTTGTATGTAATTTAAGTTAAGACACTTATAGCGCTGGTTCAAAAGTTTATATTGCTACAAGTTTATATTGTTTATATTGTCATTAACATTCTATAAAACTACTTGAAAATTGCTTTCTTACTTTTTTAGAAATACAATTATTAAAATGATTTAGAGCAAAGACTTTTTATATACATTTGGTAGAAATTGTCTTACAAAAAATTCTGTGTAACACTTAGAAATATTTACAAAGAATAAGTAACATGTATTTTTATTAAAAATAATAACGGAGGAGGCTGGTTGTTTGTTGGCTTAAACATTCGTCTAAGATATTTTCTAAACCGAGTTCTTCAGAGTTAAGTTCTCCATCAAATTTAAAGAAAATCGATATCGATTAGTTTTGAACATCTTAGTAGGACTAAGACTTTTAAAAATAAAAAGAACTGAATTTTTAATTAAATTTATTTAGGATTTTAGAACATATTAGAATTTATTTAAAACGTGTACAATCTGTGGCCCTGCAGCCAATGTGTTGAAATTGTTTAAGGAAAATTTATCCGAAATCATCCCCTTTATTCCTGAATTTATTCAAGTAGATGCGGTATTGCGCTGGTTTACCTGAGAGGGCATAAACGGGAAACATTTCCGTAACCGGAAACAGTGTTTCCACACATATGTTTACAAAAAAATTTTATTTTTCGAATACCGTAATTCGCCACTCAAAATGTGGTAGGGACTTTTGAAAAAATTTGTTTTAATTTTTAAAGAATTTTTCTTAATTTTGAGAATGACCATAAGTATATGTTACAAAAACAATGTAATTTAATTTAAAATAAGTCATGGAAAATTGCGTTGCATATTAAGTTCAGGCACAGAATGTGTGTTTGACAATGGGGAAAATGATTTCTTGTAAACTACCAGGTTTTCAGTTTCGAATTGCGTGTTTATATATATTTGCATTTGAAGGCAGCAATAAACTGGTTGGTATGGCGCTTACCTACTAATTTCATTGGCAGCATCCAGTGAGTTCACTTTGTATTGTAGTATTAGTGCAAAAGCGGAGAGAAGAACAAACAGGCGGACGGAGGTAGGGATTCAGGTTCATAGCAAATCAAAGAACATAAAGATAGTGATAGATCTACAAATGTGCTGAAATTCAAATATCTTGCTTAGTAAGATAATAAAAAAAATATTGGTATGGAGAACCATACATGACTTCCATGTTCTAAGATTTATATTTAAAATCATTTACGAAATGAAATGTTTGTATAGAAACTACTCCTTTCCACTTATTGTTTCAGCCTTAACCACAGTACTGTGGTCACTAACGTATACCACCACACGTTATCGCACTCGATTTTCACTGGTGATGGCAGTTGACGGCACTGTCGAAACCTCTGGTTTTGCAGAAAACATTGCACTACGGCCAAACAGCCCGGAAAGAATTTTAACAACAAACTACTACTTAGTTGCCTATAACGTAGTTCACATATAAAAATTATCCCCTCCCCCTACAACTATAATTTTCGTTTATAGAAAATTACCCCCACCCCTTTCAACTAGCCTCTTCGTTTATAGATATTTCATTTACGTTTCTACAGTGGATTATTAAGATCTTATCAGGATACTTTATTTATCAAAATTAAGTACTTTACTTCTTTACAACAAAAAATATTTCAGGTAAACTGCCCTTTCCCCGTAACCAATCTTCACCAGAATCAATAAGCCTTGAGTCTTCTATAACTCAGACACATATGTAAAAAAATTAAAAAACTTATTTGATTCTGTTTGAATTTACGGCAGTTATCGTTCGTCATGAAAAAATTTCTCTTGTTACAACATAAAATGTTGCCGGTAAACTACCCCTTCCCCTTAACAGATATTCACCAAACTCAACAAACCTTGAGCTCCCTACACGTTAGGGATGTATGCAAAAACTTATTTGATTATGTTTGAATTTACGGCAGTTATCGTTCGTCATAGAAAAATTAACCTTGTTTTCACATAAAACGTTACCTGGTAAACTACCCCTTTCTCTTATCTGATCTTCACCAAAATCAATACATCTTGAGTCCTCTACAATTCAGAGATGTGTTCAAAACACTATTTGATTCTGTTTGAATCTGCGGCAGTTATCGTTCGTCATAGAAACAATTACTCTTGTTAAAATATAAAAGGTGGCCGGTAAACTACCCCTTTCCCTTAACCGATCTTCACCAAAATCAAAAGATCTTTAGGTCTTTAGAATTCAGGAAAGTATGCAAATAATTATTTGATTCTCTTTGAATTTACGGCAGTTATCATTCGTCATAAAAAAATTACCCTTGTTCAAACATAAAACGTTGCCGGTAAACCACACCTTTCCCTTAACCGATCTTCACCAAAAACAACAGATCTTGAGAACTCTACAATTCAGCGCTGTATGCAAAAAATTATTTTGATTATCTTTGAATTTACGGCAGTTATCGTTCGTCATAGAAAAAATTACCCTTGTTAAAACATAAAAGGTTGGTGGTATACTACCCCTTTCTCTTAGCCGATCTTCACCGAAAACAACAGGTCTTGAGAAATCTAGAATTCAGGGCAGATGCGAAACATTGTTTAATTCTGTTTGAAGTTGCGGCTGTTATCGTTTGCCATAGAAAAAATTACCCTTGTTAAAACATGAAGCGTTGCTGGTAAACTACACCTTTCCCTTAACCGATCTTCACCAAAAACAACAGATCTTTAGAACTCTACAACTCAGGGCTGTATGCAAAAATTATTTGATTCTATTTGAATGTGCGGCAGTTATCGTTCGTCATAGAAACAATTACTCTTGCTAAAACATTAAGTGTGGCTGGTAAACTACCCCTTTCCCTTAACCGATCTACACTATAATCAACAGGTCTTCGGTCTTTTACAATTGACAATGTATGCAAAAAAATATTTGATTCTGTTTGAATGTGCGGCAGTTATAGTTCGTCATAAAAAAAATTACCGTTGTTAAAACATAACATGTGCCGGTATACTACCCCTTTCCCTTAACCGATCGTCACCAAAATCAACAAACATTGAGATATCTATAACGCAAGAAGGTATACAAAACATTATGTGATTCTGATTGAATTTGCGGCAGTTATCATTCGTCATAGAAAAAATTACCTATGTAAAAACATAAAAGGTTGCAGGTAAATTACCCCTTTCCCTAAACCGATCTTCAACAAAGACAAAATGTCTTCAGAACTCTACAATTCAGGGCTGTATGCAAAACATTATTTGATTCTGTTTTAATTTGCGGCTGTTATCGTTTGCCATAGAAAATACCCTTGTTAAAACAAAAAACGTTGCTGGTAAACTACAACTTTCCCTTATCCGATCTTCAACAAAAACAATAGGTCTTGAGAACTCTACAATTTAGAGTTGCATGCAGAAAATTATTTTATTATGTTTGAATTTGCGGCTGTTATCGTTTACCATATGAAATACCCTTGTTAAAACATAAAACGTTGCTAGTAAACTACCCCTTTCACTTATCCGATCTTCACAAAAAACAACAGGTCTTGAGAACTCTACAATTGAGGGCTGTATGCAAAAAATTATTTGATTCTGTTTGAAGTTGCGGCTGTTATCGGTTGCCATAGAAAACAAATCTACAGATAGACACACGGACAGACACAGACACACACACAGACACTTTTCGAAAAATTACTTGTTTTCATGTTTTAAGGGTAGTACAATCAGAATCTGCAATAATCTCTGCCATCACCATACTTCCATTTCCTTATGGAACATGGAAGTAAAATGATTAACGGTGTACTTGTACATTATCTTAGCACAAATTTTATTTATTATACATTTTTACTTGGATATTGTTTTAAATATATTTTATGAATCATTTGATGTTGCAATTATCATTAAAGTAATAATAAGGGTTAATTTTATAACAATTTACTTATTTATATCATTATTATTTTTATTATTATAAATACAGTGGTCACCGTTAAGTCATGGATAATGTTATCAAACGGATAAGCTTATTATTTCTCAGAGTCCTGAACGAAAGTATAGGCCTATAAATGGGGAAAAATGCGTCGTTTGTTGGAATCGCAGCTTCGTCTTCTAATTTTTCTCCTTGTATAAATTATATTTTAATTTCATAATGTACAGGCCTATATGATAAATGTAAGAAAAAGGTTCAAGGCGGCTGCTCCTTTACACAGTGTACATTCAGCCGTTAATACTACGTAGTAAAAACGCTTTGTCAGTCTTTCGGCAATACGCGCGCGCGCATACACACACACACTGCCTTTATCTGTCGCTATCACTTCTTACAATTGGGGTATGCAACTTATTTTACGAAATCGATTTATTTACCTTCCATTTCCCTGCGACTTTTACAATATGGTCTGTATACAGCAAATAAGTGAATACACCTATTCATTATAAAAGTCAAATGTGTAATTTTAACGGTCTAAATAAGCGACCTACCTGCAATTCTCTTATTTTAAACGTACAGTCAGTTCTGCGTTGTAATTTAAACCAAAAACCCGTTTAAAATTCTGATTTTCTTTTAGTCGGTATTCATTAGGTTTCGTGTATTGAAATTTACTTTCTGACGTAGTGAATTGATTTTATAATTCGGTAGTGTTTTTTTTAATGGAGAATGACGGAATGTCAAAGGAAACCGATTAATTAAAAACTGAAAAACTAAACATTTTAGAACACTTTAATAACGTACAGAAAACGAACAAAAAATGCTGCTGCTCAGTTAAAAGTATTCTAGATTTTAGTGAGGAAAGTTTAAAAAAAAAAAGCAGTAACTTGCAAAGAAATATACATCGAGTTGGAAAAATGAATAAGTTGTAACAGGGTTAAAAATTTTGTTTCAAAAATGATCGTAATCAAGACATTTACGTTAAAGGTCCAATAATGTGCCAATAAGCTAAGAAATATGAGAAAACACATACTTGTTACCACCGAAGGTTGGTGTCATTGTTGGAAGGAAAGAGAGAACATTGTCTTTTTTCCAGCATGCTAAACGGAAAGACGCAGACTTTACAAGAGGCGAGAAAAGGATTAATAACTGGCCTAACACTTCTACTAAGTATTCTCGTTGCAATGTGGATGAAACTGGATTTTACTGTCGCACCTCGCAAGAGCCCACTTACCTATTTAAGAATGACGACGCAAAAAGTTGTAAAACTTCTAAAAAATGCATTACTCTTTTGTGCTGCGTTATATATGCGGCAACAAAAAACAACTTTTGGTTGTTAGATAAACAGAAAGTCGTAGACTTTTCAAAGAAGTAAATAAATTATCAGAAAAACATTATAAAACTTCTAACGCTGAGATGAGTGCAACTATTTTTAATTAGTGGTTAATTAAATGGGATTAAGTCCTTGATCATAAAATTGTCGTACCTGTAGGAAACAGTACAGCATACAGTGTTAGTGTATTCTTAAAACCATTAAAGAGTAACTTCCTGTCAATACAATGACGCTTATTCAACCTCGTAACGAATTAATAATTAAAACCGTAAAAGCGTACTATCGTTTTCCAATTACTATGAATGGATATCAATAGATGAACAAATTACTGTAGCAGTGGCAGACAAACTCACTGAAGATGACGTATGTGAAATTTTGCTGCTACATCTAAAGCAACAGAAGCAGACGTTGATGGGGATATACGTGAAGAAATTGTGCTAATATGAACAAATAACAACGTACGTAAGCTTTAGAATTCCTGTGTCAGTATGTCTACCAGAAACTAAAAATTTGCAAAAACAATGTAAGTAAGAGAGCTTTATTAATCACCTTCTAATAAAAGACAGAAGCGTTCGACTATAGATGAGTTTTTTTAATTAGTGTACCTCCAGGACAGTGCTTGAATCTTGTGTAAAAATAAATCTTGTCAAACGATGTTGTCAAACTAAATTTGTTTTTTTCATTTAGTCGATTTTTAATGTCGTTTTTTAATATTTATCCTACCTTCTTGACGCGTCTGTAAAAGTTTGTGTTAAAATAGTATAAATACAGTATTACTTTATTAAAATAAACTGTGAAAATATAATCTTGCGTACCTGTTAAATTAAAAACAACACACGCCCTTTAAAAATATGTCCGCTGTGCTTCTAATTCGGCTCGAGGTTTATTGCACATGATTTATTTTAATTTTGTTACCCTCATAAAAAATCTAATTACTGAAAATAAAGTAACTATCCAAAACGTTATGTAATAGACTTTAGGCCTATTTACTGATTCGGGGATATACAGTTTTCTAAAATAGACAGCTTACGATACTATACTACGTATAGAGCATTAATAACGTTCGTGAAACACTGTAAGGCCGTAATATCAGAATTGGTGTACCGTTACAAAAGGTAGTGTCCTATTCTGATTACAATAAACGGCGACCACTGTATTATTATTATTATGTGCATATTATTACTATTATTATCTTGATTCTTTCTTTTCATTTTTTAAAAATATTTCTATTATATAAAGACTAAATTCTCCAAAAATAATTTAGGGCCTACATTAAAAGAATATACAAAACAACAAACCATACTTATTTCGTATACATAACTATTTCATACGAAAACGTAATCATATCATGAAAAATATATACGTAGGCCTAAATTATAAATTATATTTTATTTTCTAATTAGCCTTCTATATATTTTATATTATTGTCATATATTTTTGTTAAATCATGTAAGAATTTATTAATTTATTAGGTAAATATAGTTTTTATTGAATTCGGGGATCAAAGGCGTTGACCCAATGGCATCAGACTTTGCAGTAAGGCATCACCACGACCAAGGAGCATCACGACGTCTCTGATTCCCCGTGTCATCAAATGGTTTCCCGTTACTTTCTAAACTAGGTAGAGTGGCAATGCGCAATTAACACGCCATTCCTAAGATTTTGTAACACCACTCCCGATATGCGTATCACCACCACTCTGGTTCTCCTACAAACGATCCAATTCTGTACGTTCACATACGCCACCTCCAACTCGGTTTGCTTCATCCGCGATGACGCTATTAGATGAGGGTTGTACGTCCTTATGCTTAACAATATTGTTTGCTCACTAGCCCCCAATTCTGGAATTATGCTCTATCTTCTCTTACTAAGTCCTCCGATGACTCATAAGCATTGGTTGATAACACTTCGTAACCCCATGAGGAGCTATTGCCTAATTTTTACATTTTTATCAGTTTTCCTATCGAAATTGTTAACAACACGACCAATGCCGGTACTCGGCTGCGGTTTGCTCGAGGTAAGCTCATTTTCTGCTAGCTATCCTTTCCCCTCTAATCAATCACACGCTTTTGGTATTGCCACAAACCGTTCGACTAAAAGTTTTCGTAGACCCACTGACTTGTTGACCTCTAAAATGATCTCTGTAACCCTAAGCCACTGCAAACCGCAATGTTGTTGAAGGCCCACAAAACAAACAGCTTTCCCACCTGAAGAAGAAATAAAATAGGAGGAACCCAATCACAAATACGTGCACGTTTGCTACCCAAAGAGTAACACGGACACATGGCACACTGAGACTCTGTAAATCACTGAGGCACATGAAGCTTCTCCGCTAGGCCGGGAAATAGAAGCATCAAAAATACACAATTTCAAGTTAGACGGCGACGGGATAATATATCTAAATCTCTCATCAGCACCCTTAAAGTCTATAACAACCGTTCCAATGTCACACAAACGACCCCGTCAGTCATAGGTACAAAACAAGACTGGAGGTCCTTTTAAGTGTTTTTAAGAACCACAAGGGAAGCACAAATAAAAATTGTTTATTGTAATGATTATTAATATTATTACTTTTATTATGTTTATTGTTACTAAAGTGCAACAAATGAGTCCTGTAATTATATTTTTCATACATTATTTTCTTAATGACATGATATTATTGTTAATATTTATTGTTATGTTTTACAGTGTACAATCAAGCGTTGCTGTTCCCCTCTGAGATGTTTTACATATGGGTTTAAGTTAATGTGTGTGCCAAATAAATAAACAAATGGAGGATGAAAAAAAACATTTATGGCAACATTCCTAAAAAAACTTGATGAATTTTTAAAAACTATATAATTTAAAATGTAAACTGAAATGTTCAAATGAAATATAATTAAGTTATAATAAAAATAAAAGATATAAAATTATAAGCTTTGCGGATTTCCAATTTTTTACTTAAGGTTGGAAAGCCGTAAACAGTTGATTAGTATATCTTTGCTAAAGCTTAAAGGTTTTAGGTAACGTATAAAATTCTACTAATCAAAGTTATTAATGGTTGTGAAATGAGTATATATCATTTGGAGAGTCTATTCTGTGTTATACTAGTAACTTCCGTACGTTGAAAAACTCGCTTACAGGTTACCGAACTAAATATATTTTTTAATATAATTTGTCTTAAACCGTAAAAAAAAGTTTCTCATACGTATTTATGATGTTTAGTGTAAGCCAAAAAATGCCAAGAGGAGGTGATCATATACCGGTTTTCATATTTTATGTCTGTTTTGTTAAATGATATGTAATAACACATGTAAAATTATTTTTGCCAACAGAGCAAACACATATTTGGAAATGGGCTATGGTTTGCAAGGGCTTTTGAGAAATTATACTTTGTCAAATTAGTAAAGAATAAAAGTTTATATTTTGAAAGACACTCCTTACAAAATTCGTGCTCCAAAAACAAAATTTAAAATTTGACCTCTACTTTTGTATCTTGGTGTCCTGAGAATTAAAAGGTGTAAAGTATCACTGCAATTAGAAATGTGTTTTAATACACTTTAGTCTTATACACGGCGTGGAATTTTAAAGTTTGTTTTTTTAAATGTTGATCGCTGGTTTTTGACCATGCTCTCTAAAGCTTCTATTCCAAATTTTCTCAAAAGTCTCGTTCATTTGATACTCTAAAAGATTTTCTGTTCTTTTTTTAATTTAATCTTTTCATATTTTGCCCTCTGACTTTTATTTTTGGTGGGATAAATCCCAAATATAACAGAGATCTCTGGAATAAAGTACACTCATGCATGGTGAGTTTTATGAAAAAATGGGCTGATACACTCAAAAGGTGTTTTGATAGAAACCCCAAAACAGACAGGTGAACAGACATACAAATGCCAAACACTTAAGTTAAAACTAGGACCCGCTTCGTACAACCATATTAGGGAGGGACAATATATACTGTAAACAACCTGTACTAATAAGCTCCCTTAGCTGCAGAAATCGCCCATTATTTTGGGCGAAATATATTTATTATTATACACACTTGAATACTAGATTCATAATTTGTTACTGTATTGGCTTATAGTAAATTTACAACAATTATGTTTAAATGACAATAATCTAGTCAAGGCTTTAAAGTATATATTCTCAGATACTACTTTTCCAAATTTATTCTCTTAATTCTATTGATGTTTTGACTATAGTGTACATATAAGTGATTTTAATATCTTACAATTTGACCTTACTTTTTGTTAATTTCTCTACAATACTGATTTTAAGCATTTACGTGAAGAGCGCTTTAAATATAAAAGTGATGGTATTTTAGCCCATTTAAAATTATCAGCGCTTAGGATCAGACGTTCCTCTTTCTAAAATTCCCTCATCCAATAAATCTCTTAAACTAGCGCTAGTAAACTTTATGTATTTCTTGTATAATCTGATATTATCGTTGTTATTCTCTTTAGGAGAGCTTACTTAAAAATTTATGAAATAGGGCTTAAGTAATACCGAAGCTCAGGCAAGTAGACCTTGTACAAATAGACCAATACATTAGAGAATACACTGTACCGTAAGCAGAAAATAACTCTTGACTAGACTTTACTACCTGAATTCCCTAGAAACAAAATGTAAATTAAAAGAAAAAAAAAATGATAAGAATTTTGAAACTCTCTCTATACCTGCTTTATTTAAGCCTGAAGATAATTTTTATCCTTAATATGCATTTTCCATTTCCGTGTCTCTTCTTCATTTTCTGCACGTGTCCTGCTAACTTCGGATGCATTTCACAAACATAATATTAACCACGCGAATTGACAAATTACGTACGTTAGAACAAAACCAAGAATATGTCTATGCAGTTGGAGTAAGCATCAACGTACGCCTCAATAACAAAATTTGAAAAATGATCAAGTTAACATTAGATAACAAATAACCTTTTTACCTGTCCGTTTCTGAACATCGACACTTATTTAATTTAAAATAATATATATCTAACTTTTCTGTGTACTAAAATTTGATTGATTTTTCTGAACCCGGAAGCTCGACTCTAAAATCTCTCTAATTGACCTTAGGCCGTCTTCATAACTATCTATTAGCAATTACGACAGCGAGAAAGCGGTAGACAGTAGAGTCAACAGTGGAGAACAATTGCTATAAGTTACAGTTCTATTTGGTTGTGTATACTTAATTTATATCATAAAACGTAAATAAAAATTTAATAACAACAAAACATGTCTAATATAGGAAAGTTATAAGAAAACTCAATGAGCGATTACAACTTGTAAACTTATGTTTATTTGTTACTCCAGGCAAAACAAAATTATTGCTGAAGAATACTGTGTTTATAAGCAGATTATAATAAAAATTATACATATTGAAAGCATGACATATACACTATTGAAAGCAATTAATTACTCGTAATCTTTAGAGGATGCCTTATATTTTACGAATCCTTTCAATTTTATGTAGCAGCTACTTAAAACTATTTACAACTAATCAGTTTTTGTCATTGTGTGGTGAACCCATAGGAAGAGTTTATCTAGGGCTATTATTCTGGGTTTTGACATTTAAAGTCATCCAAGTATGCATGTGAAATAACTGTTGTCATACATTTTGGACTGAACTAAAGGAAAAGTTTTCTTTTTACTTATACAAATCAAACTCAATGAAAGGCAAGTTATAATAATGTTAATATGATATAGGATGTATGCTAATAAATTCTATTTGTTCATTTCTCTATTTACGTTTAAAATATCTTCAAAATTTTTCATTCTCTAATCCACGATTAGCATTAAAATCAAAGAGTGTTACGAAAAAAACGAAAATACTGGTATGTGATAGGACAGCTTGGAGGGCTTTTACCATTTGAAGAACTGCCTTAGGACAGAACACCAAATAGTAATAAATCCACGATGAATTTGTTACCCTCACTCTATAGTATTTTTTGACAGAGTAACTGTACTTTTTTCATATTTTAACAGGGTTGTCATTTAAGACTTCTCTTATTTCCACAACGAATACAGGTTCAAATTCTATGAGATACGGTATAATTCTATATTCTAATTCTATAAACGCATAACGGAATACTTCTAATTCTATACGGCAGATGATTCGAGACCTTATGGATAGGATGTTTGCTTTTATAAATTTCAAGAATTTAGCACAGTTCGTTCGGTAATAATCGTTGTTCACATACACACACACACACACGGGATTAGTATTCTTGCCTATACACAGTGTATTATCACCTTCATTCCTCCCATAAAATAATTATATTCCTAAACTGAACTATTACTACTATATTGATTTATAAAATTTACATGTACACTAAATATTTATTTATAAAATAAGTTGCCGAAGTGTTCTGTGATTACTTTTTGACCTGTGTTCCTGACTGGGAAAAATAAGCTTGTTGACTGAAATCTGCACAGTTGGCAGATCCCTGGTATAAGGTTCAAAGTTTCAAATATGAGACAAACATATGAAACTAAACGCAGAACAGGTCAGGCCATGGCAGCAGGTTACTGTTTCACACTGTAACATAGATAGAAACAGATTGATTATTACTGTGTAACAGTGACGAAGATTTACTTTTTACTTAGACGCTTATAGCTAAGACGCGGCAAAAACATAAAGACGTTTTTGTAACCAAATTCTATACACCACAGTTATTTGTTTTTGACTGGATCATATTAGTGCAGAGATAATTCAGCAGCTGGGTGATCAATTGACCTGTTCAAAGTGATGCATGTGGCAACCAAAGCTGGCAAACGAGTTGACCAGTAAGTAGTATGTATACCACACTGTCCATTTTGTCGTGGTAATCATAACAGGCCTCATCAACCCTTTAGCATAAATATCAGTACATTAAATCAATTGTGTGGAACGTTCATTATTGAGCTGCAATCAACAGGAAGCATAATGTCAACGTCCATCCTACGATTTGTGTGTGTCGTTGATCACTAAGTTTGTACGTTATGTAGGTTTATCCAAAGTTTGGTTTTACGTGCTTTTCCAGCAATCGCGGCAGGATGATTTTCTTAACTTAGACGTAATGGCTTTACACGTAATCGAGAAATTACTTATTTATCTCTAAAGTCAAAGTCTTGTCACAGCAGTTTTCTTCATCTTGACATAAGAGCCGCGTCTCATGTCACTGAGCACACTCCCAAGATCTACAAGCCAGTCCGCTGTCTCAGTCGTTTCACCAACGACTTGCTGTTAAGGATAATTTACATTACGTTCTATTTTGAATACTGGTTTAACCAGTATTGTCAGTTAATATTCTAGAAAAGCAAGCAGATTAAATGCATGTAGTCAAATTTACGTTACACACAATCATAATTATAGTTTAACTAAATTAATTAAATTTTTAGAAAGGATTTAATGTTTCTATTCAACGTTTTACGTGCTGGTAAAATTTTTAAGGTATTTTCAAATTATATCATGCCACTAAACTTTTTTTTTAATTTTTGCTGTAAAGTAACAATACGGCAATTTGTACATGATCATATACAATATATATACAGTATACACACACCCATAAACCCTGGATACTTGAGGTGTGTATGTTTCATGCGAAAACTTTATTTGCAAAATTTATGCAACAACTGTAGGCTATATGTTAATGTAATTATATGTAACCCATTTACTACACTTAACTAACTTTTCTACTTCTACATGGGAATAATATGATTATTACTTACACTTTCACCAAAGCGTGAACAAGCATGTCCTATAGTGATAGATAATAGCAAAAAAAAAACCAAAAGTAGGAACACAATGGCACCCTTCATGTTAGTGTTAACTGTGGTCACAAAGCAAGAGAAAGTTCAAGTTGTTATATATCCGTCAAAAGTAAGCACCTTCAATAATTTCACAATTAGCAAACAAAATAATTTATCGTCGTTTTAGTAATTTTACCTGAATTTAAATTTTATTAAATTCTATAACAGTATTATACATATTACCTGACACACATTAGAAATATCACTGAACATTTGATGTTATATATAACCTTATCACTTTACCAGATAATTATGCGTTACTACTACACGTACAAAACTTTTTTTAAATTGGCATTGTTGTTTTGAACAGGAAAACATTTACAGTCTTATTACAATAATATTAAAGGTAACTAAGTGGCGTGCACGTGCAATATACAATGTTAAGGCTGTATCATTGATAAGGAAATTATTCAGTTGTGTGATTCCGAAGTAAATATATAACACATCCCAAACTAGGGACTTCATAAAACCCCTTAAAAGGTAACAAATATGTACAAACATTATGTGACTCTTGTATTGTAGTCTCTGCTTATTCGGGGAGTCAAAAATCTTTCCTCTTTTATAATTCATGAGACAAAAGCCGGAGACATTCCGCTTGACCGTTCTCTATAATTCACGTTTCCACGTTATCCACTGCTGTCTACTAAGATCGCGTTTTACATGAATATTACATATTAGGCCTGCATATTGAAGATATACCGCCGACAATTTTTATGTATATATACAGGGTGATTCAGTTGGAGGTTACGATTTTAAGTTGGCAATTCTGTTTTCTTGTAAAAGATGAACAGCTGATATTTGAAACTAGTCATTATTAAGTATTGACATTTGTTGCTATGGAGCGATACTCGACTCAAGAACGTATTTTAATTGTTAAAACCTACTTTCGAAGTGGAGAAAATTTCACTAACACGATTCGCGCACTGCGAAATGACTTCGGTAACCATAAACGGCCATCTCGTGCCGCTGTTAAAAAATTAGTCGAAAAATTCAATAGAACCTGGTCAGTGTTGGATGTGCAAAGACCAGTACGTCCTCGTAGTGGCCGGTCACTCACAAATATCGCCGCAGTGAGTGCCAGTGTCCATGACAATCCGTCGATCTCCATTCGTCATCGTTCCCAGCAGTTGGACTTTTTCCTACAGCACCACGCAGCGCACATTAACTAAAGATCTGAATTTACATGCCTACAAGATCCAATTAACCCAGGAATTGAAGCCAACAGATCATAGACAGCGTCGTGACTTTGTTGATTGGGTGTTTGAGAATCACCCAAGTTGATGGCGATTTTGCGAAGAAAATCATATTCAGCGATGAAGCTCATTTTCAACTGGATGGGTATGTAAACAAACAAAATTGCCGCATTTAGGGACTTGAAAATCCACAAGCCATTCTCGAACAACCAATTCATCCACAAAACGTCACTGTTTGGTGCGGAGTTTGGGTCGGCGGTGTTATTGGGCCGTACGTTTTTGAAAATGCCCGTGGTGATGCAGTAACAGACAATGGTGAACGTTATCGGAAGGTGATAACGAATTATTCTTGGCACCAATTGGTTGATACTGATGTCGAAGACATGTGGTTCCAACAAGACGATGCCACTTGCCACACAGCGCGAGAAACAATACAGTTGTTGCACACAAAGTTCCCCGGCTGTCATCTCTCGTTTCGGCGATCAACATTGGCCACCAAGATCGTGCGATCTCACGCCGTTGGATTATTGTCTTTGGGGTTATTTGAGCCAGAAGCTGTATATGCCAGTGACCCCAAAACGATTCGAGAGCTAAAGGACGAGATACGCCATGTAATGCATGAGCCGCCGCAGATGGTATGCCGGAAAGTGATGGAAAATTTCATCAAAAGGGCGGAAGTCTGCAGGGCCGCTCGTGGCAGCCATTTGGGCGATATCGTTTATCATGTTTAATGTCAATATCTAAACAACATATAGAAATAAATACATTAAGAGTTTATCAAAAACCAATGCGTTTTATTTTACATTAAATTTGTAACCTCCAATTGAATCACCCTATACTAGCAAATATCTGTAAAACGAATATGTTATTATGTCCGTATGACAAATGTCACATTTTAGAAGACGAAAGAAACATGTTTTACAACTACAATTTTAGAAATAAAATTATTATATATGATTGTTTTATATATATACATATCTTGTTATACATTTTAAATACAAATATATTCAGAATAGCACAGAAGAGAAAAACAATAGTTGATGCGTTACATCTACAGAACGGAAGATCATAGAGAAGTTAACCTTAGCTAACACCATAAACCGTTTGGGAGAAGATCTGTAGTCATCCTTGCAGAATGGTTGCATTGAAGGCAAAACAAGTTACAAGTATCTATCAGAATGGAGACGACTATGATGATGGTGATAATCAATATTGAAGTTTTAACTGGGAGCTCTAAATACCGAAATAGGTACGGATTTGATAAATTGGTGTAATTTGTTTCTAGCAATGTAATTACTATGAATGACCGTTCCATCAAACACCCCCCCCACACGCTTGTATATTGTCGTTGTGACGAGATTGAATTATACCGGGCAGATCCTGCCGGTAGACATTAGGCGTCCATCTACTGTACTTCCTGTAATAATTAGATTTGCCAAACGTGAATTAACTATTTTCACGTCAACATTGACGTTCGGCGATACTCATGCGTCATTAGAAAATCATTTTTCTACAAAACGTAAACGTTTTTGTGTTTGTACTTCACAAAACAAATGTCAGTTTTATCAAAAGCGAAGCAACTAATTTTCGTCTAGTCTATTAATGCGTTTACTGATCCATGTCAGACTACGGCGTGTTCTTCCATGACATCTGAACAAAGGGTAGTCATATACAGTAAAAGTTGGAAAATAAATTATAACATGTCTCTTGTTCTGAAATTATAATATTTAGAAAACTTAGAATGTAAGTTAGAGGAACAGATACTTTAAGATTGTGGTGTGTTACTGACTAGTATTTCTAGAGTCATTAAAGATCATCAACGCCTACGGGATATAAAAAATCATTCAACATTCCTCACTCCCCATAAAAAAATTCCAAGAAAGAAATTTTTTTCATATTATTGGAGATTTGTAATCTGTTCGACTAAGCGAACATTGAACAAATTGGCTGACAACACACATACAGGATTATGGAGAGCTGACCATTTGCAGCTCTTCTTGTTTTTGTTAATAGATTAAAGAAATACACAAATTACAAAACTAAATGACAAAAAACATGTAATCAAATGAACAAAAAATCACTTCCACTTGCTGCTGGCATGATACAATAAGTTCAAATTTTAAACATTTAATATACATATACAGGCTCATAAGGCACATATACAGGTTGAAATTAACACTTAATGCTGACAGGAATACAAAACATACAGAACAGAACAGATATCACACACATTATAATACAGAGAATACATTATTAGTTATACCTGAATGGCAAGTCTAAACAGTTTGTTCCTTTTTTGTCTATAAATATCTTCACTGTTATCTAACAAATTAATTGCCAGGTGGTTTGGTTGCTTTTCTAATTTGGAGATGTAAGTCCTGCAGAGGCGCATTATTTCTTCTCTCACGGTTGGAACTTTGAGGTCGCGGTGTATAGAGTTGCTGGAGACAAATCATGAAGCGTCGACTATAGATCTTAAAGTTTTGGACTGAAAGCGCTGGATAATCTCAATATTAATCGTACTAGCAGTACCCCAAAGTTAAATACCATAAGTCCATACCGGTTTAAGAACTGCTTTATAGATTAACAGTTTGTTGACGAGACTTAACCGTGAATTTCTGCCTATCAGCCAGTAGATATTTCTAACCTGGTGATTAAGTTCAATCTTCTTAGATGCTATATGTTTTTTCCACGTTAGTCTCCTGTCCAGATGCATCCCAAAGTACTTAGCTCTTTCAGCTTGCGGTATTGGTTGACCGTTAATTTTTACTGGAGGGCAGTTTGCCTTACGTGTGGTGAAGGTAACGTGTACTGACTTGGACGAATTGATTTTTGTGGGCCATTTATCAAGCCATAACTGAACGCTGTTTAATAATTCTTGTACTATAAGAGATGCTATTGAGGGGTCGGAGTGTGTCGCTAGGATTGCTGTGTCATCGGCGTAGGTAGCAACAGTGGTTTCACTTGCTGACGGTAAGTCCAAGGTGAATAGGAGGTAGAGCAGAGGACCCAGGACACTACCCTGCGGAACACCTGACCCCACTTCAAGAAAGAAATGGAAAACAATTTATATGCTCTCGACAAGTGTCCGATTTGGTGAATTATTCACGAATATTAAGCCATTATAATAATAGCAATATTTTGTTGAGATCGAGCCAGATTACTTCGCAAATGGGGTTTCAATGAAAACGTGTAAAAAGTAATACGAAAAATAGAATTCACACACACACACACACACACACACACACACACACACAATTATTTATGCATTAGCTCCCCATTGTGTCTAGTCATAAATCAATTATCGTTATAAAAAAAATCGTACAAGGGTAGTAGCCACTTCCCTCTCAGCTATCTCAAGCTATTCTCGCCTTTTCGTCAATACGACATTCACGATTCCTTTATGTCTGTGACTACAATTTATTTTTTAAAATGATACTTAGTAAAAGTGAATTTAGAATTTAGTAACTTAGAATATATTAGCGCTTGTTCTCTAATACTTTTTTCTCACACGGCATTGCGTCTACAGAACGTACAACATAACTAAGATTTGCTTTGTAGGAAACTTGATGCAGAACTAAACCAAAATTCGGCAAGGTGGTTGACAGCGACAAATAAAGGTGGTCGATTGTCCGGGCAGTTTCAAACAATAACATAACCCGGTGTATCAATTTCTGAGAAGCGGTGTGTCACTTCCTATTTATTGTGTCATACTTACGTACCATACGTTTAACTCTATATAAAAATAATATTATGAAACTAATGTTAGAACTTATGTATTGCTTTGGAGCGTTACCTTTTTAGAACAAAACGAGGTTTTGATAAAGAAAGAAAGACTTCATAACATAGTACACAGAAAACTTATAATGAAGTTAACAAATGAAAGTATTAACTTAAAACGTAAACAACCATGAACCCGTTTCATCAATAAAAAGTTATTTGTTGAGGACTGAAAACAAAAACAAATTAAGAGATGATGATGTAATAAGGAAGCTACGAATTATGATAACTGACGTGGAAGGACGGAGATGTTCTTGGATTAAAGCAAACGGGAAAAACAAAAACTCTGATAGAGGAAGTATGTCATCACGGGGGTTGTTAAAGGACAGTTCTAAGCATTGCTGCAGAGTCAAGCGTAAACGATCATAGAAGTCAGAAATCCTAGTATTGCCTTCAACAAAACTGCATGTACTGTATACTCTTTGCAACATTGTTTTGACATGTTTATATTACATTTATAGGTCATACAGATAAATGACAAGGCCTTCATTGTTATCTGTACTAGACTATTTGCAACGAATTCTCGTTGACAAGATGTTAATTGTTTTTGCGTCATTTTTTTACCTGCCATCATTCGATAAGTAAATAAATACGACCACGAATACGTAGATGTCAACAGTACACGCTGAGAAAATTAGCAAATAAGTGTTTAAATTGGTAGTAGCAATTAGTTCCGAAATTGATAAACGCACCAAAATTTGTATCACCCACGATAACCATGAAGGTTATCAACTAAATACTGTAATTTGTTTAAAAAAAGGTTGTTCGCTTTTGCATTATATAACCAATTCCCGCGTGGTTCAGTGTACGACGTAACACTAGACACTGTCATGAAAAACACTATTTTATTTGTAGCCTTTGCTCTGCTTCTGGTTGCGGGCGTCACTGTGGGCCAGACCTGTGTTGGTCACAACGAAAGTGTAAGTAACAAGTAAGATAATAATAACAATTAAAATAAATACTATAATACATGTAAACCCCCAGACATTTAGACTATCGTCGCGGTAATCGGCTTCTGTGAGTACGCGAACGAGTTCCTTTTTTTGGTGAATGATGACGTCTGACACCCAACCATTTAGAATGACGTCTGTAGTAGAAACTTGTGCCCGCGGATAACTGGCCTCGCAGTCCAAAACTTTTCAAGGCTTTCTGATCCGATCAGCTTTGTAACACTTGTAATGAATATCTAGCAGTAAACAATGCACCAAAACATGGTTGCAGTAATATAAGTGTATTAATTGGTTAAACTTTTATGTACGAGGGCTATTCAGAAAGTAAGTTCCGACAGGGTAATAAAGAAAACTAAAAATATATTTACAAAACATTTTTATTGCTATTTGAAATGTGCACGTTAATTTACTTTTCTGTATAGTTTCCGTCATTTTTGAAACACTTTTCATAGCAAGGCACCAGGTGTTGTAAGTATACCTTCCTCATAGAAAGGAAGGTAATTTTAACTATTGTGTAAACCATGTAGTAAGAGCTTTTTTGACATCATTTTCCACCACGGGAGGACTTTTCATGCTTGAAAAAAGTTATATTTGGTTGTTGTGAAGTCTGGGTTGTAAGGCGGATGATCAAATTGTTGCCAGCCAAACTTTGTGAAGGAATGTTGCCCTGCAGCGACAGTGCCATGGTTTATCGCAATGTCTGCGGCAAGATAATCCTACGTTGATTATCTAAGGATGGGACTAAGCAAGAAAGTCGTATGCATCTTGGTACCATTGAATCGCTCACTGCTTCTTCTCCATAAACATGCCAAATTTGACGGTGAATTTCAGTTGGTTTAGTGCCTTTGCATTCAAGAAGCGAATCACAAGCCTACTTCCATAGGCGGCGGGCGTCTCGTATTTCTTCAAAATTATAAACACGTCCAACAAAGCTTACTCAGTGCACAGTTGTTTACAAATTACGTTGTTGCCTTCCCAACGAATCAACTAACCGACCCAACACGCGCAACAGCGAAACGGCATCGACCCCGCCGTAACGTTTGAAAACAGAACATACTTTCTGAATAACCCTCGTAAATACGCGAGAGTAATATATCTACACCCACGACAGTTATATAATATAGTAATAAAATCTGTAGTTTTACATTTTCACCCTATTTTATATTAAAAGTTATATTAATATTTAATCGTTTTCTTTTTCAGTGTGTGTTGGACCGTTGCTGCCCCCGCCTCAAGTGCGTTACTATTTTGTTTAAACGACTGTGCGTCCCAGAAAACATGGTAAATTAAACGAGAGGAAAATGTATCACAAAGTATCACATTACAAAGAACAATGTATTTTTAAAATTTTGATAGAAACACAAATATATCTGATCATTTATGTAAAAAATAATTATAACAAATTCTGAGTATGCCTTCTTTTGAAACAGTTATACGTGTTTTCAATAAATCCTGAAGACTCCGTGAATAAAAAAGAAGTGAGTGTTCACCTAGACTTAAATTTCTACTCCTATCACTAGCTCATTTCTAGGTCGAAAAAATTAGATTTAATTTATTACATTTTATTTAAATATTAAATTTCATTTTATTTATTATATAATTTTAGCAAACACAGTGACAGAATATAAAATGTTTATAATTTTCCAAAGTTTATGAATGTATCTTCTAATTAGTTTCTCTAAATTATATTTGCGTATGGAAACTCGTATTTCTGACAAGACGTAAGACACTATAAAAACTTGCTACAGGTGCAATTAATTAAAAACAATATATAGTTGTAAACAATCTGAGTCTTATCTTAAATTAAATCAGTAAAAACCTACTGTCAGTGCAATTGTAAATTAAAATTATATGACTATGATCAACTTAGTCATACATTTTGCATACCTGAGACTAGTTTCCTACTATATAGTGTTCTTCAGAGTAATAAGAACTATAGAACTCTATGTTTTATACACGCATGTATACATGATAATTCATTAATTAAGTATGACGAATTTAAGTGCTTATTTGGGAACATCGAGGACGGTAAGCGCGAGATGAATTTGACCGAAAGAAGGAATAAGGATACCTGACCTGCTTGTGGGACGTCAAATAATCTCAGCCAAAATCTTGAACAAGTCAAAGAATTGAAGACGACTTAGAAGCTATTACGGACTATGTATTACGAAGTCGAATAAGTCGGCTATGGTTATAAATTACTTTCATTAAAAATATTCATTTTGTTTGAGAAATGAGCAAAACAATTTCATTCACTCACAGCATACCATCCTAGTCATTTACAACCTTGTTTATCAGTTTTCTGCGTTTCATTACTTAGATGTGTATCAAGTCTGGAGCAAGAAAACCATAAAATGTAAAGCAGTGGTTTACTTACTGCTCCTTATTTTACTCACTAATTCCTTATTTTGTTTACCTGTTTAGAATCAAAAGACGTCAATTTATTCCGGATTTTCGTCAAGACTACATAGGCCACAGAGATCATTTACAGTTAACTAAATTTTATGTTGTATCCTTTACATTTTATAATAGCATATCTTATATTTTTCAAAAGCTGTTTCATACGATGGACATTATTGAAAATCTAACGGCGAAATTAGAGTATTGCCTATATAATTACTGCGAAACGTGATATGATTTCAGCGTTTCACAAAACGTTTAATCTTAAAAATGTAAATTACATAATATTTTTCCTCGCAGTAATAAGCAGTAAGCGTATTGTGCGTTCTGTGTTACCATTGTAACGTATGCACGGGCAGACGTCTATGCTTATTAATAATATTTAGTTATATTAACTATTTTACTTCGTGAATCATTTGTTTATTCACTCTTTTATCATTCGAGTGATACACAATTAATTATTATATTTCAGTGCTAATGATTGAGGTTGTATTTGGCCTGCAGACAGCTCAGTTGTTTTAGAGCAGCCGAAATGTCATTTTTCCGTAGCTTCAAGCAAGTAAAATTCCGTTCATTGTGGTCTAATAGCCAAGATCCGACACTATCAAATTCTAAAGAAGTCAAACGCACGTATTGATTTTACGTGTGTACAGGTAACAGTATTTTTCTTAGAATTTTCAACAGGAGAGTGATCTGCCTGGTAAATTAAAAATGTGTTAATAATAAATTATTTAAATATTTAATTAATACGTGGTTAGGCTACCACGTATCAAAAAAAGAACAAGTTTTTTTTATAATATTGTTATGTCGTACGATGTTCTAGCAAATGTATGTAAACAACATGGGCGCCCCGAGGGGGTGCAAGGGGGTGCATTTGCACCCCCCTGGCTCCTGAAAAGGTGGTTTCAAAAATGGAAAAATTAGCAAACAATGCAAGTTATGAAATACAAAATTTACTTTATTGAACATAAGACAAATTCAGTGCATGAAATCAATATTAATGAATCTAGTAACACCATAAAAAAAGAAAAAAGGTTGTGTCATGTTTATTTTATAAAAAAATGGCATATGGCAATTCTTTTTATTTCCAGTTTTATATATATATATATATATATATATATATATAACTATATATGTATATTATCCCAGATCCCCAGGGTTGCACCCCCCTACGAACATTTCTGCGGGCACCCAAGGTAAACAACATAATTTGTAAACGTGAATAATTTTTTAGTGGAAAAAAAAATAGCAGAGGTGAGAAAATAATGTACAAATATGGCTTCACCGTAGAAACTAATGTTTTGACAATGCTGGAGGATTATCATAAAATCCTGACATTAAACTAGAATATTTCTAACACCTGTAAGCTTACTAATTTTATACACAAATAAAAAAGGGTATTGTTTTTAGTGGGCTGTGTAAAAGGGTAAGGGTATTGTTTTTGCCTTAAGTTTTGTATACAGCAATAAAAGAAGCAATATGTAAACATAAAAATCACTGACAATACGTTATATTTTTTTATTGCATTCTTTCTCTGTATACCGTCTGGAGCACAGCGGTAGTGAGCCACCGAGTTAATGTTTCTTCAAACATACAGGTTTTTATTCATGATGCGGCACTTTATTTATTAAATAGAAAAGCATTCAATACTAGTGTACTTGCTAGTTTTACGCTTTCCAGAAGACAAGAATTGATCACAGATTTACAAATTTAATGTGCCAAGTATACAATCATATTTAAATAATGCTATCAGTTAGTAATTTATTCATGTTAGACTATTGCTCGGTATTCATGCTTGTGATTACTTATTTAATGACTAAGGAACCATAGTTCATATTGTACGGTTTTGTACCCACATATAAAGCAATGTTTACATTTTACTCAGATATACTGTGTACACATATTACAGTGCATTATGATAAACTTATTTCCTTGTATAAACTGAAGAGTATATGGTCTATATTATTTTTAGACTACGTAAAATTAAATTATACAGCTAGAAGATTGAAAATAATTTACAGCAGCAAGTACTGACATTTGCATTGTTTACAGTTTTCCGGAGCAGTCGTCAGACCGTGGCAACACTTTATACATAATGTATGTCATTCGAACGACAATAATTGTGCTGTGTATTTATTATTCCTATGCAGGAAATGGAGCGCTGTACGCCCGTATTCGGCGGGTAATAATTTGCGTAGAGTTATTTAATTCAAGTGATCAATAATCAAAGGCAGAGTCAGATCGAACATTATTGCAGGCACGATCTATGTTGAAAGACGATTGTTGTTACGGTGCAACCAGAAAATTATTGTTCTTTAAACATGCAGAATGAATAAACAGTGTTACATAACTTAGTAACCCATTTGTTCAAACTGGACAATTTTTCAATTTGAGCAACTGAAGGCTAAAAATTTGTCTGTTTAAAATATTGTGAGACTTACTATTGATTAAGATTTGCATATTTGATAAGTTACATAATTATGTAAAATATGTAGTTATTGTTTTAAAAAATGTAACACACTGCTACAGGAACTACCATAAGCAACATTATGACGCATTTCCTATTTTTTCTCAATTTATAAAACATATTTCACAAACTGATTCTCAAACATATCTTTAAGCAGTAAACACACTAAAATTTTATATTGTATTGTACAATTATTTACGTATTGTAAATTGCAAGGGTAAATTTTCGGTAAAGCAAGCACTTAGTTTCTTTTCTTTCACGGTTGGGGGGGGGGGGTTGAGATGCAGTCTGTCATTCTGTCATCTATCCTATACCCTATACACACCTCTTAATTAGACTGTTCTTACTTATGTACAGTGTATTATGGATATTGTCTTTTATAGGTACTGAAAAAGTAACAACCAGTCGGTTAAGGAATATTTAATTTGTTAGATTCTACAGTTTCAGTTTTGTTTTACGCTATAGCTGTAGATTTCACTATCTGCATTTACAATAAAATGATTTAAATATTTCAGAAATGAAAACTTTGTCAGTATGTGGTTACGGCAAAACTGGAGGATTACCTGTTTGTAAAAGTATTAACAATAAGAGTAAAATTAAATTTTAGTCACATGCATTCCTTACAACTTGAAATCAATAAAGGATACATAACAGAATTAAAGAAACTATATTATATGTCTACGCAGAAGAGAAAAAGGCACTGAAGGTCCTTGACAGTGAAACACAGCTATATGCTTATCAGCCCAGATTACTTCATGTCATCCTTAAAATTACAAATAGAATAAAATAAAATAAATTGCCTTCCTGTAAACCCGACATGTAAACTGAAATATGAAATACTCGTGGGTGTGAGGTTAATTCAGTATTGCAAGGGAGCTAGACAGACAATATGCGTCTGCTTTACGTATTGCAATAATTAAGCTACACTGACCGCGGTACGCAACGTGTGTTGTAGTACTGTATCAAAAATAATAGTAAAGCCGACAAGGTTTAAATAAAGCATATGCGGTTGACTTAACTGTAGATTAGCCATTAGTGTAAGGGTATGTAAAGAGGAGAAACTAAAACAGTAAGCTCTGTAATGCGGGAGAGTGAGAATAAAGGTGAAGTGTTAGTAACTAAACTAAAATCACCAAAAGTATTTTATATTATATTCAATATACTTAACAATTAAAATATTATTGTAGCTTCGTAAATACTAAAACATTTCTATTGTCCTCAAAAGTTTATATTTCCGTCGATGATGCGGTTTGTTAACGATCATTAAACACTACGTACATAAGCATACGTCTAGTAACCATGAGTTACATAGATTGGAGAGCTATCAACCTGATTAGGCTAAAACTGCAATCCGTTACTTACCACCAGTGCAGCATCTCCTCCACCCTGTTTATCACCAATAACCCGTGTCAATAATTTAAATCCTGGTCTATACCCTTGCTCCCACTGAAAAATCCTGGTGAATAAGCTTGTCAATAACTCTTCCAGACATTGCGCCACTGGTACAAGTATCCAACAATAATTATCTTAAGTATTTTAATGTACAATCTTAAGTATTTTAATGTAAAAAAATCACAAAATTTTATTAATAAAGAATTGCAAGAGTAACACCACCACCACCACCACCACCACCACCACCACCACCATATTTCTTTGACATGCAAAACCAATCAACGAGAGTAACACCATCTCAGTCAGTACCATGGTGTACAAAACTTTGTACGTTTGGTGTCACTAAAATTTCTTACTTCATATAATACTGCCATCATGAAGTGCACATACCGCCGTAAGCACAGCGATACGGAATGTGAAAGACGTAACAAGAAGAAATGGTTACGTCCTGACTGGTATATTGCCAGATTTCTTTCCGCAAATTAAGTAGTGTTTGCTCACAATAACAACACTTATCGGTAAGTTACTTGCGACAAATTATTGTTTGCGTGAACTGTCTAGACCTTACAGGCCTTGATATCTAATAAAATATCTCTCTCTTCTAGGTTAGCAGCCCATAGGCTGGTTGGCAGCAGCTCGCCATTCCTCACGCTTCTCTGCTTTTCTTTTTAACTCACAATATGATGTGCAGTTCATTTCGAGCTGTTTCATGTAGTCTAAACGGGGTCGTCCTCTGCGTTTCTTCCCTTCAATTGTTCCTTCTATTATTTTCTTAACCAACCCATTGTGTCGTAGTATATGCCCTATAAACGTAGCTCTTCCGCCTTTTAAATTTTGTAGAAATCTCTTATCATCCTGAGCTCTTCTAAAGACTTCCACATTCGTCATCTTCACCCTCCAGCTTATTCTGAATATTGTTCTGTAGCACCAGGTCTCAAATGGTTGAAGTCTTCTCTTGTCACGTTCTCCAGTTGTCTAAGATTCACTCCCGTATAGGGCAACACTATACAAGTATGTCTTTACTAGATTCTTCCTTATTTTTTGGCAGATAGTGTTTGTAGTGAAGGAGTTTTTCTGTTTGTTAAAAACAATTTTAGCCTGGTTAATTCTGCTTACAATTTCCTTACTGCTACGTCCATCACTTTTGAATTTACTTCCTAGATAATTTTATTATTTAACTGTCTGGAGAACAATTTTTCTAAAAGTTATTCTGACTGGATCTTCTTCCTTTTGACTACCGACTAGGACTTTGATCTTTCGTTCATTTATTTTCATATTGAATTAATTCTTCATTACTTGATGCATTGTGTCAAGAATCTTTTGTAGATTGTCGTTGCTCTCTCCAGTTACTACTATGTCATCTGCAAACCTAAGCATGTCCACTTCTTTCCCGTGTATGTTTACTTCGAGATGGGTGCCTTCCCTTACTCTATCTATCGTTTCTTGGACGTACGAGTTAAACAAACATGGAGACAGAGAACATCCCTGTCTTACTCCTTTCTCAATGTTCACTTCCTCTTGATGGTTTCCACATTAAACTATGCCTGTCTCGTGCTTATAAAGATTCTGGATCAATCTTCATTCTTTGTAGGGAATTCCTGTTTTGAGTAGAATACTCAACAGCTTGTTCCACTTAACGTTATCAAAAGCCTTTTCTAAGTCAACAGAAGCTATAAATGTCGCTTTGTCTCCATCAGTCATTTTCTAATATCTGTCTTAACGCCAAAATTGCCTTCCTTGTTCCCATATTTTTCCTGAAACTAAACTGATCTTCTGTTAAACAGCTTTAATAAAATATAAGCACATTTAATTAGTCAATTGGTGTGCAAGGTCGTAGTGCTAGTAAATAACCAGTAAACACGAGACTGCATTTTGACATTTACGTAATTGATTTTCCAGTATTTGTTATTTATTTGTCTGAAACCTTAAATAGTCTACTATACAAAGTGCCATAAATAAATGTCTGACACGCTTCTTTATACCATGTTCAAAGTAATAAAATCAACCGGTATTGCTCCATCTCTCCTGCATTTTGCTTCTGTTTCTTCGTTTTGGCTACACAATCTTCAATTTAAGAAAGCACTCCTTACAAATAAAATCTCCAACATTCACATAATTTACGTTATTCTCGTAAACTGCTAACCATGTTACAAATTATAACGAAAATAGTCGCGAAATTAATAGTTAATATATAACATTAATAAATTTCGATCTAACTTTTATGTATTATGTACGATGCATGATATAGAGCTACAGTTTAATAAAAGCATTTTTACATCTCGTGTTTTATGTTTTTGTTTATTTAATATTTGCTTGAAAATTTAGAATAAACGATGTAGTTCACAATCTTAATAGATATTGAGTCGTCTGCTTCTTTTCAAATTGTTGGTAGGTTCTTTCAATTTTTATGCATTGCTTCACTTAAATTCAAAGAAACTATCCGATAGTTGCTCAAACTAGATCGGACTCGATTGGCAAATTAATATATTTGAGCACAAAATGCAAAACGTTTAGCAAAGTTGAGATTATTTTAATGTTCAATGTGTTTTGTTAATGAAGGAAAATTAAACCACAACACAAAAGTATTTTCTAGCGTCCGTCAAAAAATTAATGAAGTAGAGATGACATTTAAAATAAAATTTAAAGAAAAACCTGTAGTTAAAAGTATAAAAAACGTGCAAAGATTGGGTTTAAAAAAATCATACAATTTCAAACAAACAACACATACTGAAATTAGAGTACACTGGCATAAGTATGCTGAGGTACACCGAATTTAGAATAGTTACGCCAATGTCTAAAGTGGAGGACTTGTAGAAAACTGAATGCATACTGGAAGAGGTAGTAAAGGAGTATAATGTAAATCACACACTACGTTCTTGTTAATGGTGTTGCACAGTAAACGCTATTTACAGTTCATTACATTTCACTCTGTACGTAGGTCTATTCCGTCTATTCAATACTGCATTAACGACATCTTATGTACTGTAGTGTGTTTGGTTTTGTATTGTGTAATGACACCTTTGCTATAGGCGTCACGAAAGCCAGGCTGCTGAACATGTACTGCTTGGGAATGATAATAATTTTTGACATGGAAGGTTACGTTAACATAGGGGTAAGTAAATCTGAGTTGATTGGATCACTACATGCGGGACAATCAACAAGCATCAAAGCAGCTTTGTTTGGTATCAATACCAAACAGAGAAATATTAAGCCAAAAGACAAATATTTCATCATAGGAGCAAAATTACTGACGATAAGCAAAAAACTTTGTTGCTTGAATCTATTCCAAGTAAGAAAAAATACCTTGACCTTAGGTTCATATAAGTTTCCTTTATCCAGATATAAAATAAAAAACTGTCCAAATTAAAAAAAAAAAACGCGAAAATTATAAAAAATTCATAAATGTCCTCATTCTGATTTTCCTTCATAAATACTGTTATCAGTTACATATTATTTGAAATAGCCATTATAATTCAGCAACACGTAAAGTTTAGATTGAATGGGAAGAGCGACCGTGGGCATGAGTGAGATGAATTGAATGGAAGGAGTAAAAAACGAAATATGTCGTGATTGAGTGAAGTAAAATAACTGCAGGTTAAACTCTAAAAAGTCACCGCCGTGTCGGAATGACGTAGAAATTACGTGGGCATATAATTTATATTAGAATAAGTCGCCTATCTTATAAATTATGTTAACACACACACAGACTATTTTGTTTGAGTGATGGCTGTAATAAATTTTGTACCACCTGAAGCATTTATGATTTTGTTTATCAGTTCTCTACGTTTTATTGCTCAGAAATAAAATAAGACTGACGCAAGAAAGCAATAAAACTTTAAAAAGTGAGCTTGTGATACGTCTGACGTAAGATAGTAGAGGAATGGTTGGCTGACGTTATTTAACTGTTAATTCCCATTAACTGTTTGTGACTCATACCGATTTTAATTTATTTTTTATTTATTTCTTCGCTACATGGTTCACATTGATTATATTTTATTCAAGACTATCCAAACTTAACTAGAAATTTATTGTCAACTTAAAATATCTCGTATCTTTTAAAGCTGGTTTAATATGTACAGCATTAATGGAAAGTTAACCAGCCGAATAGGGATGCGATTGAAGTACAAAAAAAGCTTTATAATTAAAATATAAACATCATAATCTTTCTATTATACATGAAACAAGCCATTGGAATTCATCTAGTGATATTATATTTAAAATAAAATTAAATATTTTATTGAAATAACACCAGCCTTTATTCCACAAAAAATCTGATTTCTTTCAAAATGATTGTTGTGCTGTACCAATATCCTAGAAAAATATGTACCATCAAGGCAGCTTGTAAGCTAGAAAAATTTATTGTTCACTTTCAAACACAGAACACAGCAATAGGTAGGGAATTATGTAATAATCTAGCTTCGCTCTGTATACTGAATATTTGAACTTTGTTAAAGTACAGTAATACAATTCTGGCCTTTTCCTGTAATATATCATCTCATCGCATACAATCCTTAACTAGTTTTCTTATCGTAAGTATTAACTGGGGTTTGTGTAACTAGACGACAATAACATAAAAAACACAGAAATACTTTATCAAACACGTTCAACGTTTTGTACTTTTAGCCTGTATCTACCCTTCCTTAGGAGCTTACGTCCAGTGCCACCAAACACCTGTGTATCCAGGTTTTTATTCATACATTGAACGCATTATTTTTTTAATAACTATAAATTCATTTTATATTGGTAAACGTGCTTGTATCATTGCACTCCCAAGGAGACCTGAAATGATGATCGATTGGCAGTGCTGCAGAAATTGTCACTTTAAAACCTCACGTCTACTAGATATAATACTTATGTTACATACATTGCATGAACGTGATATGTTTGCAATTACTTATTAACTTACTAAGGAGGTATAGCTCATTTCTATATTAGAAATAATATTTCAGCTTCAATTAGCCTACACACATTGTGCCCAATTATAACAGTGGATGAAGACAAACATATTTTCTAGAGTAAACTGAAGATCATGTGCTTCAATTTTTTTAACATTATAATGTTTTTAGGCTGGGGGTCATTCCACAAAATGCGTGATGCAAAATGTGTAACGTCATCGAAAAATGTAAAGCTCCAGGTGATGTTAACACTATATTTTTTCCCCACAGTCTATAAATCTTCGGTCTCTGTCGTTTTAACAAGATAATGTTGTTATTAGTAAATATCAATATAGAACATCGCTGAACAGGAGAGTCTGCAGTTTATGCACATTGTACGTTTCAAAAGCCTAAAACCATTATCATGCTTCGGTGTTTCGGTTTCGTCGAAATTCTTCTTTCTTTATGAATCGTTCCTTTGTAAAAGGGCGTAAGTCCACAAAAGCATTATGTTTTTTTGGAGTATCAAGTTTCCTAAAATATAAACAGCAATTTAAAAAGAAAGTTCGATGTAAGTTACTATACATACGTCAATATAGTATAATAGCTAGTTTTTTTATTTTTCGACTCAATGTGTGTATATTTACATTAATATATTACAGGCATGTGTTCAATTTATTTAGAATTTAACAATATCGTAATCTCAGAAGTCGATGGTTTCGTTTTGAACGTGTAGATGCCGTATCTTGTTTTGACTGACAGAAGAATCAACTACGTTAAATGTGGGTCGTGTTGTTATTTTGGAGTATGTCAAATTACATTATGTAACTAAGAGACTGGAAATATTTTACTGTAGCCAATGGTGACAGTTGCATTGTTTACAGTTCTCTAGCGCTGTCGTCAGAACTTTAAAACACTTTATATATTATGTATGTAATTCAAACGGCCACAATTGTTCCGTGCATTCATTACTATAGGGCAGGAAATAAAGTGCTGTACATCCGTCTTTGCCTTAATTACTTAATTGAAGTAACCGATAACCAGAGTATATATTAGACTGAAGATTATTAAACCACAATCTTTGTTAAAGTACGATTGTTCCTACGTCAATACGTCATGAAATTATTCCTCTGTTTAAACCTGCACATAGAATAAACAACGTGATTTGTACAAACGACAACTTATTACAACCAGATTCAGGCCGTGGGAGGAAAATTTCTATTATACGATAATGTGAGACGTAATGTTTGTTATTTGAATACTAACAACTATAATTCTGTTAAAATTTAGTTATTGTTTAAATAAAAGCACTTATTTTTTTCACTAAATTCATAATACATACTTCAAAAAGTGATATGCAAAAAATATTCTTAGCAAGTGAACAAACAGGTACTCTACTATACTGTTACGCTGGCAGTATAAGGAACAAGCATAGGTTTGATGTGACGATTAAACATGATGTATGTATAGCAGAATGACCTGCTAATTATCCCGTATATTCTCAATTATATTGAGCTTTTCTATAGACGGCCCAACTAATTATCTTCCTAGCAACAACAACTTAGTGAAACTTACTCTTGACATAATTGTACCGTTAATGCCAGATACAAATAGAGAAACACAGGCTGCTGGACTTGGTTATGTCTTGGACAAACAATGAAAAAGGAAATGTTGTTCGTAACAAATCTGTGAATCTGCGAGTAACACCTTAAAAGCGGTTTGAAAATTACAAATAATTGCTAATTATTATGTGAACACATTTCTAATTTATTATTATTTGTTTCAATATTGTTTGTTGAATAATCGTAAGTCTTTAAAATCATTGTGTATTTGTTCATTTAAAATGTCCTTAAAGTTGAAATAATTATTTCTCTGGTACTCAATTATTTACTCCACTATCTAGACAGTACATGCAATTGTCGTAAAAACAGTTTGTTAAATTTATGTAGTAAGCATATAGTAAACATTAATATTGCATACTTTAATGTGTATAATAGTTTTGAAAAGCAATTTTTTGCAGGGCAGCATTAAGCACGTGCCTTTTGCTTCCGTCTCGGGCTGGAGTTTTTGTCATCATCAAAATAGAATCTAGCCACCATTAAAACTAACATATTTCAATACCCTTTAAAAACTTTAATTGCCTTCAAGACGTTTGCAAACTATGCCTGCAAAGAAGTTTACATATTTTTATCAGTTATATACAATTGTGGAAAGCAATAGACACAGGCCTGTAAATCTCTATTTACATGTATGACGATAAATTATAATTGTCATTAGAATAACAGTATTTAAAAATACGCATTTATTAGTATACAATAAACTTTGAAACTACAAACAAGTATAATTATTTCTAATTAAAAAACGGTAGATGTTACTAGTATAAAAGACAAAAAGCGTACTATGGTAATTTTTTCAATTTGGAAAGACACGTGAGTAGTATTACTTAAAATGAGACAGGAGGTACGGCGGGACAGGTATATGTTACTGAAAGAGACAAATTAAATTTTACTTCATCTCATCACGCGCTAAGCTACGGGTTGGCCTTATAAACGGATGGCTTCAGGCCACCAAAGGTACCTTTGTCACCGCACGACAGGACACAATTTTCATCGCGTTACTTTATACCGAGTTTTACTGTAAGCTAACTTCGACGGCGCCACCTCCTCCTGTTACTCAAGTTAATAATTAAACGTAAACAAACACAAGTACGTGAAATTGGAACGAATAACTTTAAACTTAAATCTGTCACGTTTTAAAGAGTCGTTTTGCGGAAATTTCAATATGGAAATAGTTGAAATTAAAATGTTGATTTACTTCAACAAAAATATCCTTTATCGTATTATTACTATAAAATACGTCCATCTCAAAATTAGTTTTATTTACAATAAACGTCTACAGTGTAGATATATCAGTATTAAGAGAAGTTAATTCTGTGAATGGTAGTAACTCTACAAGTAACTCCAAATACTTTGAAGTTCGCATTTGGTGTAGAAAGAAAGAACTTTTGACTCCTGTATACGTAAAGGGGAACACGCGCAATAGTCGAAACGTCTGAAAGGAAAATAACTTCTAATATATTATAGTAATTTTACTTATTATAATTGCTTATAAGATAGTAATGCAGTAATAAGTATTCATATACATTTTTGAGCTGTTCGCAATATTTGAGTTTAAGACAATAGGTAATTTTATCACATGCTACATCTAAAGAATAAACCTTAGAATGTTTGTGCCCTGGATATTGTGTCGTTAAATGCGGTGTCGCTGTAATCAATTTCCACTATAATAACTCGTTCATAACTGAAATAAATCAAAACGTACCACTTATAATAACGATCCAATTACTGTACGTACTGTATATATATCCAAGGAGTGCAGTTGAAGTCGGAAGCTTTAATTGCAGACAAAAATTTTGATATATAAGTTATAGCTTGACACTTTTTTCCGTGCGTCAGACATTAGTTTAAAATATTGTAGTCAACTATATAGGCCTAACCTTTCTTGTTTAAAGGTAGTATTAATTTTTATTACGTTCAGGCAGTCCAAACACTACCATAAGATCGATGTATGTTATCGATCTTTCTTCCTGAAAATTTGAATGTAGATAACATAAGAGTTATGCTAATGGGATAAAATAATGTAACGAATTCCCCAAGCTTATAAACCGTGGCCGGACGTTTTCAGATCTTTTGTCAAAATGTTCAGGTACCCCTACGATAGTCATCTTCAGAGACGTAGGCCTAAACGGTTAGACAGAAGTTTCTATACAGAACTCACAGCAGGGTTGTTGCTTACCTCCTCCAGTAAACTTTGTACGGAGCTAAACGTTTCGCAGAGGACTTGACCAATCCGGAATGCTGTACATTTACTGACTTCTTGTGCCAACGCCTTCGCTAAGTACAACCAGTCGAAAGTCAGAAATCATCAAGCGAAAACAGCTGTCTTTGGTTGTGCTACGACAGCTATTACATTAAGAAATTAACATATGACATAAACAAAAGTATCCTCCATCGCAACACCTAGTGCTTGACAATTATACGGGTGACTAATGCAATGCCATGTACCATAAGAGTATTGAGAGAGGTGCAGTATTTTGTTTTTGGGGAAGGGTGGTTTGAACCTCTGAAAAACGCTCAATGCCGTTTCCTTTGTAAGTTTATGCTTTAAAATAGGAATAAATTGTGAATAGATATTCACATTTTAATATAATCTTATTTGACACATAATGTAGCTGGCAATTTTTTTTTACAACTGTACTAATGGAAAATTAATCGTTGCCTTGCTTTAATCTCTGCTCCCAGTTTTATTCTTACTCTGCTGTTTAACTAATATCAATGTAAATTTTGTTTAAGGATTCAGTTACGTCTGTTTTGTTGATAGTAAGCTCAGTAAAATGATGTAAAAGTAGAACGTGTTAAAACCGAGAAATCGGTACACATGGAGTAGAGTTAACCAGGCATGAAATATGTTTACACTGATGTCTTATGCATTTTAAAAAAGTCACAGTTTGTTTGTGCTGCGCTGAGCGGTGCCTTTGTTTAATAAAAATCGTGCACTCCCTATCAACATATCTGGGACAGACTAAAGAAGAAATATTAATTAAAAGTAAAATTGTCAGTTTTTTCTGAATCGTGATTTTGTATATAATGAACAGTTCAGACACGGACTTTAGGAAAAGAGGTTTTGATAAATTCCTGTAATTCCGAAATTTTCCACTTATCTCAAAAAATCGTAATACTATGTAGTTTTATTTTGTTTGGAAAGTTTTAATATTAGTACCGTAATCTGAGAACGTAGAGAAATTGTATTAATAAATGGGTGACACTAATTATTGTCCTATCCATTTTTTGTAGATCCCTATTCCTATATAACATTCTAGCTACGTCTTTTCCATATATATACATGAAAACACAAAATGAATACAGGAGGGAAAACGACATATATCGAGGTTTAGTGTACCCCTGTAGTTCTACAAACACGAGAGTCCTCTAGTTAATTAAGTAGTGTCTATCATTCCACTGGACAATGCGGACGTCCGGCCCGTCAGTTCCTGCACAACGCAGTTTGACTGACTACATAATTTACATTATTGTGCTGTAACACTGTGCTACAAAGCTGTAGAAGGCTAAATAATATAAATGACTGTACTCTGGATGCAGTAAAATCCGTGCTGTAATCTAATTACAGAACTTTATTCTCTACTAACTATTTGCAACGAATCGGCGAGGAAAAGAAGTGAAACAGGCAAAACTAAAAGATAAAACATTTTTTAGCTTAAGACAGCATCTGCAGTAAACTTCAGAAGCGGAGTGTCAGCGCCATTTAAAACTATGCGCGTTTGTCCGTCACCAGTTCATTTAAAAGCTACGGCCCTTTTGTTCTGAAACAATGGACAAGACAGTGCCAAACTATAGAAATACAAGTCGACCAGATTTACTTGGTAAAGTTACTATTCAACGATAGCCAGGTAATCATAACAACGGACAAAAAACGCAGTGCCTAAAGTAGGTTTATAGGCCTAAAAATATGAATTATGGGATTTATAAGCGAGTCTTCAGAAAACGTGGTAAACGGAAGACAAAGAGAAGAATTAGATATAGAAGACAACTACATTAAAAATTGCTAAGCGTTTATGTATTTATGTTTACATATTTGTTAAAATTCTAAGTTGGGAAGAAACAGACGGTACCTACTTTAATTCGAAGACGAAGAACTATGAATATACATATAATGGAATTTGGTAGAAATTCAGCACCTACATGGAAGATTACTTTTATTTCTGAGGGTATTATTTACATTATATAAATAATACATATTTCGTAATGTATTATATGTGTGTGCATGCGTGCGTGCGTGTGCTAGTATTTGTTTTTTGTACTTAAAATTACTTTTTGAAACACTACTTTACAAGCCTATAAACGCAGATGCAACAAGTAACTTACTAACAAATATTTTGTATACAGGCACCATACTTAAACAATTAATTACAATTTATATATTGCTACTACTTGTAAGTTAGTTTTAAACATATCAAAATATATACATATATATAAAATATTTAAAATTTGTATTTACTTTATCTCAAGATGTTATTTTTCCTTTATTTGGATTATATAAAATGTGTAATTAGATCCTATGCATATAAACAAATGAAAACAAGTATCGATGTGTGTACTTTGGACGTTATACGCATATACTCACCGACTACACAACGAATGCGTTCTTACACAAGAGTTGACTGATTGCGTAATAATTGCCACAGCCTAAAACAGGCACATACATGTATCCACTAGTAATGTGTTTTTTGTTTGGGTCGTCGTTTTATTTGTGGCCTACTTAAATGCTTTTTAAAACGTTTATAGTCCTACTGGTAGTTTTAGTGTTAAAATTATTCTAAAAATGAAAAATTTACAGGCATTGCACAAATGCAATGCACAGAGAAGGGCATTGAAAATGCTTCGAAAAATTCTAAAAAAAAAATATATATATATATATATAATTTGTGATGTTTTCAACAAATTGTACTATCGAACAGATGGCCTTGCTATGGGAGCCCCAACCTCCGCTATCATATCAGAAATCTTCCTACAAAAACTCGACGAACAAATAATAAATATAATAAAATTAAACGACCCATTAGGATGTTATTTTAGATACGTTGATGACACTCTGTACATTTCCCAAAACAATGGTATAAATATAAATAAAATATTCAACTCCATAAATAATTTACATTCTAAAATAAAATTCACGTTAGAAGAAGAATCTAATAATAAATTAAATTATTTAGACTTAACAATAAAGAAAAATGAAACAAATTTTGAATACGCAATATACAGGAAACCTTCTCAAACTGACTTAGTAATACCAAATACTTCTAATCATCCCCCCCAACACAAAATGGCAGTATTTAATTCCATGATTTACCGAATGCTTAGGATCCCATTAAATAACACAGAAAGAAACAAAGAAAGAAAAATTATCCAACAAATTGCAGTTAAAAATGGATACAAAATAAAAACTATTAATAAATTAGAAAATAAAATTAATCATAAAATCACTAATAAAATTCCTAAAAACACTACATTTAAAAATTCATCTATTAATAATAATATAAAATATACAACCTTCACTTATTACGGAAATATAACTCAAAAACTAAATAAAATATTTAAAGACACTAATTTAAAAATATCTTATAACACAGATAATATAATTTTTAATAAAATAAAACCTAAAACTAAATCCAATACTCACAATAAAAATGGAATATATAAAATAGAATGTCCAGATTGCAATAAATTTTACGTGGGCCAGACGAAGAAAAAACTACGAGATAGATTCGTTCAACACCGCAATGCATATTTAAAACCAAATATTTATAAATCTAATTTAGCCACACATTGTCTAAATAATAACCACCAGTTTCCAAACATTGAAAATATAAAATTAATTAAAAACATACAAAAAGGTCAAAAAATGAATATTTGGGAAAATCTTAACATTTACAAACACAATAACAATAATTTATTAATTAAAGAACAAACCCAAATAAAAACAAAACAAGACGATCTATTTAAAATTATAAATTTACTAAAAAATAAAAATAAATGTGAATAAAATACTATATAAACAAAATTTCAAATATAACCGAGAAAACAGCTGCTGAAGAAATAAACATTAAAACAATCGTTAACTAATCGACCTAAATCGATTATCAGTTATTTTATTTTACGTTAAAATCGATACAACTTCGATTATTCGTTACTTTTATATTAATAGAATTATTACGATTGTTATTAATTCACTTAGAAACCTCTGATGATACTGATATTTTTCAGTGAAACGTGCGTCAGGTGTTAAAAAGAATATACAATATTATCTACTTGCAGAAGAAACAAATTGAAAACATCACAAATTATATAATTACTGCAAGAAACATCGAGTTACATAGTTATATAGAAAATGATATATATATATATATATATATATGTATACTGTTAATGATTTCGAGGTTCGGTCATTAATTATGAAAACTCAGTTTTGCGACGTTTCGAGATTTATTCTTCTCATAATCATGCCTACAACATTAAAATATAGTCTTACTAAAATTATTATTTGTAAGTGTGTATAGGTGTGTGTAAAGTCATACATTACTATAACTATTTACTTACATTAACTGTGAGATGAGCTACAGCAACCACATTACAGTAAACACTTATCACTGTTCCATATTTATACACATATAACACATTACTTTTGTATAGTGTTAGCGTTATGTAGTTATCTGACAGACTGCCAGCGATATAAAATTTTAATAGTACCTAACTAGAAAGTTGTTCAGTATTCCTATACCTGTAAACTATTGTACATTTTAAAAAGAGTGAATAAGATTAGAATAACACTTGCTAAGACTTTGTACGTCCGTTTTCTTGTTAACTGAAAGGTGTTTATTCTTCTCTATTGTTAGCATTTCTAAGAATTGCCGTTTAAAGTGATTACTTTCTGCATGAATTACTTTAGCTTTGTGAAACTGAAACGAGTGACCGTGTGTACGGGCGTGTTGTGTTAGGGCCGTGGGATCAGGTCTGTTAGTATTTACTTTCTGGCAGCTATATTTATGTTGATAAATACGTCTTTTAAAATACTGTTCAGAACAACCGTAATATTTTTTCCACAGTTTTCTTCACACGGTATTTCATATATTATGTTGGATCTTAGTTCTATTTCATCCCTGTCTTTAGTATGCGTAAAACATTTATTATTGATAGTGTTAACGTTTTTGAAAGCTATTTTTGTATTGTGATTAGCATTAGTGAGGATCTTGGAAAGTCTTTCTGCTAATGATTTGACATATGGAAGGGAAAAATATTTTTTAGTTGTAGTAGTGTTATCTTGATTACTGGATGTTGTATTCTGTCCTACAGGTGTATTACCATTTATTTGGTTATTAGTCACGTCTAAGTTATTTATTTGGGTTTTAGTGTTATCTACCATATTATGATTATGTCTGTAACTTTCACGCAATATTTTGCAAATTATCTTGTGGGGGTACCCATTTGTTAGCAATAAGTCTACTAGTCTATTATCAATTTCTTTTTTGTAGATGTCTGTTGTAAGTCTGTGTGCACGATTTATCAGATTTTTAGCAACATTAATTTTGTAGTGGTATGGACAATGACTCGTGTAATGAATGTATCGTCCTGAGGTTTGTGGTTTTGCCACCATTTTGTGTCAAGTTTACCATTGGCTTGGTGGAGTAATAAAACATCTAAAAATGAGATTGTGTTGTCCGATTTTTCTAATTCTACAGTGAAAACTATACGTGGATGAAAGTCATTGAATGTATCTATTATTATATTCTGCATATTAATCGGTATTGCTGTAATAATATCATCAACAAATTTGTAAAGGAATGGTATATCAAATGGTACAGTGGGAAGTTTTTTATCAAGAATATACTCAAGATATATATCAGCCAAGATAGGGGCTATTGGTGAGCCCATTGGGCATCCAAATAACTGTAAATAAAACTCATTGTTGAATTGAAACAATTATATTAAAACAATTGTTGAATTGAATTATACACACTTACAAATAATAATTGTAGTAAGACTATATTTTAATGTTGTAGGCATGATTATGAGAAGAATAAATCTCGAAACGTCGCAAAACTGAGTTTTCATAATTAATGACCGAACCTCGAAATCATTAACAGTATAATAATACGGTCGATAATTAACATTCCTATATATGTATATATATATATATATATTTATGTTCATTCACCAATCTATGAATTCATTCTTCATTCACAAATCAATGAATTCATTCTTCATTTACCAATGTACAGATTATAATTTAAATGTAGTCGCATTCATAAGCGAAGTTTTATATGTGTACTACGTTATTGACAACAAAGAAGTAGTTTCTATGGAAACTCGCCGGTTCCCATTTTCGATAACGCACCAGCGATCGGCCGCAAATGTGCGACACGTCCTTATATACATTTTCAATGTTAAAAATACTCTTAAGCAAGATTCGCGATTGACTGAAGCATTTTTATTAGGCCTTACTGGGAACGTATTTGGTTAGGTTAGCCGAATGTTGATAAGTTGATGGTCTGCTGTGTTCTAATGTATTATAGATCGTTATGTCCACAGCAGATCGTTCCCTGTTGTACATGTGCAGTTGTGTGTGTGTGTTGTTTCAAAAAATAATATGTACCAATTCTTTTCTTCGAGACGTGTAGGAGTATTCTCTAAAGTTTTTCACTTCATTGATAAGATTATGTTGTTTGTGTGTCCCTTTCTAACTATGGGTCTTACTTTTTTTTTAAACGAGTCAGCGTTTTATGACGGTGATGTGTGTATGAAAACCGAAGTACTCATGCTGCTTATGGTTAATATTACACTCATTCGTCTGTGCTCTCTGATATAAATACTTCTAACATATTTAAATCAATTTAAGATCGTTCTCGGGTATATAAAATTGTTTTTCCATTATTTTATAGTTGGTGTTGTTTAATGGTTTTCACATACATATTCACATCGCTAAATGTTTTCAATGCGTCACTGAATACTATTATATTTTTAGGTATAAAGATTTGTTTTATTTACGGAGAAAAGGTAGGTTCTTATAATTTTAAATTTTATACTATGTCATTTCAGTGTTACGATAGTGGCCATTAAAAATTTACGACAGTCCAATGGAGCAACGCCCAGTGAGCCAATAGCAAAGCGGCCCAGTTTATGACTGTCCACTGTGTCACAGAGTTATAATTTATTAACACTCAAAGTACGTAATATCCCATAACAATGACGCAATTGTAAAATTTACCGCCTTCAAGTAACGTACTATAGTTATCTTTTGTGACGCTAAAAATTGTTACTAAGAACTAAGAAAATTGTTATTAAATGTGTTTATTATGAAAATATTTAATGTACTATATGTCTTTTATGTATGGAATTTTGTTCAAACTATAAGAAATATTAAAAAATACACAAACATATAAGCAAAATAAATATTACCCTTTAGCTAGGCCTACACAAAAAAAAAGAGTTTTTTCCATGTGTTAATATTTTATTGAGCACAAGTGTATTGTGTACTATTTTCTCAAAATAAAAATCGTCTGTAAACAGTGTATGTACAATTAGTGCCAATAATGTTCAATATTTGCAATATATGCTTATAAGTTAAATGTACAATCTTCATATGGTATTACGATTAAAATTGAAACGTTTTTATTCTTTCTCTAAACAACATTTAAGATCTTTATGCACTAGACATAGTGCATATTATTCTACTGTGTTGTGTTTAGACACAACGTACAAACACAATTGCCATTACTGACGTAGTGATATTTATAACGGAAATCGTTGGCATTTGGGATATTCAAACTGTATATATATAAAATGTTTTTGTTTTCATTTCTACATTACAGGATTTTGATTTAATTCTTTTATTGTATTATGTTTGATTTTCCTTTAGCTGCTTGATTTATTGATGTTTCAGAAAATTGTTTCGATTTACATTCAAATTCAATTAAAGGTTTTTAAGATAACCTTAAAGAAGAGGTGCAACTAATAAAACAACTGAATAAATTATAGGTTATTTTGAAGATTAATTTTGATACCCAGACAAAAGAATACGAGTAAGCTTTTTTCGGTGGCTAGGAAATTTTCATGCCATATCTTAAATAATATTTTGAAATAATTGGGACCCTTTAAAGTGCCTTTGCTAAATTAAAATTCCCGAAGATTTAAACTCAAAGCAATTTCAAGATTTAAGAAAATATATTCTCGGAAGTGCCACTCGGAAATCAAAATGAGAGTTATGTCACTTTTTAACATTTATAAAGTGAGAAAGCCGTTTTTAGCGGTAGTTAGTTATAAGAAATTGCAAACAAATTGATTGTTGATCTTTACACACTCTAATAAAATAATCTTGTTGAAGTTCTTTTGAAATGGTGCGATGGTGCAGACTACCTCAGGTGATCCGGTGTCTAAACTCAGATATTATTCTCTGTAAATATCTAATGAAAACTGTTAGTAAAACCGGTTTCATACATCGTAAAAATCAACATTCACGCATCATGCCTTTGGATACAACACCGTCCGAAAACTGTGTTTATTATATTTGTCATATCGAAACCTTGACGAAGACGAGCTAGTAAGCAAGTAAACCTTGAACAAGGCGATCAACCACTCTTTGAAAATCTTTAAAATGAAAGCTCTCCTACAGTTAACGAATATGTATCAGTTTTTCCATTTTGCTATGTCTAATTGAATTATGGAAGGTACATCATTTTACTTTCTAATTTATGAAAGTTATGTAACAATTACTGGAGTTACGTAATAGCGATTATGTTAATGTATTTTTATGTGTATTTAGCATCGAACGTATTCTGTATGTATGTAGGTATGAAATACACATATTTCTGTACGTAGACACACACACACAATGTAACCACGGTACAAATTGTATTGTACTACGCCTACTACGATGCATATGAAAATTACAATAAACCTAAAAGAAAAGACTTATTTGACAGTCTTTTTAGTCTTGAAACTGACAATCTCTGACAAGTGTTGCGTGTTGTGATGTCATAATGGTTGAGTTTGTGTGTTCATCGTTAAATAATAGTGTACGTAAAGTCGGTAACGTGTTTAAACCTAGCCCACGGAAACGACGTTTTTCGCCGATTTTGACTAACACTACACGAAAACTGCGTATCAGCTGGTTGTGCACTGTGTTACAAGCCCGTAGACTCGTGGTAGTGCGACTTCTTGTTCGTATAAGGTCACATGATAATTCTTTGTTTATTACTGTGTCAATGCGGAAACCAAAACACTCTCATGACGTGCAAAATGTCCCAAAACAAAAGCAATTTTTGTTTTTGTCAAAAGTGTTCTAGATACAATAAAAACCACAAATATAAGAAAACATTTGTTATCTTGTTGAAATTGACACTAAACGTGCTGTGAAAATTTGTGAGAGGGCTGAAACTACTTAATCAAACTTCAACACGAACGCCTGGCTAATATATAAACCCAAGCCTGGTAAACCTTTGTTCCTTTTTGAGATCATCGTCATTGGAGAACACCATGTGTTTCGCTGGTAACGCGTGTTATCAAGGCGTCCGACAACACACGCACACGCACAAGCACACACACACACAATCAAGCACACGCGAACATCAGGAGGGACACTATGGTCACACACACACCAGGATAGAGTGATGGATAGCATGAGATGACAATGAACTGAACTGAATTTTTTAAAATTCAGTAAAAAACAAAGACAATAATAGTTGAATAAATAATGCTTACAATATAGTATAAATCTGCAAATAGTTTGTATAAATTGTAAATAGTAAAATTAATGAACATATATTTATTTATGTGTACAACTTGTGTACAACATGAACATCATACTATTTAAGAATACAAAGTAACGAATGAAGATTTAATTCAGCACACTAACCATTTTAAATATTTTCTGTGTAAATTTTTGGTATTAGAATGATGTTCTTTGGAAAGTATTTGTTATCGAAATTTAAAAATTGATAAATTGTTAGATAAATTGCCAATTCTTTATTGTTAGTGATTTCCTAATGTCTCTCAGGCACGTAAATTAAAATGAATTATATTTTTATTTAATATTAGTACCATATTCATACATTTTACTTATTAATTACACTTATAAATATGAGGTATTATTTTAAAGATTATTACATACTATAATAATATGTAATGTTATCTAACCTGTAGGTTATCTAACCTTATCTAAAAATATTTCCAAACCCACACAGTAACTGACGAAAACAAAAATGTAGGAAGCTACGTTAGGAAAACAAATGTAGTAAAACAAAAATTTAGGAAACTAATACAAACATAATTTTTGATATTTCTTGCTATTTACCAGAGGTATAAGTGTATTATTACATTAGCGTGACATAAAGTTTAGTCATGGTAACAGACTAATCAGTAGACATGGTGTTCCAGCTTCGATGACTGCGAGATGGTATTGGAGTATGGGAAAAACCTTTTACGTTTTATATGCTCAAGAGACTTTCATCTTGCGTCTACCGCACTGTTGTAAAGTTTATTGCTGTGAACACAGACTGGGGATTGCAGTGCATGTCTGGCGGATTTCGTGCAGCACTTTAATGCCACGCAGTACATTTCATTGTCGTCCTCGAGTGTCATAATGGCTCTTACTCAGATAAACGATGTTTAGTTGCTACATCTAGCACTACTACTCTCGCTCTATTTGTTATTTATTTTTATGGACAATGTTAATAAAAATTACTAACTGGTTTGATTCTTTTTGTAATTTAACGTATATCCAATTTCACTTCATTAATTAATCCTATTTGTTGCAATCATAAAAGAGAACGTTCCAGTAATACCTAACATGAAAGAGTATTTTTTGACATGTTGCCAGTTAGAAAACATTCTTATCATTCTTGAATTTAAGTAAAATCAGTCTTCAACTGTGAGTACTTTTTGTATCAACAACAAACAAAGACCTGTGATAGCCACTACGGCTTTCTCGAATGCATTCCGTTTCAAGTTGGTGGCTTAACATAATTTTCCAACGAAAATTCATCAAACTGTCTACCAAAAATTATGTTATAGCAATATTTCTATTAACAAATTCTGGGTACCTACTGTTAGGTAAATTATTACCCTGCAGTCTAATATGTAATCCTATAAATTTACTTATAAAGACACTTCTTACGCACAAAAAATGTCCAACAATAGTACAATGCACATCTTAAATAATTATGCTTCTTAATTCAGCACAATCATGTATTTACCGAAACAATAAAATTACAAGATGTGCGTTTGTGTGTGTGTGTGTTTGCTTGTCCGTGTACGCGTGCGCGTGTATAATATCAACAATGTATTATTGTATTTTATAGAGAATTATTATAAGTGCTAGAAAGAATTATAGCAGATAATCACTTCTGTTGAAGTAAGATCATTAAGAAGAATGCATTAAGATCATTCCACCATCAAGAAATATGTAATAAATATGATTAAAAAAAATACTTTATTACTACCTATTTAAAAAGTAGTTACACTACGGTAAAAGACTTAATTACAAAATTGAAAGTGGAAGCTTATTTTTAAAGTAACTCATGTTATTACAATCATCATTAATGGTATAGATGTATTTTGGTGATGTTCTTTTCCATCTTTTCCATTGAATATGAACACCAGTTGATAAAAGAACGTGTATCAGAATAGTAAGAAATCAGCTGGTTTTAACAAATTCATTTAGCGTACATGGTTTTAATATTTTATTTTTTGTTGGAAATATATATTTCCCTTAAATAATTTACAGGTACACATTTACATTCATTAAAGCATAAAAAGACTCGTAATATTCAGATTTCTTAACTAGATCTGAAACATAAATTAAACGTAAGAATAAATTTGCTTCTTACTTGAAGCAGTAAAACTCCCCAACAGATAAATAAAACACAGAATGGACTTTATAATTAAAAAAGTTTAATAATTTCTAACTGCAGTGTGATTTACGAGTAGAATTTCAGCATTCCTTTTCTCCAGTTTCTGTACCTTTACGTAATAAAATGTTCTCTGTAATGAAAGTATAAACTGTTTTGTTTATACATTTCTATTCTTAAAATTTTGATTTTTCTTAACTTTTGGAACAAAACAATAATAAAGCAGAAAATGTTCATGTCAGATGCCTTGAATGGAACTCGATGTTATTAGATTTACTATTAGGGCCTATTATCTAAATAGTAAATCGGTATGAAACTTCCACAAAATAAATATAAATCATTATAAATTTAATTTAACTATATATTAGAATAATTACATTAGATGATAGGCCTATGTATTTATTTTATTCACTCATTCCTTTGGCGCTACTGACCACGCCGGCTCGTCACTTCCAAACACCTCGCGGTACTCCAACTTTCGCCTCTGCCTCCAATCCCTGATACCCATCCTCCTGAGGTCAAGTTCTATGTCGGTTTACGTATACATAAATATGTTAACGTATTTCAGGAACACGGGAAACCATAAACCTCCTTTATAGAGAATAATACGCTATTCGGGACGTAATTCAACAAACTACTGTCGACAACTAAAATTAGAAAGTGACAAGATAGTGTTACGACATCACAGAACAGTCTACGTGTTTATCGAATGTTCCAGAGGGATCCGGAATGTAACGCGTGTGGTGTCCGTGCTTCTCGACGCATTTGCTAGACGGTGGCAGAATTCACGCGGCCTCTCGCACTGTGTCAAGGCCGCAATCAATTACGTCGTAGTTAGAGGTAATACTTAGTATGTGGAATCGTCTAGATTTTCGGCGGGATATAAATACAATTACTCAGGGACGCTCAGTTCAGTTATTGTCAGGCGATTACAATCGATATTACTGTGTGCGTTCAAGTGAAGTGCTGTGTATTATAATCGAGCGGTATATTGTAATACAATTGTGTTTTAATATTAGTTGACATTTATTTGCATGTGAACAACTTTTATTTGATTTGTTGTAAGAGACAGTGTTGTTAATTACGAACTTTTAACTGTTAAAATTAAAGCTGGTGATTAGTGACTTAATTGGTGTCTTGTATTTCGTTTTCCACTGTAACTACGACGATCAAGTAGACCGCCGTAACAATAGCCATAAAAATTAAGACACAAAGAAGTGTACCAGTTGCTTTACATTATGCTCGACAGTTCAGTTTCTGAAAGCGCAAAATGATTTTGTTGACTATGTAAGTATGGAGAACCTATTCTTAATGCGTAAACGGTACATAATATTAAACAATTGATGAAAGGTATTTAACTTTATTTTTTTTATAACGATATCCAAGTAACGTTTACCGTATTATCAAGTGCAACAAACCGAAATGTGATTTTATTCTTAAGCCAGGACAGTACATTTTAAAATGCTAAATGTGTGTTTCTGACTACTTTTTCTGTTGGTCATAACGTACAAGTACAGCGACAGTAAGTTAATATGTAAGGGTCAATAATTTCTTGCATTTTCAAAAAGTGTAATATAACTCCACGATAAATTTAATCGGCTTATGTAGAACACATCAGTGATAACAAAATTAGGTGCATGGCGAGTTGATTCTGAAGCGTTAGTAACAGTATAAAGTAGTAGATCTACAAAACTTTAAGCCATAAGACTCATAAAATTAAAATATAAAAGTTATCTAAGTGTAAATAATAACATATGAATACTAAGAGAGCAAGGAGTTTATGAGTTTCGAAATTGATGGCAAAGGCGGGCGAGTAATTCAGATCGCGTAGACTAAGCGGATTCTGATCGCTTATTTTATTTTTGACCGTTGTGAAAGTACATTGTAAGCGAGCAAGTGTCGATATTTTGTATTATTTGACACAAGCAGTTTACTGAGTCCCCGTCCGGCTGTTTGTACTAAGTGTGTTGAATTATTTCGTTTCTTATAAAAGGTTGTGACAAAAAAGGTCTTAATTTTCAAACCTCTCAAAATTTCACTTTTTTCTGTCCCGAAATTAAAAATAATAAGTTAACAATTAAGAAAGTATTATAGGCTTAATTTAAAAAGTTTAGTAATCTTTCGTAAATGTTTACTTTTCGTCTTACTTAATGTTCAGCGGCAGGAACACAATACTAGGCCGCGTTTTGACAGTAGGAATGTAGTGTAGCGTACACATATCTATAATTCACTGTGCCATACGTTAAGCTGTGACTGGTAACAGAGGGTTAACGCAGATTACAGTCGACCTCAGGCCAGCTCCACGTTCATTTGTAACACAATAAAGCTTTCAGCGAACGTCAGCATAATAAGTTATTGACACTCGACAGTGCGAGTCGTAGACAACCAGTGATATTTCGTTACATTGGTGAGTCGCTTCATAACGACTGAGAACAGTCAGTATTTTCCAAATCATTTATCTGAAATGTCAGCAAATTATAAGATTTTTAGATTCCAGTTAATAGCACTTAACGTCAACAATTAATTCTTTCTATATCTGCTTCCGCAAAGAGTAATTATTTTTTGTATTTGTAGACTATAACCCTGCGATACGGATTAAGACAACAATATCACGCTTATTCCCGAAACAAATAGTGTTTACGGAGAAACGAATGTGAATTGGTAAGCAATTACAACAATAACAGTAATCGTAGAACTACTACTATACAACTATACTACTACGACTGCTACTACTACTGCTACTGCAACTACTGCTACTACTACTGCTACTGCTACTAGTACTTCTACTACAACTACTATACTACTACGACTACTACTACTAGTGCTATTGCTACTAGTACTTCTACTACTACTACTACTACTACTACTACTACTACGACTACTACTACTACTACTACTACTACTACTACTACTACTACTACTACTACTACTACTACTACCACCACCACCACCACCACCATTTAGTAGTAGTAGTAGTAGTAGTAGTAGCAGAAGTAGTAGTAGTAGTAGTAGTCGTAGTAGTAGTAGTAGTAGTAGTAGTAGTAGTAGCAGAAGTAGTAGTAGTAGTAGTAGTAGTAGTAGTAGTAGTAGTAGCAGCAGCAGCAGCAGCAGCAGCAGTACAGTAGTAGTCGTAGTAGTAGTTGTAGTAGTAGTAGTAGTAGTAGTAGTAGTTGTTGTTGTAGTAGTACTAGTAGCAGCAGCAGCAGCAGCAGCAGTAGTAGTAGTAGTAGTAGTAGTAGTAGTAGTTGTAGTAGTAGCTGTAGTAGTACTAGTAGCAGCAGCAGCAGTACAGTAGTAGTAGTAGTAGTAGTAGTAGTAGTAGTAGTAGTAGTAGTAGTAGTAGTAGTATCAGCAGCAGCAGTACTAGTAGTAGTAGTAGTAGTAGTAGTAGTAGCAGACAGTTAAGACCGTTGAAACGGAATTCATTCATTAGGCCTATTGGGTAATAACATAAAAGACCAGAATAATGAGGCTAATTTGTTTAGTCCAAACTGAGTAATAGGTAACTTTATAGATCAAGTGTGAAAAATATTTTTATATATAAAATAAAGACGTTACTTAATGAAGTAAGCTGATAATGAAAGTTTTTCAAAACGCCGAATAAAGGTAAATATATTACCACTAGAATCATATAATTTCAGTAAGTAATTTGCATGTATTATAGTTATTAAATATGTGAGAAACTACGAAACAATGCAATTAGTAATTTAATTTCTAAAAAGAAGTTTTTAGTTTACCATATGTAAGGAAAATTAATTAATAAAAATGATTGATTTTCACAATAAAACTACAATTGACTTCCTACATTTTGTAGGATTAATCCTCCATAAAGACTATTACAGTAATTTGGCTTCCTCCATTTAAGACGTGTAAAAATATTTGTCGACTTACGTATGCATACATTTAAGCTGTAAGAAAAATATTAATTGTAAAACCACATTTCCGTAAGCAGTTAATAATATGCTATAACAACAGTTACTCAAACCGTATGAATTTTCTATTGTTGTAAACAAGCAAATGTAATTTCCTACTTAGGTAATACTGTACTCTGACATATCACGTTAGCAAAACAGGAATCACATAAAATTTGTAATTAAGAAACAGTTTCTAAAAAGTCTGTAAATATTTCGTGTAATCATTTATTAATAATTGTTTTATAGTATTAAAAATAATTAAATATACATTGGTTTTGATTACATTAGTTAGTTACATTAGTTATACATTAGGTGGATATTAGTACATTAGTACTTCATTATATTAGTTACGTTGCATTAGTTACTTATATTAGTTACATTAGTACATTAGAGAAATATTAATTATTTACAATTTATTTTAAAATGCTTCACAACGCATTACAAGCAGACCATTAGTTTCAAAGTAATAATAATTTATTATTTGTAATATATGTAATTAATCGTTATTTTAATGTCCACAGTTTTTATAATTATGTTTATATTATTTTTTTCTTGCACCTCTCCGATAAATATTAACTAACTTTACAAAATTCTAGTGGAAACATTCAAGTATTATATTAATGTCATATGAAATATAGTTTCTGTGAAAAGAGCAAAATGTAATTAAATGTATAGGTCTGTTTGGTATGATTAAAATAATGTTTCAACTCAGGAGAAAAAGCGGTAAAGAATAAAGGTGATCTTTCTGCTACGGCGGAAATGTAAAATTAGTTATGTTGGAAAGCGGCAATAACTCGGGAAGGGAATAAATAAACCAGGAATGAAGTTTGTAATTAAAAAAGTTTAATCCTTTCTAACTGCACTGAGTTTCATGAATTGAATTTCCGCTCATCTCTTATTGCATTCTGAAACCGTTGTGATAATAATTAAAGAACACAGAAACTTTGAAATTGCTCATGTTCGAATTCGATATTCTAGAAATAATGTACGTATATAGCAGAGCGCAAACAGACTTACTATTTGATATTTTTCTGTAAAGTCAAAGTATTTATTGTCAATTTTTTTCAATCGTTTATGTTTAAGCAAATCAATTATTTTTTCTAAATTAAATATTTAATTTACATTCTTTGTCATTTTATTATTGACTGAAAATTCTACTGAGCTGTTTTATTTTCAGTCTCCTCTTTTCTTGTTAGAACTGTGGTAAGAAAGTGGAAATACATTACGGGTTTTAAGACAAACCTTATATTTTTCACTCGTGTTATTGAAGTATTATACTCTTACCAGTTTTGTTAGTTTTATTAGCAGCCATCTTTACACCAACTTTGTCACTAAACCGTCATTTAAGACCTGAAGATGGTGGAGACACCGAAAGGCCTCGTCAAAAACGAAGTATTTAGCAGTGTGGTAATAAGTAGTGACAAAGTTGGTATTATACTCTTACACTGAAGTATATTATATTATATTTAGAAGTAAGCTGTACGTGCCTCATAGCAAGGATGTGAGATAATACGCCTTTTAACCCAGGTACGGATTAAACAAAAGCAAACTAGTAATCCACAATGCTTAATTAACACAGTCAACAAACTCAACTAATAGCAAGATACATGATGGCATGTAGATGACACTAAAATATTCTATATTACTGATTGTTACAATACAATACGGCTCATAATTTTTTTCGAGCGTTACTCATAATTTAACTGCAACCTGTGCAGCCTAAACGCAGACGGCCCGTACACCCAGCCTGCATACTTTATGAGGAAATCTGTACGTTATGATTTGATCAGAGTGATGTTAATTCTCTAATCTTGTTTACCAGCTAGTTATCCAACGTCACGTGTTTAGTGACTGTTGTTTACTGTGATTACTGAATAACTAGCGGAATCCGTGTTAATTATCCACATGATAACATTGTAGCACAGACAGCGGATGAATGAAATCGTACCATCGAGAATGAAGTACAAGATGTCGCCTACGCAGAACATACAGTACAGAGAAGTACATATAATGTTTGGCAATAGTGATGCAAAGGCTTTAACAAAAACAGAATTTCATAAAACTGATAATATATATTTTTTAAATCACATCATCTGTTCTAGACGAATAAGGTTTAACGAGAAGCAAGCGGAGCAATGAAAGCGGAGCATTTACAAAATTTTAAACCTTTAGGAGCAATGAAGAAGAAAAATGAGACAACTAAAGAATCTTCATATCGTATACAGGCACCAAAAAAGAATATTGGAGAGGTCACAGCTATACGAGATACTCAATTATTAGTAGGAGTATACCTCTGTTACCTCTGTTACCATACAAACGTCTTCTTTCGCTCTGTGACTCATTAAGTATGGTTTAATTCTTCCTCTATAGTCCCTTAAAATATGTTCATAATTTTAATAGTTTTATTCCTTTATGGATACCACACTCTTTCCTGTCGACCATCTTCAAAATTGTGAGTAAGCAAGCCTTCGGCAGTTTTTTTAATTACCTCCTTCTTTACATACACTATTGTATATATCTATAGTAGTATCTTAGCACCATTCCAACATATATTTTCCATGACCTCGGTTGTTATTTAAAATACGGTGCTTTCCATTTTTTAATTTGTTCATTACCCAGTATTTCCTCTACTTTCCCATTATATTTATAAGCTGTTTTTATATTATCCACTGTGAAGAAATGTAATAAAAAATGCACAAAAGAGGACCCCAGGATGTAGAGGCTATTAATAATAATACTTAATTACTTACTTAATTAATTAATAATATTAATAATACTAAAAGAGATACCAAATTCCAGGAAGAGTATTAGATGCACATAGATGCAGGAAAGACGAAAGTATAAAACTGGAGTGTTCTAATAAAAAGGAAGACGGGATAGATAGCAGCGAGGAAGCGTTAAGCATAAAAAAGCTCCAGGAATAATGGATCGGTCAATATTCAATTACTACACGACTTCTACTTTTCTTCTTCTTTTTCATCCTCTTGAGCTGTCAAGCGTTGGGATCTTTCAGCGACTTCCGGTACTCCCTTATATCATGAACGAAGCGTTTGGCTTATAACACGATCTTCTTTCTTCTCCTGGCTAGTTTCTCATTATAGTTGACTCATTCCAATCTTGATGTTCTTCTTCCACTATCGACATCTGATAGCACCTCCATTAACAATTTCAGCATTCTTCCGTACATCCTAATTACAGGTCAGAAAAGTGCAGTGTTTTTCTCTGTACTATCTCGGCAACTAATTCTTGCTAGTACAGATTCCTGATGGTAATATTACAAATTTGTTCTTTTCTTGTTACTCAAATGCCCGCTTCAGAAATCTCATTTCATTGCCCGGTTTCTACGTCTGCACTACCAAATCCACGCCACCCTCAACTCCCCCTGGTGTCGCTCTTTAATTTCTTTCTTATATAATCATTCCTGTTCCCCGAAAGTTTCTATAGAGTAATCGCTCTATATATTCAAAAAATATGCGTACGGTTCTTCATATTTCTATTTTTGTCCCCACTGCTTCACGTTCTTTTACCGTGAACCCTTTCCACGGTAACCAGAACTTTCTTAGTTTTTCACAACAGCCTTCTTGTATTTCTTGCCAGATCGTTGCCATAATTATATGTATGTATATCTTACTGCTACATACCTCTTCAGCCTTTGTAACTTATCTTATTGTCTTCCATCTACGCTCCCTTGTGTTGAGATTGCTCCCTAATTTATCTTTTTTGACATTTAGGCCTCCGTTGTCAGCGTTTGTTCAATGAACCACTTTTACTTACACACATACTCTCTCCTTGCGTGATTTCAGTTGCTTCAGGCGTGAATTCACTATTAGTTGTTTGTGTTCAGTATTTAGTTCTTCACTGCCGTGTACGCGAAAATCATTTACCGCATAGCTAATGTTTCTAATATGCCTGTTACCAGCTCAAATAGGTCTTCGTGAACTGCATTACGTATCAAAACAATTTTATCCGTAAAAGTATAATTGTCCATCATTTTCTCTATATTACCGATTATAGTTTTCGTATTTTAACTACTTATCATGTATCATATTAGGCCTATATCGTAAAATAGGTAAACAGCAGGACACCGTTAGATGTTCCTATCTAAAGAGTCTAGATAACGACTCTGTAATTACTGATTTGTAAACAAACTGAAAAGTTGGGTGTAATTACAATATGATTTACTCAATTTGTTATTACAATAAACGTTAAATTGCAACTCTATATAATTAGTCAATGAGTTAGTGTGGAACAGTCTTTCCACGTAGAGAACATTGTTGAAGCGTGTCAGTCATTAAACTGCGTGGGTTTGTAGCAGGTTAAAAGCAGAGAACAGTTGGCATTAGGCACGCTGTATATGTATTTTGTACCACGTAACAGCTTGCAACCAACGCCAACACAATAACTTATTGGAAACCTCTAAGCTTTAGCAACAACAGAGAAATGTTGTTTACATTTTTGCAACATTTTCATCAAGTTTAAAAGACGCCTGTAATTAAAATCACTTTTCGATAAACCAAATTATTCAAAATATCATACAATATCGAAAATAAGTAAAACCAGTTTGCCTGATGTACTGGAATTAACTTAGAGATTAATGTTAAACAACATTGTTTACTCAGCAATTTGTTGTTACAATTTTTTTAATTTTCATAGGTTTGAAGTAAAATTCTGCATAATCATGTATTGTATTGACCCCACACACGGTGATTTCTACATGAAACACTGTGTTACAAAAATTGTGCCAAATATGTCACACTAGAAGTAATTAATTTAAATTTTACGTGATGAAACCCGTTATAAGCTGAACATTTTATATCAGTTGGATAATTGTGCGAGTCCAAAACAATTGATTATAATACTATAATCAAAGCCTTATAGAAAAGTAGACTACTTAGTCTCTGATACGGGCAGTCTATTAGTCTACATTTAATTTCCACCAAGTATTATTACACTGTTTAACTCTCATCAAATAAGAAAAATTAAACTACTGTAAGATAATTATGTCCAACTAAGGCTATCCTGTCGTTTCCCCATCTACAGAACGCAAAGGACAACGGGGGTTAGACGTGAAGCTAGCAGGTAGTCAAAACATTTTTTGATTTTAAAGGACAAGACTAATTAACAGGATGCGAATGCGACCATTTTAAAGTGGCAATGATGGCAGTGAATTAGTCAGTGTTTTCTCTGAAGAGGAAACACAGCCACACACAACTTATATGAACATAGAAAGTTAACAAACTACAGCGTGTACTGTAACGTTGGATGTAATTTATCTGGTCGTATAGTGTGTGTGTTTGTAATATTTTTTATATTGTCTCTGTCCGTGTGTGTTTCGGTGCGCGCGTGTTTATTTTAATAGAGAAGTTTCAAACCTCCAGACCCACCGTTCATTTACTCAACACAATAATGTGGTAGGCATCACAAAATAGAAAGTTCTACAGCTCTATATGAGGTGATTGACACAAAAGATAGTCTATTTTGTACAAAGGATACTATCTTATTACTTTAAAGAAATAGTGTCTAAATCGGTTCTACAATTTCACAACTTATACTCATTTCCTTGTTACGTTCAACATAACGCAAACAAGTCTTTATTTGATGAGAAACCTAACTCATATATTGTTTGATAAAATTCAATTCATTTGTTATTAGTTTTGATATGTTTATTGGAAAATGTTAATTCAGTCAAATTATTAAAGATAGAAATTTGTGTTTTTAATAGAATTCCTCATAATCTGACGTCCCACAAAGACTTATAAAATTGTTTCAATATTATGATTTCATTTTTTATATGTAGTGACCTAGAAGTTACACAATTTTAAGATAATCAATAGTTTCTGAATCGCGATCAAATTTCGTTTAGCTTGATATCCGGCGTATATAAGTAGAATTTTTATAAATTTTCAATCCACATTTTGGGCTCTAGTGTCCAAAAACATTAAAACTTTTAAATTTGAAAACCAGATGTAGGTGTTGGCTAAAATCGTCTTCAATGCGGTACCGCATGAAATGTTTTGCAATTTTCTTTTAATATTCACCCCCGTCTAGTTTCCTTCTCGATCTTCCTTTTTATGGATTAATCTCAAAAACAATAGGGGTCTGTGAGATAATAGTGTAAAGAGGTATGCCAGGTTTTTAAGGAAATGTGTTGAGTCATTCAAAATTTATCGTAAGAGAAGCAAAACGGCAAAGTGAGATTTTGTTTCACTTAATTGCATAATACGTAAAACAGTACAAACACTTGTATAGTTCCTTCTCAAATGTTGCCTTCTCCTCGAAATTGAATTCTGATTCCGCTGTCTTTGTCACAAACTCTTGTCTTATAGGCCTACTCCATCTTTTCTCGATAGATCACTGAAGAGAAAAATGTAAATGTAGAACATTTTTCGTTTCTAGCCTCAGATATGGATTTCAATAATTACTTTAAACGTAATGAGTGGGTACCTGACTGAATGTCACACAAAGGAAGAAATTATATTTTCTCGCCATTGAGTTTTCGATTAGAATTCATTCAGCTGAACCCTGTCCTAGACAACGACTTATTTTGGGGTTTCTGTTGGTAAAAATGCTTTCATGTATTGTTTAAATAATTAATATAAAAACAAACATATAGAGTTAAGTCTATAAGAACACCTGCCGACTGGGCATGAATTGTCATATCTGTCGTAACTACAGGAAGGGAATGGATCAGGGGATCAATCACCTCTCAGAGCTATTAAAAAATCTCATCCCGCCTAGGAGTAGCTCCTAGTTACACTACTAACAACTAACTAATAGTCACAGTATCATTCAGCAATCAATTGATATCAAAGCTATTTTAAAACCTATAAAAACACATTTTTAAACAGATTACATCGAACTTGGAAATCTTTTTTCTAGAGGTCAACTAGCAGTATCTTTAGTTTCTCTAATAACAACACAACAAACCAAAATAACCTGGGACATACACAACAGAAGTAAGAACTTCGGTGCCAAGTGCTGAGTGAACTGATTCAACGTGCAAACGTTTGGTCGTATGTAAGAGAGGTTTTGCTATAAAAAACTAAGACTCAATAAAAGAGAACGGATAATTAAATGAGGCAAGGCAAAAAGAAATGTTTATATGTATTTTATTATAAGAAATTTATACTTACAATGAAGAATTTTTTAACTTTACATATATATACAAACAATATATAACAAATAATTTCTTCCAATGTTACAATATTATTTACGCAATATTATTTTCAAAATAGAATGTGATAATTATTATATATTCATATTATAATTATATATATTTTTTATTGTAGCCTATATTATATAATATATTTATCTCATATATTATAATGAATATACTGTGTATAATGATTTGACGTTTTACAAATTGAATTTTGTAACATACAAACTTGCAGCCAAACACAATATAAAAGCCAGAATTTATTATGAAACGTTCAGGGTAACCAAGATGAAAAATTATAATGTTTCATGAGACCTAGAGAGACCGATTTCAGGTTGGAGTGAGAGGCAGGAGAAGGAGAGGTAGGGGGGCCATGGGTGAGAAGAAGGTGTGATTGTGGACATAGGCTATACATAAATTTACAATATTCTATAGTACTATTGACTATAATTTACAACAAAATGATTCTTGGATTTCGTTGTCCATGACGTGTCCGTTACTTAACTAAATATCACTATAATATTGACGACTCGGAACACAAAGTTTTTTATAAGTAAAAACGTAAAGTTTTACCTTACAGCCTAAACCGGCTTTCACCTATAGAAGGCTTCATCAGAGGCTGTCGTTAGTAGCGCTGCTCGTCTTGTTGTTGGCGACGAGAAAGTGTTTCGAAAGATTGAAGCTGTGTGTGTGTGGTGAGATGTGTTCGAATAATGCGTGCGATTTGAATTGTGTCTGTTCGTTTAGGATGTCGTTTTTTTTGTTTTTGTGTGTTTGTATATTTCTAATTGTTCTAGAGTGTCTAGTTTTCGGCCTTTTGTGTGTACGTGTAGTATGTTCATGTTATTGTCGATTTTACATGAACATTAATTAAAATATCATTACATATAGTAATTTAAATTGTAATAGTGTATAAATTAAGTTCTGTGATACTATAATTTTCTCGTTTTCTTGAAGAAAACATTTGAAGGTGTAAACAAACTATCTCAACTCCTTCACATATACAATGATACATACATACGCACGCACACACACACACTCACATACACGAACACGTTCAACCAAATAATTGTTCTGTTGTGTTTTACATTTCTTTTGTATTTCATACACAGGTCCTGGTGATGACAATAAACATTGTCGAAACGTCGACACAAATAAGTTAAAAATTGGTGTTATTTTTGACCGATCCTCACTAACCCTTCACTGAAAAAAATCATAATTAAATTATTTTTAATATTTACGTTATTCTTATAATAGTTTTTAAATATTTACAATATTACATTCTTTCAATTATTACACTTTGCTGAGAGCACATATAATTTTGGCAGTGGTGAAAATTTGGGTAGCTACAGTATGTGGGGAAAAGAGTTTTGATGGACCTGGCAACACTGTTTTATCGTTAAAACTATTTCGTTACATGTTTCCTTACACAGTGAAACAGTTTACTGCTGCTCATGGAGCGCGCGACGTGTACAGAAGTGAGCCGGGCACTATAGTTCAGCATATAAAATTCTTACTTAAAAAATTTGAATTTTTTCTTCTCACACACACACACACACACACACACACACACACACACACACACACACACACACACACACACACACACACACACACACACACACACACACATGTGTTTGTTTATAAAAGTGGCGCCCACGTGAAGTACACCGGTACACTTTGTTTTACATTGCATTAGTTCTTTATTTACAAAATATGTTAAATACATTTTGAGTTAAGTGTACGCGTATTAAAGAATGAAATCACGCGTACTCTTTCACCAAGAGTCAGTCATGTCTTTAAACTCAAGTTTCAACCAATCGAATTCTTTAAACTCACCACAAATAGTTCACAAAATTACTAGTAGTAGAATTTTTATCCAAGCGTTCAAGCACTGTATATATAATGTTTGTCAGTATACAAGGCTAATTGGCCAATCTCTCTCTCTCTCTCTCTCTCTCTCTCTCTCTCTCTCTCTCTCTCTCTCTCTCTCTCTCTCTCTCTCTCTCTCTCTCTCTCTCTCTCTCTCTCTCTCTCTCTCTCTCTCTGTGTGTGTGTGTGTGTGTGTGTGTGTGTGTGTGTGTGTGTGTGTGTGTGTGTGTGTGTGTGTGTGTGTGTGTGTGTGTGTGTGTGTGTGTGTGTGTGTGTGTGTGTGTGTGTGTGTGTGTGTGTGTGTGTGTGTGTGTGTGTGTGTGTGTGTGTGTGTGTGTGTGTGTGTGTGTGTGTGTGTGTGTGTGTGTGTGTGTCTTCCCTGCCTTTTTATTGCGGTAGTCATATGATAAACACGTGCAGTTACACTGCCCAGCGATCCACAGGAAGCAAATCGCTATCCACGCTGGACACTTTATCGGCTTGCACGCGTTATGTTGGTATGGGTTTTGGCACTTTCAATTTAAAAAGCGTGCAAATGTAAGAAAATAAACATGAACGAGGCCAGAAATAACGCAAATTGTGTGTGTGTGTGTGTGTGTGTGTGTGTGTGTGTGTGTGTGTGTGTGTGTGTGTGTGTGTGTGTGTGTGTGTGTGTGTGTGTGTGTGTGTGTGTGTGTGTGTGTGTGTGTGTGTGTGTGAACAAAAGAGAGCCACAACTGTTTTTTTGGTGTGTATGTATTTTTGTGTTTGCAAGGGCGAGGTTGAATTGGTAATATTTGTCATGCCATTTGCGGTGAACATTTATACAAATGTTCTCTGTGTGAATAGAGACCAAATATTGACGTTTTAAAATGGAAGGCTGCAGCTAGCTTGTTTTACTACCGGCCGTTATTTATTGTATGTTAGCGACAGCGACATCTAGTACCGTCACGGTAAAATATAAATTATGCTTTTCTACGATTGTAGTAAATCAAGCGGAAATATTATGTCTCAAGGCGATACTGCTTATCGACCTGCGTGTTCCGCTCTTTCACGTATGGACTGCATTAACTTTAGTAGCGTTTGCTTTAATATTTGATGTTGGTAATACGTCAAGTGTCGCCATAATGGTCTTATAATACAAACAAGGAAATGTGTGGTGTTAACGGAATATTTACTGGTCTTTTTTACCTTTAAACACGAGACTCATTTAGGAGTAAGACGATCTTCGTTACGGACGAATCCCATTTGTGGCGGAGAGGCAAATCACAAGTACCTAAGGAACAAATAAATCGCAACGTGTAAGTTAATAAATACATAAATATTTATCAACTTGGTACCTCTGTATTTTTCTCGTAACAAATTCTGCTCACATAATTGCATAAATGTTGTAATAAGTGCGATGAAATTACAGATTTACCTTTTACTAAAAAACATGTTAGTAGTACATTAATGTAAAGTAAATATCGCTATGGAGAACCATACATTACTTCCATGTTATTAGGCTTATATTTTAAATCATTTTCGAAATGAAATATTTCCACAGAAACTTCTTCTTTCTTCAGTCTTAACCACAGTACTGTGGTCACCAACACATACCACCTCACGTTAGCGCACTCGATTTTCACTGATGATGGCAGTCGATAGCACTGCCGAAACGTCTGGTTTTGTATAAAACATTGGTCAAACAGACCGGGAAGGAATTTTAACAAGAAACTACTTCTTTGTTGCCGATAACGTAGTAAACATATAGAAAATTACCCCACCCCTTCAACTAGCCTCTTCATTTATAGTTATTTCATCGACGTTTCTAAGTGGATTATTATAACTTTCTTTTCAGGATATTGTATTTGTCAAAATTAAGTACTTTACACTTGTTCAAACATAAAATGTTGCAGGTAAACTACCCTTTCACCTTAACCGATCTTTACCAAAATCAAAAGGAAGTATGCAAAAAATTCCTTGATTCTGTTTGAATGTGCGGCAGTTATCGTTCGTCATAGAAAAAATTACCCTTGTTAAAACATAAAACGTAGCAGGTAAACTACCCCTTCCCCTTAACCGATCTTCACCAAAATCAACAGGCCTTGAGTCCTCTACAACTGAGGTATATATGCAAAAAGTAGTTTGATTCTGTTTGAATTTGCGGCAGTTATCGTTCGTCATAAAAAAATTCGACACAGACACACACACACACTTCTCGGAAAATGACTTTTCTTCATGTTTTGAGGGTAGTACAATCAGAATCAGCCCTTATCTCGAACACGATTTTTCTCGCCATCTCCATACTTCCATTTCCTTATGGAACATGGAAGTAAATGACATTTATAAGTGATCAGAGACAGGCGGAAAACAAATTTCTTGATAGGGGATACATAATCTGAAAGGGATTATGAGCATTATGTTAAACTTCTGGACTAGTTAGATTTAGCCTATGATTTCAATAACTAATTGCTGACGTTTCTGCAGCTCGTGTAGCATCCGTCTTCAAAGCGGGGTATGGGTAGAAATTTCCCAATACCGGAAACACGTGATTAACTTTACAGCATGCTCCATTACAATTTTGTAATTTTTGTAATATAGCTTGCTAATTTTTATATTTGAAGTACAATGCGTTTGTGTATATTTACATCAAATAATATCAAATATTTATTACGGGATTAATGTTCATTTCTGTGTTGGTAAAATTGTACTCAGTTGAAGATGGCTGCCACAGGGGCTGCAGGAGTGTCAGCAGTGAGATATGTAAACCATAGACAAAGTCTCACTGGTCCGGACGTTTTACATAATGATCATAATGAAACATGTCATGGAAGCATACGTAATTTACTGATGGAGATTGGTAATTTCTCTATGTATAAGAAGGAGTATTATTTGCTACAATTCAGTTATTAGTTCTGAAAACTACGTTATCAAAATCAACACTTCTGTTAAAACCTCAATAATATACATATTTATTGTGTATTACATGTGTGTAGATATTTTTACTACAAAAGTGTCGTAATTTAAAAACAAACGAAATACCTGGAGTCAGAGCAGAGTTTAGATTTTACATTTTTTTTTAGTACGTTCGTTCAAAGATATACAAATACCGCAACAGCTACAAATGATTAGGCTGACATCAAGATAATCCAAATACAAATGGACGTAGAAAGCATCTTTGTAGAATTAAATCCAGCACTGGTGACAAGACGAGCGATTCGTTTGTTTTCGTAGAAAAAAAAAATGTTTAAATTCCAGGCGAATAAGGTTGGACAGTTGGACGAACATCACATTTTGATCCCTAGCCAACGCCTTGCCCCACAAGCATAAGCGTAGTTCTTTCCGTTTCAACTTGTGTTTGCATTGGCACTTTTATAACGTAAACAAATTACAAATTGTAAAATTTATAAAACACAGCTCTATAAACATTCAACAGAAACCGAATCAACGAAATATCCATATTAGTAATGAAATAATAGTATATGGTAGTTGCATCTAACAGAACACTTCAGTATTGTATGCGTGCGTACGTGTCTGTATGTGTGTGTCCGCGCCCTCGCGCTATTAAACTTTATCTCTAAGTATAATTGGTTAAATTTTAAAATATAACTTGGCTTTGTATGTTTGTTCTTTAGAGCTCTGATAATAGACACTATACAGCAGGTGATAGGTATGTTACAGTCATTAATTAAAGACAAAGATAGCAGGGAAAGTTATGACTTGGGATATGGTAACATTGGTGCTGTAGGCTGCAAGGACGATACAGTTTTTGATAATGGGGATAATCTTTAGATACTACTAGAATTATGCTGGTTCAATAAATCATGCAGAAATTTCAGCCTTGACGTTTGCAATAAGAAATCTAATTTCAAGACAATGTCCTTTTATCCCATAATATGAAAGTTAGTGACAGACGTAAGACCATAGAGGATAATTAAATAAAGAGAAACGTTAGTGTTATATTGAAAAATGACAGCACTACCACTAACGGATTAAGGACAAAATACTAAAGCCGACATACTACTTAGTAATTTGGTCGTATTTGGTATTTGCTGTGTATGTACTTAGTATTATAGTAAATACTACTGCATTTGGAAAAATAGACACTCAAGAGAGGCTATCAAAGTCGCAATATGTTAACCAGTAATAAAACCAATAATGTTGTATGATATAGAGACAAGACAGCGGAACAAAACTAATAACCGACATATCGGAAATAAAGCTATTAATAACAATAATGCAGGAAACCATACAAATTGGGAGTAAAAAGATGCAAAGTACACAATACTGAACGGAGTACAACAGATTCGTACTGAGATGAGAAGGACGAAATAGCGTAGTGCTAGAACGATAGGACAGTGGAATCAGGATGTATGATAAGAGTCAATGAACCCAATAACAGATAGGAAGAAGGCTTTCATCTGCTTTAATATAAAAGTCATAGGCTTATATTAGAATAAGAAGAAAAAATAAATAATTTCCATACGCAGTTGTTAACATTTTAGCTATTATTAAAACATGTAAAGATTTTGATAAGCTACTGTTATAAATAAAACTTGATAAACCACTAATTTGTACTTACGTTTTTGGAGAAGTTACATTGGTAATACAGTTTTTACGTTATAATTCGTCAATAAAAGGTATGTTAGGAGTTGCACAAAACATGACTTATATCGAAGAATTTGTTTATGTAACTTTGTTTGAAGGACTTTTTAAATTTTCTTTAAGGTGATTAAATTTTGGCGAAGACTTTATTTTTAAACGATGCAATTAAAGATTGATTGCTGACATCAATAGGTTGCCGGTATACCTTTCTCAAACACAGTAATTATCTTGCTAAAATTAGATTATAGTAAGATTTGTTACATGATGCTGAACAATACAAGTTTTCGACGAACAATGCCCTCATGCTGCTGAACATGCTCCTGAACAATGTCCTCTAACGAATTTTCTCAACAACTGGTTACTGGATAATGAAAAACAATAAATACGACATTGAAAATGACAATTCCAAATACAACGTTTTCATTTGTTAGTAATATTGGAAAAATTAAATTTCTTAAAAAATTCTTTACAAAAGTGCAATGTAACATGAAATTTAAATATGGAGGAAGTCGTAATCAGCGGGCCGATTTAAACTAAAAACCTAGTTGAATATACTGATAGTACATGCGTAAATTTATATAGCTGCAAATATATTTATACACTTTGTCTGTTGTACAGACTGTTTTGCAGCTAGACCAACTGTTAGTTAATTAATGAAACAATGTAGAACAAGAAAAGAAGATTGTATAAATAATATATATTTACATATTAAATGCTAGTTGTACAATACATTTATCATTTCTATTTGACGTTAAACAAAACGACATACAAAAGGACTCTAACTTTAATGACATTACGATAAATATATAATTTACCATCTTGATGCGCAAACTAAAATGCTGTAAAGGACCATAAAATTACAGGCCTTCTCGAGCGCAGTAACTCACAAATGACGACATACTTTCCGTGTACTTTCGGCGTTACTTTAATATTTATCAAACATTTGTAGGTCAAAAGTGCAACGAAAATAGCTAAAAAATATATATTCGAATGTCTTCAACTTCATACCCGTTGGGAAATATATATTCATGAAATAGTATGCCTTTTCCCTTGTCACTTGAAAATCTACTGTGGTGAGACAATATATTCATGGTTACTACCAACTTGCATGTTGGTATTGCTTTACGTGAAACCAGGAGACCTGTCCCAGGTAAGTATATATTTTCCAATTGGCAATCGTGTGTATGGAATCATAAATTTGTCGACGTCAAAAACGTAGCGTAAAGAAAGGTTGCATATAAGAGTTCCGTTCTTTTCGTAACGTATAAAAGAAAAACAATTGTGAACTGAATGAATTTTTTCGCAAGCATAGCCAAACTTGACACTGAGAATATAAAATCCTTGATTTGTAGTCCCTGAGTTTCCGTATGCTATTTTAACTTGTGTCTCACAAATTTACACTACTACTCACTATGCGACTCTAATATTTAATACGTAACATGTGTTTGTGTAAAATCTTATAATTGCAATTAACATCATAGAAAATGACAAAGTATATAAGTCGTAATGAATGTATTCGTTGTATTTATTTCATTCCACAGTGCAGTTTGTAGTACATAGTTATACTCAGATTGCTTTCCTCTGGCAAATATGTGTTTGTGGTGAGGTGTGTCACATCTAAACGGTCCATGAACCTAATACTTGAGGAAAGATGATGACGGTAAAATAATCATAAATTATTACACACACACACACACACACACACACACACACACACACACACACACACACACACACACACACACACACACACACACACACACACACACACACACACACACACACACACACACACACAGAGAGAAAAACTCAAAATAAGGCAGCGAACAAAATATAGGAAAAGTAACATTTCTGGTCATTATTATGTGTTTCCTGTACCCTGTAATGCGCGTGAGTGAACGTATGCGTGAAGCAAGTTATGTGTTTCATGCTCCGTATATGAACATGTATGTATTTCTATAAACTTTGGGAAAGATCGTTTCAACGTTTCGAATCAAAGTTAATACACAGCTGAATCCTATAACCCATCGGTAGAAGTGCTGGAAAGCCTGAACACCATCCAATTGCGTCTTAGTATCATCAGAAACCACCATCGCTTGTTAACTAAGGACAATTAAGATGAAAGTTGAGGTGTAGTGTCTGCGTTATTAGTTATTAAGCAATTAACGTTAGTATTTTATAAGAAGCAGTGAAATCAATGAGTAGTTAATTATTACAGAATATTTTGTATTGTAAATATTGCAAAGAACCATTTAATCTTTATTTACTACATTATAAATAAGTAAGTAAACACAATCCCCCCACACACACTCACATATATAATACACACATATCATATAATATTTATTATTATTATTATTATTATTATTAATAGAACTATTTGCACAAGAATATATATTTATTTTTGAGAATAATTAATGTGTCAATAGCTTTAACTATTATCATCAGATATACAAATTAATATTAATTTCTAAATCTGATGATATACTGTCGAAAGATTGTAAACCAAAAAACAGTAAAATATATTCTTGTTTCAAAGTATAAGGTATTTTTATTTATTGTGTGTGTGTGTGTGTGTAATAGATAGATAGAAAGACATAAAAGTAGAAGAGAATACGTATAAAGTATTAGGAAAGACTTGTAGGAATGCAGATAGTTAAAAGAAGGCAGAGAAAGAAATGTAGTAAGAAGAATTTTTTTCTAAATATGTATAAGCCTAATAGGCCAATCAAATTAGCTTTTTTCGCGCGCAAATTAAGCACCGATTGATAGTTCCACCAGTTGTAGGAAACAGATAATACATGACACCTATAACAAACAGAACTCGAGATTTTTCCTATGCACAAAATGGCGGCCATCCAAAGTTGGTAAAAACACGTTTTTCGCTTCTGGAGGCCGAGGAAAGCTTTGTAGCTGAAAACGTGGTAAATATAAAATGTAGACAATGAAAAGACCTTTAATTTGAGCCGTGGTACGATATGTTTCGTCAAATAGTTGTTGAAAAAATCTCAAAAAACCATGAAAAATTCCTGTTTTTTGCAATGCTGATAGTTATTGGAAAAATGATGTTTTTTATATGTGTATAACTTAAATAGGAAGCCCTTACGATTCTGAATCGAATAAGTTTTTGTAAAGTTAGATCGGTCAATTTGTTGCTGAGATACGTTAATTTATTTATCCCAGAGCACTTAATGTTTAATACCATAACTTTTTTGTTTGTAAACATTTTGGGCTATTTCGACGTTTATTCTCTTCTAGAAGACTTATATTTCCATATACTTTCTAGGGCAAATCAAAAGGGCGATTTTTTTTAATAAACATTTAGAGCTGGAGCGTCACCCGGACATCGTACGAACTTCTAAGTTCAAAATATTGAAAGCTGGCTTCGAGGCAAAGATTAAAAAAAAAAAGAAAGCTCTAGGACCAATAGGAGCTGAGTTGCAAATTTAAAAAAAAATCATAGCGGCTTTGTTTATAACAATTAAGAAATGAATCCGACGGCAGCTAGAAAATCTGAAGCAAACGTGTGCCGATTCTAAAAATTTATCGGCGCGTGTTCGGTATTTGCTGTACTGTATTTAGCGGTAGCAGCGGGAGATAAGTAATCTGCAACTGTATTACCATAACCGCACTGTTTGATTGGTGCTGCCCTCTAGCGTGAGCCACGGTTTACGAGGTCAGAAACGGAACTACGTTTTATGGAAAACTTTATCTCTGACCGACCGTACACCTGTTAGCTTCGCTTGCGTATCTACTCCGGTAGAGAAGAACAAATTTGTTGCACCATCTTCATCTATGGCAGGCTAAATCTATACAGATCTGCGGTAAGTTACGGCAATATTATTATATATATCTATTGAAAGTTTTACAAATGAAAACGTAGTTTAATAAGGCCACATTAAGTAGATTCAGATAACCTTTTACGCCACCACGTGTTGAGTTGTGCAATACGTAATTTAAAGGTAATTTTTTTTGGTAATATAGTAATACTATATTAAATTCACATGTCTTAACGAAGGCACCAAAATTGAGAAGAATGTAGATGCCCAAAAGTATTTGTTTAATAAGAATAGAAATGATTGTAGCCAAGTAAATTCAGACCGCGTGGCGAAGTAGCCTATGCGTAAATTTTATTAAAAGTATAACAAGCCGAATAATTAGCTAATCAAAATTGAATTATGTTAACCCACATGGGTAAAGCTTATTAATATAACATTTAACAGAATTAAATGTTTTCAAATAGGGCCTGTTGGCCATATAAACTTTGTCAAGTGTGTCAAATATCATTTTTTAAATAGCCCTAAAGCTGTGTTAATTTTATATATGGATTTTGGTGCGTGTGAATTGATTTTCTGGGGGAATTGTTTTGTGAACTCTAGCTGATAATATGTTGTATGATCAGGGTCCCTCGCTGAAGAAAGGGGAACCAGCTCCACCCTGAATATGTAATATCCAGATTCTCTCTCTCAACTTCATCTGCCGGAGGAGAATGGCGAAGACTAACACAAACACCCTATCATGAAAGCCAGATGATCACCACTTCACACCCATGGACAAAATAAGGTGAACTCAATCCATGTTATATATTCTTTACACATTGTGATGTAACTCACTAGAGCCAGTGGACATTCAATCACTCAACAACATGACTTTAAGTTTTAAACATTTTAATTGGGTCCCCGATTAACGGGACAGAATAGTGCGTGAACTGGGAGGGGAATCTTTTGTAAATTTTATTAATTTGTTTGTATAATCTGTGAGCTCAGAGGCTGACATGCATCTGTGGCTGCTCACCATTCAAACGTGCAATTCCTTCTTATTTTCAGTATAAGGGTTTCATTACTGCTACTAATTCATTCAATCAACTTGTAATTTCTCTGTTTCAATTTAGTGTTCATTTTATATATTAATTTCTCATTTTTAAATTCAGTTTGGATTATATAGGGATAGAAGTTTCTTTGGTAGTTAAGTCGGGTCACAAGTTTTATCCTGTACAGGTGCATGTCCATGCAGAGTTAAACATGCTGTTGAGACAGGTTGAGTTATGCACTGTCATGCCTATGAACGTGTCGGTCTCTGGGCCAAAATTACTTTTAAAAGGGTTATAAGGTTCATGACGCATTACTATTTTCAAAACTTAACAATATTTATCAATATATAAATTCTTTTAATTAATTATGATCAGTGGGGTGTTCACTGTATTATAAATTTTATTTCTCCCAGTCTAAGTGCCCAGTGTGGCAGCATTTTATAATAGTATTAGGCACTTGGCCAAATTGTGGCCCCTCTTTAGAAAAAAAAAAAAAAAAAAAATTTTACCAGTCTAAGTTAAAGCGGAGTTACAAACGGACAAATTCACGCATTTGTCACGTTCGATCAACCGCTCTACTGGAAAGCTAGGGAGATAATTGCCTCTGTCGATTCCGAAAATGATGTACATGGTATTCGTAATGTTATAGTAAGATTAGGAGGGTTTCATACCCTCATGTCTTTCTTGGGTGCAATTGGATACCTTATGGAAAGTAGTGGCTTGAAGGAAGCGTTTGAAATATTGTATGCGGATAATTCGTCACATAAAGCCTTGGCCAGATATGCTTTTTCTATAACAAATAGAGGACACCTTTTAAATTTGGCTGCTTTATGGAGCTTAATCGTCGATGAATGCTCTTTCAGCGAGGATGAAATACAATTTCTCAATAATCTTTCTGAGAGTAAAAATTTACGTGAATATGAGTTTACCGAGGACCTATTGTTCATGGCGTTAATCAATAAATTTAATACTAAATTAAAAAGTTTAAAAGAAAGTGGCCCCACAGCTCAGCTGTGGGTTCAGTATTTTCACTGTGTGGTTATCACTTTAAATTTTTACCACGCCGAACGGTCAGGAAATTTCGAGTTGCATTTGCAAAGCATAAAGGAAATGTTACCTTACTTTCACGCAAGCGGACCCCACAATTACGCAAAATCGGCTCATCTTTACTTGCAAGATATGATGGAATTAAGATCAATCCTATATCCAAACGAATAAGATCAATTCATCTATCAAGGATTTTTCACTATACGGCGCTCCGAAAATTTTTGGTGTGGTGTATGGTCGGACATGACTATCGAGCAAGTATTGATGAGATCGATTAAGTGTGTAGGTGGATTAACGCACGGACGATGGATGAATGAAAGCACGACAGCGAAATTTCTTGCTTGTACTGTTGTACTTTTAGAGATATGCAATGAAATGGAAAATTTTTGTTCCTCTACATATGACAGTTCCGAGCAACATGTGGATGCCCGCAGCAGCAGAATGAGCAGAGACGCTTCGGATTTAAAAAAACTTTTACAGTTTTACGAAGAACGTAATCCTTTCACCCCGAGTGACAAAATACGGTCGATTTATTCTGGCCTAGTAGGGAATGACAAAATTAATTGTCATGAAGCATTTGAAATTGGAATTAAATTATTAAATAACATTAACGACAAATCGTTTGATGAATTGACAATTCCAAGGAAAGATAAGGTATTACCTCTAAGTGCCATGTCTCCGAAAATTAAAATAAATAATAATGTTATAACAATTCAGCCATTGCTAATATTTCAGCGGATTTGCTTGAACATTAATGAAAAAACTAACATGAAACATTTTTTACAATTTGAATTAGCTCTTTTCCTCTTGCTATTTTTGACGAAGCTAGTATGCGAAAGACGAATAAAAGTGCGTTTTGTGATCATTTTATTTCTTTAACCGATTGTCCTGTAAATTCGCCTTTCATCCATGTTATTGACGGTGGCTTCTTAATACATCAAATTGATTGGCAAAAGAATGTATCTATAGATGATATTATATGTAAATATTTAATTACGTTAAGAACAATTTTGTTATTAATAGATATATTGTATTTGATGGGTACGATGGCGACAAAGGCACAAAAAGTGCCGAACGACTTCGTCGGCAGAGAGGTTATATTGGTCATGAAATTAAATTTGACTATAATACAAAAATAACTGTAAAACCGAAAGACTTTTTATCGGATGAAAAGAACAAAAACAATTTAATAAAATTATTAATTAGAAGATTGAATGAGCAGGGGTATCGTACTAGGCTGGCAGACGAAGATGCGGATTGGTTAATCATTCAAACTGCTCTTGAGGCTGCCAGGTATGAAAGTAACGTTATAATAGTAGGTAACGATACAGATCTTCTGGTACTTTTTAATCATTTGGCGGTTGAATACTCTAACATCGTCTTTAAAAAAATTACCCACACTAAAAAAGGAACCTTAATTAATTATTATAAAAACGATAGTTTTAAGCATCCCGAATTTAATGAAATCATAAGCTTTTTGTATGATATATGATATGATATGTGATACGACATCAAGTTTTTTTAAGGCAAAAATAAAATTTTAGCATGTTTATCGCCAAATATGTTAATAAAATTGGCAAAAAATTTTTACGATTCAACTTCACCAGTGAATGTTATAAGTAATTCTGGCTGCGAAATTATTAAAGCCCTGTATTCCTCGAAGGTAGATAAAGACTATGAAAATAAACAAAAAGACAATAAAATAACATTGAATGCTCTGAGGTTTTTACAATTTTAAAAGATCGTCTATAAAGTCTTCTTTCAAATTGGGAAAGTTGCCTCCAACAGAAGGAGCAGCAGAGCAGCATTGCTTGAGAGTATATAGGCAAGTTCAAGCATGGCAGGGAAACAATCTAAACCCATGTGAATATGGTTGGATGGAAGGAGACACTGGTTTGCTTCCGCGATTTACACGTGACAGTCTCGTTCCAAAAGAGGTATTGGAAAAAATATCGTGCGGGTGTAAGGCCGGATGTGGAAAAGCTTGCGGATGTCGCAAGCATGGATTGAAATGTACTCGCTTATGTTCAGGCTGCAATGGAGAGGATTGCGATAATGCTGAAAAGGTAGTAGAAGAAGGAATAGAAGAAGAAGATGATGAAAACGAAATATATGACAAACATGAAGAAGAGATAGAAGAAGAAGAAGATGAAAACGAAGAAGAAATTTATAATGTACCATCAAAAAAAATTAAACTTAATTAATTATAACAACTTTTATATATTTACTTTAATAAAACTTTTTAAAATTGTACATCTTGACTTTTCTGTGTACCAGTTTTTTATAATATTAATATATTTATAAAATATAGATATTATTATTATTAATTACATTTTACTGTAATAAACGTCAAGAGCAAGTAACATTAAAAAAATGACTTATATAAATTTCTAAAACCGAATGGTATACGGTGCAACGTAAAATGTTAATTATTGTTTCAATCTGACCGCGTCATTGTTATTATTTTTTTGCGCTACCCCAGATTAAAAAAAAAACAATCGGTCCAAAATTCGAGGAGATACGGCAATTTTTTCCGTGCGCCGCCGATTTGAAGTTAGGTTTCATTTTTTGGCTCGCCGCGCCGGCCGGAGAACAGTTTCCCCCACCAAGCCACCTCCTGCGTCTGGCATCGGTAGCCTACACTTCAAACATTATTTTTAGTGTCAAATAAATGGATTTGAAGAAAAAAATTCATGTCATAGCAAAATATAACTCTTTAGATACCCAATGCCGTCGGATTCATTTCTTAATCGTTATAAACAAAGCCGCTATGATTTTTTTTTTAAATTTGTAACTCATCTCCTATTGGTCCTAGAGCTTTCTTTTTTTTTAAATCTTTGCCTCGAAGCCAACTTTCGATATTTTGAAGTTAGCAGTTCGTACGATGTCCGGGTGACGCTCCAGCTCTAAATGTTAATAAAAAAAATCGCCCACTTATTTAATGCAAAAAACGGGGGGTTAAAAAATAATTTTTTGATTTGCCCTAGAAAGTACATGGAAATATAAGTTTTATAGAAGAGAATAAACGTCGAAATAGCTCAAAATGTTTATAAACAAAAAAGTTATGGTATTAAACATTAAGTGCTCTGGGATAAATATATTAACGTATCTCAGCAACAAATTGACCGATCCAACTTTACAAAAACTTACTCGATTCAGAATCGTAAGGGCTTCCTATTTAAGTTATAAACATATAAAAAACATCATTTTTGCAATAACTATCAGCATTGCAAAAAACAGGAATTTTTCATGGTTTTTTGAGATTTTTGCAATAACCATTTGACAAAACATATCGTACCACGGCTCAAATTAAAGGTCTTTTCATTGTCTACATTTTATATTTACAGCGTTTTCAGCTACAAAGCTTTCCTCGGCCTCCAGAAGCGAAAAACGTGTTTTTAACAACTTTGGATGGCCGCCATTTTGTGCATAGGCAAAATCTCGAGTTCTGTTTGGTATAGGTGTCATGTATTATCTATTTCCTCCCACTGGTAAAACTGTCAATCGGTGCTTAATTTGCGCGCGAAATCGGCATTTTTCTGACTAATTTGATTGGCCTATAACGTCTAAATCAGTTTTAAATCCGGTACAATTCCAAACGAGGCCGCGCATGGAGTATTATTTACATCCTAATTTCACTTAGGTAAAAATACTTTTTAACGTCCTCTTTCAGTATAAGTATTTAGAAGTATGTATTGATTTACACCAATTACAAATAAACGCCTGGGATTCAAGAGGAGCTTTGCCTGAACAGCTTACTCTTTAAACCTTACAGATTGATCACTAATCCGTTACAGTTAATGTATAGATAGGTTAATCATTTTCTCACATACCTGATTGTATATTGGATTTTATGTGATACATTTGAAGGTCCAAATATAACTCAGCTAGTCCCCGGAATGTCGCTAACCAAGTGTACATGATAGTTATTAAACAGCAAACATACCTGCAACATAGAACATTACATTATATTTAACACAGATATAATCGATGAGAGATAAATTTTAGTTTAGAAAGTATTTGACATGACATTAATTGATGTTGGGCACTTAGTAAAACATATCAATACAAAGGTTTTTTAAAAAATACCTTTACCTAGTACACCAAGTGTTTATATATTTTTTTAGTATTTGACATATTAAGTATATTTCTTAAAATCAAAAATATGTGTCTACTGCAATGTTTTTCGTACATTTCAATGGTGTTCGTTTCAAATCCCATCGCATTGAAAGGTTTCCGTCAGAATAATTTCCTTTTAAGTCACACTCTCTTATAGATACTGGCAATATCGTTTATTACTTAGAGTATCTACATACTTTAATGAAATTCACGACACAAAATATTTTTGACACAGGAAAGTATATTAGTTTTCTGGTGATAAAGCGGCGGAAAATGTAAGCTGTATTATACTAAGCGTGTTACAATGTATTTTGGATTAACTATGCATTCCTGTGTATTTCTTATTTTTTTATGAAACAGTCAAAGAATACCTTTAATAATGTATAAAGAATTTTTAGTACTTACAAGTACACCTCTAGGTATTCCAGTCGGTGATTTTCTTATTTTTCATCCGAGATGCATTTCGGAACAATGATTCCGATTGAACATGGAACACAACTGTTCCGAAATACATCTCGGATGAAAAACTAAGAAAATCACCGACTGGAATAGCTAGAGGTGTACTTGTAAGTACTAAAATTCCTTGTCTATTTTTGTCATATTTCTCGGGATCATAAACCTTACTGATAAAGTGTCATGATTTAATAACTTACAACAGATATTTGAGAGACAGTGAATGTTATATAGAAAGCCTATACATGATGAAATTTTACTTTTGTTAAATTACATAATGTAACATACAGAACAGTGTACACACTCTTTACTTATATCCTAAATTACTTAAAAAGCTTACTCAACGGAACGGACGTTACAGTACAATTCACACTGTATGTAAAGCCGCTAAAAATATATTTAAAGAACGAACGTATCTCTACAGTAGCAGAAAGCTTGTATTTTAGAAGAAAACTTAATCCAGCGTGAATTTGATTTCAGCCGAGCGGCAATAAATATTTACACTGCTCAGATACTTCGCGCGTTTTCGCATTTTGTTTGTTTTTCGGTGTTGTGATTTAAGGCAACCGCGAAACATTTATTAAAGAATTCAGCACTCAATCAATGTCTACACCAACGCTTCTCATTCGTCTGCTTTAAATAATTTTTCAAAAAATAAAAAACTCGGATATTTATTCAGTATTTACACGGATTCGTCGCGCTTCCAAGCAACAACCCACACTCTTATAAAAAAAAACACACACACACAGAACGGAGGCAGTTTACAAACACACTCTATCACACGTATTGACTCAATTTTTTGCGTCCATGATATGATCCTACAGACAACACTAAATTCACATGACTAAACTACATAAAAAATAATATTTGAATGCAACTCGTCAAAGTCTCAATGTTTCTGTCGTATCTTAAAATATGCTTCTAAAATATATTTAGTTTAATTAATTTAATTCCCGAAAACGCGCACGCACACTCTCTCACACACACACACGCATCTATATTCTGCTATCACTTCTTTGCTAGAAAAAAGAGAACAACTGATAGTCATAGCCGACACAGCAGAGAACTGGAGGAAATTGAAACAAATATAGTAAATAAATACTACAAGCCTTACAAAACTACTCAAGCGCAACAATGGCGTTACACCCGAAAGGATAGACAACGTATTAGATTTTATAATATAGTTATTTACGATACATTATAGTTTCTACAAGCCATTAAAATTTCAAGTGACCAGCCTCTAAGTACTCTTAAGTTTTAAATTTAGCCTATTAAATTTAAAATAAAATTAAATTTAACAATAAGTTAAATTTAAAATAAATTTATTAAATGTATTTATACTAATTATATGTTTACATGTCAGTAATCGTACTCACTGTCAGTAATCATACCTTAATAAGGTTGAGCGAGTATGCATTGCCAGTGCGTCATACATTCTGAGCTGTACTAGAAAGGATCCTTCAATCGTTTTCCGAATTCACTGACATTCAAGCTGACTCAAACGACTATATATTTCGTATGTGTTTAAAAGTGCAATGTGGTACTCTCTTAACCAAGTAAACTGGAAAGGTAAATTATTCAAATCCGGGAACGTCTGATAAGAGAGACTTTGCCTTACATAACAATGGCTCTTTTAAAACTTGATGACAGAGTAATCAGGATAACATTAATTAATAATGGTTGTATGTTTTATTACTTACAGTGTCTGTGATTATACACGCGCACGCGCGCGCGTACGGAGTACACATAAAGTGTTTTTAAAAGGTAAAACAAGCAACGAGTACAACAGGAAGTTGACAAAGCAACCGATTCACTGCTTTATTCGTCGTGTTTATTTTTCTAGTTCTCTACGGTTATTCTGTAAATAGTGATTAGTATGTTGTGTTTACCGTAATCTGTAGGCACATCTTGCTGATCTTTGGTCTACAAGTAATCTGTTTCTGTACGCCAAACCTATAGACACCAATAAACACTGTACGTTTTGATGTATGAATATTCCATTTACGTTAGGATTCAGCTAATGATAAACGTAATGATATATAGTCATCACTAGACTCTCCCTTTTAATTTGATTGTAAACTATATGACAGTCATGACCGTCTCGTCGATCGTGATCTACCAGTCGATAGCGGCATTATTTTTGACATATAACTTATATTAAACCACTCACATTACACAGTACGACAGATGTCACAATACATTAGAACTGAAACAGGCTCTGTAGGTAATTAAATATTAATCAGCGAGCTAGTTTTGGGAGGTTAACCGTCTAGAGAGATACATAAAAAGGAAATATCAAAAATTAGAATACTGTGTCCGAAAAATGTAGTAACCCAAACTGAATTAAATAATGAGGCTAAGGTTAGTTATGCGACCTTGCAATGTGCACGATACACTGCTCTGTGCACACGATGTAGCTAGGTTCTGGAGAAGAGTTGAGGTTAACTTGAAGGCTGGACTCCCAATTTTCCTCAGAACACATGTAAAATTACAACCCATATAATTTTACAAATTATTTTTAGGCCCTGTCATCGTTCTGATCCTCGCGTAGAATTGTTTTTAATGCTGAAAATAAGTACGGAATTTAATAAATGTTGAGTGACTGTCATTATTAGGATAACTACAACTTCAGTTTAGTAATTTATAAATATTGTATAATTCTACATTTATTTAATACATGCAATTAGCAACTAGGCATGCACAGATCCCTTATTTTAATATACGCAACTAGCTCACAAATAGGCCTACATTAAACGGTTATGGAATTTTGCTGACATTTTTAATAGCTCTGGGGAATTGATTCCCCTGACCCCCCGCCGCCGGATTTACAATACTGTGAGTATGAATGTTTTTGATTGGCGTACGCTATAGCACCCTTTCAAGTACGAAATGGCTTCATGTAAATATTACTGTTTGCCTTGTGGTTGAGGAATGATTCAAATTTGTATAGTAGTTTTAGACGTTATGCCCTTTTGGCGAGTAGGAAAGGTCAAATCTTCGAATCTTTATTTAGCCCGCAGTGTAAACAACTCGGTGTATGATGTTTATAGTACAGTAATTTACTCCACAGCAAGTAAATACATTTGTATATTAAACAGTTGTTTATTTGCTTTTCGAATTGTACACTCATGCGCCTATTGTGAATTCGTTTTAACAAAATGTTCAACACCTATTCGTATTATCTAATTTATTGCTTTATTGCTAATTGGAAAAATGTCAATAATTAAAATAGCCCACTCTTCTTCGTGCATACGTAACATAGAACACGCCATTCGGAAAGTCACTTCGAATCTTAATTGCTTTGCGTCGGAAAGCAAAAGATTGTATTTTTACTTGACAAATCAGAATGCGCTGGATTCTGATTTTCCGACGTTGATTTTAGTTTACAGCGTGCCAACTCTACAAGTTTATTTAAATTGTCCTGCTCGGGGCCGCAAACAATCTTCTGCCACAATACTGTGGTTAACTGGCGAATACCCGTGCCAGTTTCCGAATCGTCCTTACACTGATGATGGTCTCCATAGGATAGGTCAAAACGTATGTTCCAGCGGCAGGTATAAACCACGGTCAAATAACCCATATACAAGTCAGTTTAATTCCATTACAGTTACAATTTTTATTCAAATAAGTCATTAAATAGGAATTAAATTTAAACTCTTTTCTGTTGTTAAATTTATCAAGTATATTTTCGTTGAAATAGCAAATTCTTTGTGTAAATATTTGAACAATCGAAGTGAAATTAAGACAGTTATTTTATATCTAGAATTATCTAGAATGCTGTGATTAGGCGTGCAGAAAATAGGAGTGGCAAAATAAATGAGAAACGTCTGAAAGATACTGATGAATATGTGTCAATTTGCCTGCGACTCGGTGGATCAACTGACGAATGTAAGTGCCACGGGTCAACTGCTGGTTTTTACCAGAATAATTTCTGGTAAATCTCTTCAAATACCAAGTTTAAAAATTTAGCGACCTGGACGATGAAGAGCATGTTTTATATTTGCACACGCATGTTAGGTGGATATAAATAATTTTGCGTTATTTACCTCTTATTTCTGACGTAAATAGCGTATAGGCTACATGAAAGAAGCAGTGTGAGAAAAAAACACAGCACACTAAGTTAATCAGGAATTAAGGTTTGTACGTGATTTCCTGATGGTAGTGTTAACAATAAAACAAAATAAAATAAAATAACACATTCCACTATTTGTACATATATCCATAGTATAAGGATGTGAAATTGTTTAATATATAATTGTTATAGCAATTATGTATTAAAATATTATAAGAATAACTGTTGTAGCTTCTATGCTTAGCCAAAAAGAAAATACGATTATAAACGATAACATGATAGGATAGTTAACTGATCATGAACATCCTCCTCACAGTAATTCATAATAAAAATATTCGTAAAAAGTAAAACTTGTGACAAGCTGAATGGGGACAATTATAGTATTCCATGTCACCTCCTAATCTTAGTAGTTATTTTCAGTTGTATAAAAAGTAGAAGTAAATGAAGTAAATGTAGGGAAACCAAAGTTCACGTGATTGTTTTGAATGGTTTTGATAGTCCTATGAGTTTTGTATTATTGTAGAGTATCTATAACTATAAAATAATTTATCAACAACAGTTTTTCTCATGTAAGCCTAAATCCATAAATAATACATTTTAGGTTCCCAAATTAGGCATGTTATACAAGCGGTTAAAAATTGTCCTCAAGAAACATATGTAGATACACGAAGGACTACACTGGAGTAGTCCAAGAATATTTACTTATCTACTGGTATAGAAGAAGAATATTTCTGTTCACAATGAAATATATACAACGAAGCCGTGAAACATAATCACCGACTCGCACATTTATCAGATTATTCGATTTTGGCAAGCTTATGATATTATGATGAGGCAAATCAGGCTGTCAGAGTTAACTGTTCAATGTCACATTAACAGCTGCAAGTCTGACGAATCCCAAATCCTGATGCTCCTATTGTAGCCCTATTAAAAATACAAAAGAAATAAGATCTCTTTTATATGAAAACATCTCTATCGTGCTTATTTCATAAGTACGCATTAAAATTGTTTACAATAGCATTACACTTTTACGTAGCTAACAGAAGTGAAAAAATACATAGTTTTACCCCCGTCGTTATATAATTTTTGTACTAAAATACAAACAAAATATCACATTTATCAACAAACAATGTGACCTATAATAACGTATGTTCTATTAATATGACACCTGCAAGTGCATAAAGATTTAACACAATTGACAAAGTAAGTTTGCGCTTATAACAAAGGTTTGTTTTTCTCTAATTTGTTTGCGGGATAATTCACCCTCAGACGAATTCGGAAAGCGTATTACCATATAAACAAAATGCAAACGGACAGAAAAGCAGATTTACAGAATTAAATCAAATGGTGACAACAGGAGAAAAAGGTAGGCGGGACGTCCACTTCCGTGGAGAAAAAAATTTTAATTCAATCCGGGACACGTTAAGCCGTTAGGGACCTGACCTGAGGCCTCTTTCACTAGCATTCACCGCCCTTCTACCCCTTTTATCCTTTTTGGCTTTACATCCCTCGACAACGGAAAAGGCACTTTGCGGAATAACAACATTACGTGAATTTAATAGCATACGTAATTAGTTTAGTGTATAAAAAATTTCGAGCAGGAAAAGTAATATAAAAAATTAAACGTCTTCTTTTAAAATAAAGTAATGGAGTTTCCGCTTTGTGTAAAAATCGTGTGTGAGTGTTTAAGTGTGTACGCGTTTGTTTTATTTGTAAAATAATTTAAAATAAATAATTATGATAATTTTCTATAGATATTTCAAACATTTTCAGTTAAATGATATTTAAATGTGGGCCTAATTCTGTTCAGCACGAACTTATTTAGTTCCAAATTATTTAAACTATTCTTTCATATAGGATTCCCATAGTATCTGCCATTATTTGTCAACTTATTTAACAGGTTTTTTACAACATGTTTTTTCTAGGAACGCTTGCGCTCTTGAGTTTATATTTTAATGGTTCTCCAGTTTTTATAATGATTTCAGTATTTCTGAATGCGTTTAAATTATTATACATTTCTGAGACTAAGTACCAGTACGTGTCGTAAAGATATATGACCCGATTTTACAAGGAACGATGAGCGTTAACGACATCAGACAACAGACAGAAAATAAAGTTTTTAAAGAAAAATGTAAATTTAAGTAAAGCAAAACTATGAAAAAAACATTCTAAGCACGTGGTCATCATTTAGCCTCAAGGAAGAAAATACTCAACGGGACAGACAGGCTAAGTACTCACAGATAATATCAGTGAATAGGTATTTTGCCTAGACGCTCTCAAAAAATGGTTTTAGGAACCTAAACAAAAAACTGATAAAAACAAGCGTTACAAACAGACAGTACTAAAATATAAATAATTTTTCCAAATGAAAATTGTTCACTAATTGATGCAGTAGTCGTACTTGCTCCATACGTTTCCAGAAAAGTTTCGAGACTAAAAATTGTAATAAAATTTAAAATAGTGAAATAGTATTGGCAGATTTATAAAAATATAAGTATTAAGTAAATGTCTTTTCTACCATACGTAAAAAATAAACTGCGATTACGAACTTTTTGATCATCAAAAATATTCCTCCATCCATTGGTCTCCTCTTTTATATACCTATATATTTTGTACAAAGCAAAAGACAGAACTAAGTTTCTGGTCCGAATTTGAATACGGAGAAACGTTCAAAAACTTAATTTTTGTGACGCAGAAAGTATTTTTAATGGATCACTAAACGATTTTTTCGATAAAGTACATATTCTCTCGTGATACAAAAATGAAAACCAACTAACGAAGCACAGCTGATGTCTTCACGCTACGGCGGCATGTCGTACACACCAAGATGGCTCCCTGAGGAAGGAAAGAGGTGGGAAAGGCAGCTGCGAATCCTAGAAATAGAAAGATTCTATTAGGCAACTTTGGCAATAGATGTCATGCTATGTCCAGATTTTGTGTCATGTCTAAAGTCTTCCTTTCGAAGGTTGTCGGTCTGTCGGTCACATCCACGTCAAATCGTACCTGATTCTGTAGCCAATTATGCGTTGTCTGTAGGCTCCGTCTCAGTTGTAGGAGAACGCAGTGGTGTAGAGACCAATCACGTTACATGGTTAATTTGTTGGTCGTCAACGTAACGTTAATAATCAACTCAGTGTTAAGAGTTGTAATGACTGTGGCGATTTAAATTTCTCGAAATCAAAGTTTTCAGGATCCCGTAGTAATTGTGCAAATCGATGAATACTGCTATCCAGTATGTAAAGTGACTTCCCGTATTACAACAGTAAAATATGGCGCCAAGGTTTTCAGCAATTTTTATGATACATTTTAATAAAACTGTCAAAATTACTTTAGCCTATATTTATAAGTTATACCTGAGAACATTTAAAATTATTTGAAAATTGTAAATATTTTCTTAAGTCTATTATGGTAGATTCTTGAAATATATTATTCTTTTTGCTATTCAAATTTTTATCAGTGTCAGCCATTTTTAGAACTATATACATAAACATGCACAAGTCTGCAAAGATATATGTGGGTTTTACACGATTTCTAATTTTAAAGGACAATTTGTTTGTCAGAGTTCTATCCCTTGAGTCATACAATCATATGCTTTTTGATAACAACCAGCTGTATAAGGAAAATGGAAAGATTCGTTCGTTTTCTGGATTCTGATAGAGCATTCACTAGCGCAATGTCATGGTCTTCTCAGTACACATGATTAAAATGGAATTGATTGAATGTGTTATAACGTGGCTGACACTAATTTTATTTTTTTGTAAAAAAACGGCTGTTACGAAGAAAGGCTTTGGTTTACACTTCAAAAAGGAAGTTATAGTAGTATGGCAGAAGTATCTTAGTTATGGAAAAAGAAAATGGCATGACGTGGAGAAAGCATCCTTCAGTACGTGGTAGAAGTATTAATCTTGTCAAAAACATCAAATTTCTATTTATTAATTCAAAATTTCTTTATAACAGTAGACAGATAGTTAAATTTTCAAATAAAATTCTGGCATGCAGTTGGATACGCTACATTTATTCTGGGTAAACAATGAAAGCTTATTAAAATTAAGTAACTTGGAAAAAATTAATTAACAAGTAAATTCAAAATACTTACGATTACACAAAAGAATATATATTGTTTTGATAAATAATCTGTAGAAGCGTTCCTCGTAAGTAACATAAGCACGTGTCAAAATGATGTTTTTATAGTTTGTTTTCTGCTACTTGAGATTTCTTGAGAGAAACGCGTCCCAACCCGTTATAAGCATAAACTCCCTTCAGCTCCAACGTGCTTAAGAAAGCTGGAGAAACGTACCGCGAGTGCAAATCTAGCCAAGTAAAGAGGTTATCGGCGAGGGGAGAATTGTGAGTGGAATGTATGTCGTGTGTATGCGTCGAAATATTTGAGCATATTGTGTAGGGCTGCATGGATTATACCATGCTAGCAGTAGTGGCTGGGGAGAATACAAAGTAGGAACGTTAATGTAGCGGTGACGCAGAAGATGGTGTTTAGCGTCCATTCATGGCGTCAGGGAACTCGGCGATTAAAGTTAAATTAGAGCAACAGTAAAAGGAAAATTACAACTTTCGAGTTAAGATGTGTAAGTAGTATATGTGTGTACTAATGTACATCGAGTATGCTATGTGATAGACTTTATAAGTTACGAAGATTTGTACGTGCCGTATCCTAAAAGTTATTTAAAAAAATTTTTTTTCTGCGTATCGGCAGATCGTGTGGTAACTATCTCTAATAGAAGAGATTATCTATGGCTCAACGCTAGCAGCAACAATGTTAAAACCGAAGAACCAACGTCCTTTATTGGGCCAAAGCCTCAAATGCGCAGAGGCATGCGGACCATCTTGAAGCCGACACGAAAGATTCAGCACTACCTAAGTCCGGTAAAATGTGACAGGGATTAGGTCGTGTGGTGTGTCTCTTAATTTGGCCTGTACGGTGTAGACTAGAAACAAATAAGAAAACAGTTAATTTTGAGCATGGTGTTAACAGCTGACCTATAGAATCACGTTGTTCCCTGCATGGTTTCAGCAAGAGAGTTATTTAGAAGAGTTACATTCACATTAGTTTTTCCCAAAGTTGGGACACATATGATAAAAACCAATAGATCTGTTCGGATTTTGCTAACTCAACCAACCAGTCTATTGATAAGAAAGTTTGAGTGTTTATAATATTGAGTTTCACAATTTTGCTCTACAATTTTGCGATTAGGTGGAAAGTCTTGCAAAGCTTCGGTTTTTTGGTATTACGATAATTAAGTTAATAGAAAGAGAAGTCTTTGACTCAAAAAAAAAATTATAAAAGCGTAAAGGATAGTGTTCCTAGTATTTGTTATCAGAGATCGACAGTGTATTAGCCGTAGGGGCCGACGTCACGTTATGCCGTATATTTCCAGACTATAGGGTCTGGCTGCTAGGTGCAACAAATGCCCATATATCTTGGTATAGGTAAGAGTGTGTAGACTGTATTACGAGTATGTCTGCAACAGTTGCCACCGCTGAGTATGCGGAGTGCTGATTCGTTGACGTGTGGGATGCTTGATTAGGTCTGAGTGTAGCGTGACGCCAAAATATTAATGTACAAGCTTGAGGATTGCATTAGAATTGACAAAGCTGCCTGAAAGCCTCTAAAAAAAAGGCAACGTGTGTCAACGTGATGAGTTACGAAAAGTCTGACTCTGCTCCACGATATCTGTAATACCCCAGATACAGTATGTCTACCACATTGCTCTATGACAGGAGCATATCATAACACGTTCTGTTATTTGGGAACTAGATACTGCTAATATGAGCTAACTCCAATACACGCTATGATTCTCATATTGAGACCTTCCGTGGCTGCAAAAATGATACATACGGTGTATGTGGACAAACACGAACGTGTTTATTAACATTTGCCGAATGTGGTGTGAGAGTTAGGCTTACTCAGTACGATCATCCAAGAATGTCGAAAGCTAACATATGATCCTCGGGGTGGTGGTCGAGAAACGACTTCCTATGGCTGCAAACTTACCGGAGACAGTTTGAACCTCCACTCCGGCATGTAAGACGAAGTCGAAAACTTTTTGGATGTCATTTTACGTGAAGCCAAGCACTACAATCCTACTTACTAGGCGATGACGATAGCATTGGTAAGTATTTACTAGTTTATCATACGTGCTGTACCGTACATTTATTTTAATTTTTTCAATGTATCTAATTATTTTCACCTTTTATCATCAGCTTATTTCTCTGATATTAAAATAATGCATATAGATATGACTACACTTATGTAGAGAGAAAACCAGTAATACGTGTAGGTAGGCTACCTGTGTTTCTAAGGTCTCGTTCCTTTGTATAAACAGATCTGCTCCGTGTGCGCGTTCTGCTTGTGTGTTCAGTGTGATTACTAAATACCCTTCAGCAACAGACGTTCTACACACAGGACATACTTTATCCACACAGAAGGGCTTATACTGTGAATTGTATGTTGTACTCAGTAGACGGTATTATCAGCCGACAGATACAAAATAATGGATAGGTATACTGTAGGACAGACGTAAAATGTGTCAGCCCTGTTAGTGGTGGTATACAGGCGTCTTTACAGTACTGCACGAAACAAAATACTGTTATGTCCGGTTAATGTGAAATCTGTTAAACCTCAGGGGAACTTGACCTCTGGCTTACGGTTCCTTTGTACCAGCACGTTACTTATCCTGTTCAGTGTGTTCAATTCACAAAGGAAGGATAACAGGGTTTGGTGTACGCCAATGGTGGACTGACTGAATTTAATTTTCTACTAAGATATTAACATTTTACCTAACATTCACAAACATTTGTTATGTAAGACTTAACTGCACAGCAATTTTTTTTGTGGTGCTCAGCAATTACTAATGCTCCTCCTTCTTTTCCTTGTTAATCTGTCACTCAGAAGCTGCAATCGCGTTTCACCGCTTTCACGTTTTGGCCATGGGGAACTCTCGTGTTCCATACTTTGTCATCATCCTACATTTTAATATTTAGTTTCCTAGAATTCTCCATATTACCACTATATATATATATATATATATATATATATATATATATATATATATTGCAACAGTACAAATAGGTTGAGTACTGTGCATTGCACCAAAATATTTAAATAACTGATTAGAAGACATAAATAACGCATTTTGGTAATAATAATCATTCGCGTGCAATATGAACTGTAATAGAATTTGCATGTTAAGACAGGGAGTAGAGCCAGCTGCTCTCTGCATGTGTGTACACACGTAAAAGGTTTGTGTGTGTGCGACTAGTTCATTCATGAAAAGCACCACCCTTTTCAGTAACGATATAAATTATTGTATTTAAATTAATTTATAATGCTTGTGTGCATGGTAGCGAAAAACTAAAGACACCAAAATGTGTGGTTAAAAACAACAAACAAGTGTATAAAAAATAGTGAAAAACATAAAAAAAGTGTTAGTGTAGGAAGTTAAAAATCAATAGTAATTAGGGTAATTAAGATAAAGAAAAACGGTTTGTGCACGATGAACGCCTAGAAAATTACCGATCGAATGAAAATCGGATAATGTGCTAAAGACTTCGCAATTCGCGAAGACGAGCAAATTAAGTGTCAATAGGAAGCGTGGGGTAAGAGTGACGCTCTTAACAATTTCAAACATGCAGAATATTGTCGACACACGAGTTTTGGCGCTCTGGGTATAAATACGAGGACGCGTAAACTTTGTTCTCTTTCTCGTCAGACCATCTTAGCGGCCGGAAGCTCTGCTCAAGAACTACAACTTCTCTTCGTTCGACTACTGATGTAATCGGAGGCTATGACCAACAACTAGAACTTCTAGATTTGATCGACGACCATGGCAGCCAAAGAATCTACTTAGAAACAACAACCACAGTAGATCAACCACAAGCAGAGTACGAGAATCCAGTGTAGCAGAGTACGAGCATCCAGCGGACGGGGACGACTAGAATACCCGACTCCAAGATTCCAGAACCAAAGAGGATCATCCGTATCCAGGACCGAAGAGAGCACGCTTCAGATATACCACACAAATTACAAGGTGACAAATAAACATGCATTTGTAAGAAACTGAGACCGAACAAAAAGACTTTAAATATTAAAGAAAAAAATGAATAAACAATTCGATTCTAGTATGAGTCAAGTAACTGTATAGTGTAGATATGTTTTTGTTTGTACGTTAAGTACTGTAATATGAAAGACTGTGTAACGATAAGAGTTAGCAGTAACTGTAATTTAAAAATATAATTGTTAGTAGTAAATGACGACCTTGTCAGAGAAATTAATAGAAACCAATGCATATGCAACAACAAAAATAATTAATATAAAAAACTAAAAGAGTAGATAATCAGTAAGTTAATTGAGCTAGCTGAGAGCAGCATAGAAAATTAATAACAATGTGTTAGCAATAAGATTTTATAATATGTTTTTGTGTCAAATAAGACTACGAAATATACGTAGTAGAAACGTAAGAATACAAATCATTTGGAATCGTAAAATAATTAAGAAATTAACGTGTAATCTGAGATTGCAAATTACCCATAATAAAAATGTCAAAATAATAATGAGTTCCTAAACCGCAAAACAAATTTAAAGAAAGTGAATAAAAATTTAAATGATTTATAAACAAATCAAACAGCATTATTATTATTATTACAACCTTCATTCTTGCACACACACGAAATTAATGTAATGTAATGTACCTAAAGATATGTCACACATCAATTAATTATTAAACACATTAAATTTGGTAGTGTTGTAAATGGCGCTCCAAAACGTGTGGCTCCCAAATTAAATAAATTTGTGTGTTGTTGTAAATGTCGCCCAAGAACGTGGGACGCGCCCATAATCATTTAACGATTTATACTTTTTTTTAAGTTAAATGAATGCTCTAATGAAAAGTGTGTTAAATATGCCATATACAGAACACAACTGGCGCTCAACCGGTAATAAATTGTAAATGAGGTGTAATCCTAATAGTAATATAATAATAATAATAATTAATAATAATACATAGGTTAATAAATAAAGCGTAGATAAGTGTCTCTTCAGAATCGATAACGTTTATGAAGAGACGTGCTCTGGTTCATGACGATTGGTCTGCCAGTCGCGGCGAACGCAAGTTAAAAGACTCCTGTAGAGTTACTGCAAAAAATATTATAATTGTGTGCTATCCTGTGTGGTGGAAGATATTCAGTTTACGTTATATAGACTCTTTAGGCTTACTGCAGAGGTGTAATCCTAACACAACAGTTAAGCAGTAACTGTACCCCCGAGAAATATTTACACGCCCGAAAGTATTTGACTAGACTCTCCATGAACAAAAAAAAACACACGCAATTACAAAAACAAATAGACAATTTAGAAAAGATATATGTTAAACCTAGGCTGTGGTATTTGAAGACTTGAAAAAGTAAATCTGTTACAAAAACAAATATAAATATTTATCTATTAACGTATTTTTTAAAATGAAAATATGTTTTAGCATGTGACAATTCTGGATGATATTAATAGATAAAACATAAGAGAATACAATGTTCACATCTAAATGAGCAATAACAATAATAATAATAATACGTCTAAGTATATAAAAAAAGGTGGAGCGTCAAAGAATAGCAAACTACAGCAAAGTTCAATGTCCTGAGTAGAATCATAATTAAAGACTATAATAAATAAAAACTACATTTTTAATAGAGACAAGACATTGTGGAACTGGAATGTTACGTTAGCCTTAAGTCAGTCGCAAAAATTTTGCTAATTAATTACAAAATTACTACACCAAAAAGTAAATTTAGTGATTTCCCGATAGAGTAAATTCTGTGAAAATAAATGTAAAACTAACGACCATTTTAACAAAAAACAAACAAACAGCAGTCATAACATAGCAACTGCACTGAAAACAACAGAAAATACTAAACTATTTTATATTTACAACATATAATAATATAGTGGGAAATAATTCAAAGTAAGAATAGTTAAAAATCATAATTACTCTGTAATTGGAAGCCTTCGCTGTAAATGTATGTTTTAATATTTATATGTGAAATGTAAACATAAGTACCTTAGGGGAACCGTAGATCACACACAAGTAATTGTAACACAAAAAATAATACAATTATAAAACAAACTTATGTATACATAATTGCTTGCGTTTTTCACAAAGTTAAATATAACTGCGGTATTGCAGTTTATTAGAGGTTTATAGAATGGCTTTAATGATTACCGTAAACAACAGACATTGCTTTTTCTAATGGACTGCACGCTTTTAGAGTTTGTAATCGTACTAATGCAGGTGTATTTAACAATGCCGTTAAATTACTCAGAAAATATATACTCTGAATGTACGCTGTAGGTGCTCCGGTTTGCAATGTACGCTGAATTAAAAACACGTTCGCCGTCTCATATTCAATAGAGAGTGCGGTTTCCCTTGTACAGCGACTCTATCATTCACTGGATTTTAGAGTCGCAGAAAAGCATGCAATTAAAATCGTATGCTTTCGTTTACAAGCTATCGCGTGTCAGTATTTACAGAATTATTCACAGATACGACGCACTATTCAACAGTAAACAATTAACCGTGTACGTTTTTCACAAGCTTTAATTGTTAAATATACAGCAAATTCTGTTCAGAACTATTAAATCATCTCAATTTGCTCGTGGTTGTGCTACGCGTAGGCTACCACTAGTATTTTTTTTACTATTCGTGTTTACATATAAAATATATTCTTTCAGACAGTTAGTATTTTCTCATACCTTTTGTTTTCTCAACTCGGTTTTCTTACACATACTCGCCTCTTCCTTCTTAACATATTCTTATTGAAGAATCGTGATCATGGGAAGTTTTTTAAACTAAGTTTCCAGTATTTATTTCCTCCCCTCATTGTTTCCTTTATTACGTCTATATTTGTTTTCCTTTCATTCTACTGCTTACCATTTTCGTATTTGTACCATTTCAAGGTGGGTCTTTTCCGGACCTCCCAATATTCATCTTTCACTTCCATCCAGAGCCGCCGGGTCGGGTGCGAATCTAGCCTTGAGGCGCATATAATCAATCTAATGTCCCCTACTGTTAAGCAAGAGCTTCTTAAACCCATTACTCGCATTCGATGTAGGCCTAACACTACCTTAAAGTTCTATAAAAGATTACCAGTCCAAATATAAATTCTCCAGGTTGGTTTACTGTGTAATTAAATAAATTATATAATATTTGTTTTTCATTAAAAATTGTTTATAGCCTATTTAAATACGTTAAAATAAAAATCTAAACAAGACTACATTCACTAAAAACACAAATTCTTAACATGTTCGTCGGACAATTTATAGTTACCGGGATTAGTAATATACATACGAACACAATAGACTGACAACACTAGAGAGTGACAAAACGATTGCTGATGTAGTTTAGGCTAAATGTCATTTCAGACACGAAGCAGAGGCAATACCTTATCGGTTACTTCAATTGTATTTGTGACATATTGACAGATCCAACGCTGACAGATTATGAATACAAACGTTTGTATATCACTTAAAAAAAAATGAATTCATTTGGCAGTGTAAGTACGTAATAATTTTTTACTTTGTATTCATTTAATTTACATAATAACAATATATCCACAAAATAATAAAAAAATATAACGTAATGATGAACATTTAATTACTTGCCAATGTTTCTATAATTACTTGCATTTATGTCTTACATTGATAATTGTTGGATAAGAAGTCTCCTGATCGTATGTGAAGTTTGGAATCGTCGGTATTACCAGTGGAGACAAATAAAAAGTCAATGGTACCGACTGTATTGTAAACAGATATCCAAATTTTATCTTCCCCTTTCAATTAAGTATCTGTATCTCTCACTCTTAATCTCCCTCACTTCTTCATTTTCTTTGTTTTTCACTTTTCCATGTTAAATAAACCAGAAAGGTTACCCAGAAGAGCTGGTCTTAGGTTTCGCAACTATTGATTAAAATTAAGGGCACCTATACTTCCATTGAACAATCTAATGTTAGTGTTCTTATTCCATAACAAACATTTCTGTACATAAATGCTAGTTTAGCTAAGTCTACTCTTTCACTCCTATTAAAAAGTCTTCTGTCTCACTAATTTTACTTACTAGGTAATAGAACTGATTTCTTACACTCATTTTGAACTCGCTCATTTTAAGATAGTCAAACCTTATGTTTTTTGTTTAGTGCATTTCCGAAATCAGAGAACGTTGAAAATCATACCAGATTCCGTTAGTACCTGTAACGCAGCGCAACTGTATACTGAGAAATAAATGTAAGTTTTTACCGCCGTTCTTTTCATTATCACAATTTTCCGGGCTGTTAGACCTTGGTCTAAGATGCTCATATTTATCTCCAGACGTTTCGTGCATACCGATGAAGATGTCCGTCATAGGTTTGGGATAAACATAATCAACTTAGACCAAGGCGTATAGCCCGAAAAGTTATGATAATGCATTAGTATACACATTATTTACTTAATTATTAAATAACTGGCAACTGTGCTAACAGGAGGTAATAAACGAGGTAAAGTGACCAAAAACGGTAACAGGTATCACGAATATTAATCTCTGTTTTTGTAGACATACAAAAACTCTGCATGTCGACATACAATATGTATATAGGACTTAAGCGTACAGTATACAATACGGATAGAAGCGTAATAGAATAGATCTATTTTGATAGTAACTTGCAAAATAGAAGAATTATCAGAAACAACAAAAAAGTGTAGAGTAGTTATTGACCGTATACCATATATATTTTTAAGTTATGTAAAACAGATCTGTGTGCCTTGGTATTTATATAGGTAGGCAACCTTTACTATACACATATATAAACAAAACTACTAGCATACACAAGAACTAAGTCATAGAAATTATAAGGTTTTGATAATTGTTGAATACGACAACTTTTTATTTATGATTACAAATTCTGCTACTAACGTTTACCTAGTTGGAAATTATATAATAGTTGATAATGACCAATTATCTAACTGCAAATTTAAAAATTCCTGATTGTTAAATTGAAAGATTTAATTTTTCTACAAAAATATCATTTCATTTCTGCCCTGTACGTGTTATAAGAACTGATAATAATTAATCACTACGTATAATAAGCAAACATCAAAAGGTCTGGTTAATTAGTAGCATGTGCTGTTGGAAGGAAACGCATTTGTAGGAACTATAGTACTTCGCTACCCTTACTGCAGTTTTAATAACCCCTGTTATATGTATTTATATTATATGTAAATATAAGCATATAGAAATTGCATATGCCTCACCGTACAAACATTAAACTGATGTTAGCATAAATGAAAGCCTATTACATATTTGTAATACACATATAATTTTTGGTAAAGTTCATTTAGATTTAGATCTTTGTTGAGAAAATGAAAAACAACATTACTTGTAAAGGAAACATTAATGTAGAATCCAATTCCTTATTCTATTTCGTTCAGTCTGTACACGCGCTGAGGCGTTACTATAATATTACAAAGATAGTACGTATTGTTACTATAAAACTTTAAAATCAGTTATTGAAACGTAGAGAATTCTGTACACATAAGTTTTATTTACACTTCTATAAAACCAAATGCGCCCGATTACAACACTTCTTTTACTTTTAATAATCTGAAGCATAATACTATAATAGGCCTATAATACTCGAACTGTCTGCATCGTAATATTTTTCGCTTGACTTTGCTATCCCTAGAATACGGGTTTGCTCACAAGCTTTGAGTGGCGGTTGAAAGACCTAACCACAGACCAACAGAGTCTTTCAAGGACCACTCAGAGCTTGTGAAGATGGTCCCAGATTCCAGGGATCGAAACGACATGTGAGATATCTTACGATGGAGGCAGTCCAAGTATTTACCTGATAGAAATCATATATCGCCTAGGAATATTAAAGTACAGATCTAATGATAGCAGATGTGCTTTTTGTACCAACTCCGATAGTAAATCCAAAAAATTGATAGATAAATGTTTTGCAAAGAAGATAAACAATTAAACACCTTTCACGTTTCCTCTAATGCAGAAAATAATAAACACGCAATTTCCATAAACTGATTAAACCATGGTATGTTTTGCCAACTCCAGACTAAACTGGCTATGCAGTCAGCCAGCTTAAATTTATATAAGGAGCCTAAATGTTTTCAAGAAAGTTTCACAGAGTCCCATGCTGATCTTGCAAACCACAGAATATAAAGAATGTGTGAACCTGTTGATTACGCAATACATGACAAACGTTGTGCAGGCTATGGGTGCCATCGGCATTCCAATATATTTTAAATTTTGGAAATTTCTATGATCTAAAGTAATGATAAAAAATAATTTATAAACATCAAATTATTATATCTGGTAACTCTGAAATACGCACAAATTGTGCCTATTATGTAAGTGTAAGAAATGTAAGACATGAGTTACTTTAGAAACAAAGAAAGTTATCAGGAAATATGTCATCTTTACAGAAAAACATTAGTTAAGTTTGCAGAAACATTATGTAGGCCTAATAAACAAATATCAACAATTCAGTATACATATTTCTGATTGAATTGCAATTATCAAATGCTGTCACTTATTAAACTAAATGTTACTTCAAAATATATTACTTTTAAATTACTTATAAAGATAGGCCTGAAAGTGAAGCATAAACATTAGACATTGTAATTTATGTTTTTATTTATAAAATGTTGTAATTTACTATCATTTTCTATATAACTTGGGTTAAGGGTATAAATAATTATAAGACCTGTCATTACCGTTTTATGTACGGTTATTAATTAAATCTACTGTGCTGAACTTTGTCGTGCAGCTCTGTCAGTCAATTCCAATCGGAGGGTGCACCGATACCTAGCGGTAAAACGATGCGAAATTAATGTATACACCGCTGGTAGTTAAGGGCAGTACAGAATTAAAGCAATAATTAGTGCTGCTCCCTACCCGGAAGAGCAGAAACTACCGTTTTCTACTCTACACTATTTGATCGGTGTCGCCATCTGCTGAGTTTTTGCAGCAGTTTTAAAAAACGGTGCTGCAGCCTGGTGAGATTTTCCTTACCCAAACGAGCAAGGAACGAAAATTTCTGTTAAGGTCTGTCTGGCTACATACCGCGTGGGTGACGATCGACATTATTTTCTCTTCGGTGGAGAGAAGAGTTAATTCCATCTTCTACTTCTAACAACTATGGAAAGATAAGTTCTTAAACGGCTGCGGTGAGTCTTGATTACATTATTTTAATTATATATTAAATTTCACGGGAGAAAACTTTTTTTAGTAAGCTTGAGTAAGCGTACCCACTTGTTGAATCATGCATTGTGAGATACGTAATTGTTGTAAAGTTTTTACAAACCGATAAAACTAGATTATTGGAGTGTCTGAATCTCGGCCCTAAAACCTAAAGTACATTAACAACAAAATAATTAAGTTTGAACTTTCATTAACACCGATGTAACGAGATTGTGTTGGGCACTTAACCTATTGCACCATGCGTCGTCATTAAGTGGTATAAAGTTTTGCTACAATGACAGTAAAACTTTATACATATATATGGGAACTTACTCAGGCACGTTAAATGTAAATCATGTCAAATTCAAATTAATGGTGTTCTCAAAATTATATGGAGTAAAAAACTATGTGTTTTAAATAAATTCTGCACCACGTGGTAACCACAATTTCACTCTAAGTAATAAGTTCATAAGATGTTACAAAGCCAAAATAAAATTTTATATTGCAAAAAGTAACTCACATTAGGTGAGGTTCAGTTTATAAAGAATCATTGTTAGAGAGTTTTTAAATAAGGCATGTTGGCCAAAATAATTTTACCAAGTTTCATTATGTAGCCCATAACTAGGTGTTGCCTTTATATATGTATTTTGGAGGGTGTCCAAACAGTGGGGGCATTTGTGTGTGGTCTCTCACTAAAAATGTAATGTGTGATCAGGGTTCGCTGATCAGAGACAGAGTCCTGCTACATAACTGAACAAATTCCATCTTAAAAAGCTACACACTCGCCACCGAAGAGAATTAGCTCACCACAACAACAACAACATGCCAATTATAAGATCGCCACGTTACCAATAAAAGATCATCCTTCTGGACCCATAAGCAGGTGAAAAACAACCATTTATAATTAACACGTAGAATCAACATGGCACCACCAGTTATACATAACCATCAGTTTCTACCGTTCAAGTAAACATTCATTTGGATCCCCAATTGATGGGACAGTTTAGTGTGTACACTAAGAAAAAGAATTAATTGTAAAATTTCAATATATTTATAGTAAATTGTCAGTTCAGAGACTGACATGGTTACAAGACAGCATCCAACATAGATTTCCACTCATTTCTTTATAGGGCTATCGCTACAGATTTAAAGTCAGTTTTGTTATTAGTAATTTTCTCAAGTTTAATTTACTATGCATAAAAACATATATTTTCTCTTAATTTAAAATATCAGTTTATTTCATTGTATAAAAAGATTACTGGGGAGGTAGGCGAATTTTTAACTAGGTTCAACCAAGCTATGCATGTCGAAACACTTTTCAACTTGTTTGTCGAGACTTTGTCGAGACTTGTTTGTTGAAACAAGCCGAAAGTTGAATGAACATGTCCGTCTCTGACCCAAGTGTATTTTTTTATAAGGTGCTAATATTGTGCAATTTTTCTCTTTTCATTAATTGGCCCTATTTAAGTATATATAAATTCTTTATACTAATTATGATAACTGGGGGGGCGTTAATTATTTTAAACAATTTTTATTTCTCACCGGAATTAGATACTTAAGCACTTAGCCACTTAGGCACTTACTTTTGAATTTTTATTAGGTCCTGGGGACATTTGTATGCTATACATTCTCTTATACACTTGACGTGCAATTAACCCACACCATGTGGGTACTATTATAAATGTAAATTTCTAATCCTAATTCGGATTATTATAAAAGGAAAAGTTAGAATTTATATACACCAGAAGGGTAATATAAAAAAGGGCGTGGCAAGAGACCTTTATGTATTTTATGTACACTGTTGTATAATGTATTTCTGTCCTGTGGAACATGTTATGTCTGTATATTTCTGTGTACATTTTGGGGGATATATATTGTAATATAACTGTGAAATTACAAATTATAATTAAATTTATAAAGTGTTGCTTGTTCTGGTATTCTGCGGTAATCGAGCCCCACAAGTTGGGTTCGCCAATTTTGTAATATATATGTGTATTACAAAATTGTGTGGGTATAATAAAATAAATAAAAGGTTGATGTATGTAGATTGTGCTCACCTGTAAGCCCCACTGGTTGGGCTAGCCAATTTTGTAATATAACGGTGTGTTACTGTTCTATGGTGTTCTAAAATTCTGATGTAATCAAGCCCCACAAGTTGGGTTCGCCAAATTTGTAATATAAATGTAAATTACAAAATATACAAATATAAAAATATGTGTAGTTGTATGAGAATTGTACTCTCACTATTGTGTGTAGTAATATAGATGATGTCTTCTAGTCTTCATTCGGCTCTCTCTGCTGGTCTTCACTTTGGTAATATATAATTGTAATTGTAATGGTGTTCTGGTATAATATTACCCAGATTGACTTTTATGGTGCGTAGGTGTAGTAATGACGTTCCGCTCCGGGAGACGTCGATTTGGTAATATTCCTAAATAATGCTGTTATCAAATGTTCTTGGTGTATGTTGTTGTTGTAGCAATTTGAAATGTGATATAATTTTATAATTCTGAAATAATTGTTTTCGAGGTGTTTATATTCTTAAAATTTAGTAATAAATTGAGATTATTGATTGTAATTATAAATAGTATGGTATGGTGTGTCTTCTAGTAATGATCTTCCCTTCGTTAAATTTATTAAAAAGACAATCCACTTTGAATTAGGCGCGAACAGCTCTCTTCTTCTTCCTCTTGAAAGGTTGTAATTCGCATATATTGCCTTTAAAGGTTGTCGAGTTTTCTTTATTAATTAATGGTTATATTCCTTTATTAAAGAAATCAAATTCAATTCACTGGATAACAAGCGTTTATTCAACAAAATAATGACTTTGCTTAATTGAAAACAATGTTATAATGCCGTATCGACTCACTCAGGTCCGGTCGATCTATGACTTTTATATTGGTATTATACACATATAGGTTCTTTTAACGGTTATTTATAAAAAAACCAGAGAAGGTCAGGGTCAGAAAGTATAACACTTACAATGCTGAAAATGTATTAAAATTAAACAATAGAATGGTAATTAGTAATAATAAAAGTTTATATATAATTTCTATTCACCACAGTTCAGCAAACAGTCGACTGGTTGTGTTGATGAGATCAGTCAAAGTGGCCGTCTGGCGCATGCGTGGATTTCACCTTCTAACATTGACAAAGTACTTGTGGAATAAATATGTTCCTTCTGCGATTAAATCCTCTTCGTACTCGTTTAATCTCTTCTTGGGTATAGTTTAATGTCACTGGAGTAAGATGGAAAAGTCACTGGGTGTAAAAATGTTGTTAAATAAGTAGATCAATTGGTGTTTATGTGTGTCCGTTTAACCTCGAATATTCACTTGGTATTTGGTGTGATTCCAGTGTTATTTCGTTTAAATAGTGATATGTGATGCTGTTTATAGGTGTTATGTAGTTCATAGGGCAACTTCACCACTTCACAATGATTAGAATAGTTTAAAATTTAATTTTTACACAAAAACTGATTCCGAACTTTAGTTATACGTAATCGCCATTATGGTTGGGTTTTATAAAATATTCACGTAAAGTGTGCTCTTCAATGTATAATAATGAACTGCCTGGATTTCCTTCGTCATCCGAAACGTCTTAGCCAATTTAATATTAAAAAGACATTGTTTAAAATTGCCATAACTTCCGACACACTTTAATTTCGTGCACTATGCTTATAAAGTAAATTCGTTATTACTTAACTGTTTGAAATATAAAATACATATTCGTTTTCACTATTCTATTCTACTTATTTTGATAGTAATTAAGTTAGTATTACAAAGTTTTATCTGAAAATTATTTCTTATAATTTTTTGGGAGGTAGGCCTAAAATTATACTTCCCTGTCTTCTATGTAAATAATAGCCATTTTAACTAATATAATTATTATTCTATGAAATCTGAAATTTGTATAATTATCAATTCTCACTTATTTTATTGCAATTTAGTATATTAATGATGGTTTTTTCATATAATTCAGTTGTATATGATTCCCCTTCTGATAAAGTTAGTGAACCTATTTCAGTTTCAAATGGTATTTCATTATACAAATAAATAATTTTACTCATAGAATGACCATATCTTTAGAAAGCCTTATTTAAATAGTATTTAATATGTTGGGTGTATCTTGCCTAAATATTGTCAGTTTGACTGGTTTATAAGATTAGGTTTATTAATTATTCTGCATTTTAACTTTATTATATTGCCTAGATTTGAATTGTGGCTATTTGCAGAATGTTTTACTAATGTAATTATTTTATTTCCTTCTCTGACTTCTGACTCTGATATATTTGATTAAAAATTAGTTCTCTGATCTGGCATAACAGTAATTATAGATTATACAATTAAAATATAACACCCAGATATATAAAACTGGTGTTCTTAATAACATTGTTTTGGTATATCACCTAATAACATAATAAAAAGTATTTCTACCACATTGGAATGTTATCTAATTTTAGATAATGCATTCCTAAATTAACATGAACAATAAAATAACAATTATAATACTAGTATTTCTTATGACTAACCCTTACTTATCTAAATGCTATATTTAATTAGAACCCCACATTTGGATCCATATATAATTGTTAATACCTTCTACTACTCCATCATAAACAGTTAGTTCTGTAATTCCCCATTTTATAAGATTTATGCCCCCTCTTAAAGTATAACCCTGGCTATCTAAGTTATATTCCATTCTATGGAATGTTCATACAGTTTTAGTAGCTTTTTATTAGTAAAATTACTACTTCATTATCAAAGTAGGCACTGTTCACAAAACTTAAAGTTTGTTACTTTGTACTGCTACTCATGCACCTTTCTTAAAGTTTATTAGTTATAATTTGATCACTTACACCTTTCCATGGTAAATTATTACTATATTTACTAGTCTTTTTCTAGTTTTTAATATGAAATATTCAACCATGGGGGAACTGTGAAGATTTGTTTATGCACATTACACAATAACTTTTTGAATGCACTAATATTTACTACAGCTAACACTTTTAGTTTTTTGTCAGTTTTACAGTGATATGGTTTTTTATTGTGTTATACTTTCTTTTTTGGGCATTCATTGATTTTGGGGTTTTTTGGGGGTTCTTTCCCTATGGAGTTTTTGTTTTATATGGGTCGTCTTAATTATTCTTCTTTCTTCTTGAGTTTGGTTATTCTTCCTTCTTCTGTAGTTTTGGATTATCCTTCCTTCTTCCTTCTTCTGTAGTTCTTATTTTTATTATTCTTCCTTCTTCTTTGAGTTTGGTTCTTCTTTATTCTTCCTTCTTCCTTCTTCAGTAGTAGTAGTTTTAATTAGTCTTCCTTCTTCTTTCTTCAGTAGATTTAGTTTGTTCTTCTTTCTTCAGTAATAGTAGTTTTAATTATTCTTCTTTCTTCTGTCTTCTGTATCTTTGATTGTTCTTCTTTCTTCAGTAATAGTAGTTTTAATTATTCTTCTTTCTTCTGTCTTCTGTATCTTTGATTGTTCTTCTTTCTTCAGTAATAGTAGTTTTAATTATTCTTCTTTCTTCTGTCTTCTGTATCTTTGATTGTTCTTCTTTCTTCAGTAATAGTAGTTTTAATTATTCTTCTTTCTTCTGTCTTCTGTATCTTTGATCGTTCTTCTGTCTTCATTCTTCAGTAGTAGTAGTTTTAATTAGTCTTCTTTCTTCTGTCTTCTGTAGTGGTAGTTTTGACTATTCTTCCTTCTTCTGTAGTTTTTCGCCGTGTATGCCTTCGTTTCTTCTGGTCTGGTTTCTTTGACGGGGTATATTAATTGCCTGCTTCTATCTTACCTGGGTAATTTTGTTATTATCATTTTTAGTCTTCTGGGTTTTTAAATTTGTATTATATTATATTGTTTGCAGAAATTTTCTTTATTCAACCTTTCTTGTGAATATATTATTAAACAGTGCATTTTAATTAATTCTCATCTGGATATTCCATATCTTAGAGCTTTATTAATGATCATTGAGTAATGCATTTGTGTGGATTATCTGTCACGCTACAATATATATATATAAATATTATGCATTACTGTACTTTTGGTGGGAACTTGGGATATAGGGATTTATTATTCAGGGTCTTTTACAACAGAAAGTTAACACATGTAGTCATGTGGATATATCCTTTTCATTTTCTTTTTAAGGGACGTATTCTATCTCAATAATCGTGCCTGATCATTTCTTTTAGGAAATTAATTATTGTATTTAACAAGTATAGGAATTGTCACCTTTAAAATTTATTTAATTTGTTGCGTAATTATTTTATTATTAATAGTAACAAGGAATGAAATTATTTATCTTCATTGATTCATATACAGTATTCTAAAAGGAACACATGATATAAATTTTATATTTTAATAAATAGTTTAATGGGAGCTTTATTTTGAGGTTAATGATTATTTTAAATTTTCAATTCATTGATGGTGTGACATAGCAATTATTTTCTTGGATTCAGTTAATATTTTTCAGGTGGCCTTGTTGAGACAGTATACTTATTTATTTAACTATTTTAAAGGGGAATTAAAGATTACTGTTGTATTTATTTATTCATTATATTTTTATTATGAGATAGAATAATTAAAGGGGAATTAAAGATTACTGTTGTATTTATTTATTCATTATATTTTTATTATGAGATAGAATAATAAAAGGGGATTTGTTAATTACTTAATTCTTGAGTTTTCATTGCAAGTCCCGTCTCACTGGATCCAGCGCAATTTTTAGCTTCTCTAGGCCTTAGCCTAGTTTTAATTAACTTGTGGCCCCTCTTTACAAAAAGAAATATTCTTTTTGTTTTAACTACTCAAGATGAAGTAGGGGTTACATTTGGTAGCAGAGCGCGCTTACGATGAGGGTCCTGTGGGTGTGACGGGGCTTGCAAACTTAGGAAATATTTTGGAACTTTCACAATGTTAAGTTCAAATAGAACTTAGAAAAAGTTTAAAGGCCCTATATCCCCAGTGAAAATATTTTTTGTTCGTTTTAAGGTTTGAAATATATGTATATGTACTTGCCCGCCTTGCATAGTGAATAGTGCCACGTGGTAGGAAATTTTAGAAGGGGAAATCCCTTCTAAAATTATGGCATAAAATATGGGCAAGACTTATCGCAGTTCGGTGCTTGGTTAGTTTGAGTTACCTTGCCCATGTTTGGGGAGGTGTTGCTGTTTTTTTTGTGATTATGCGGTATGGCCCGATCGGCAGTCGGTTTCTTCCGATAAATGGTAGCCGGAGGTAACCTAAGAAATGTTAAAATAAATTTTCGTTGGTCGGTATTTTGTTTTTCGTGTTGTGTGTGTTGTGTGTGTGTCGCGTTCCTTTTGTCTGGTGTGATCGAGTGTGAGCAGTTCAGGTAGTGGGCTAGTTCTCGCATCGGTAGGTGGACCCGCAGTCTACTCTTTGGAAGAACAGTACTTGGGTTTTTCAGATTCTGGTTTTATTTAAAATAAGTTTTAAAGTTTATGTTAAGTGTGCCGACCACGAAGTGAGGATGACTTCAATGAATCCTGAGTTGTTTTTAAGGGAGGAAATTGAGTTCGAGCTCCGGGCCTGGGGTAAAGAAACCCGAGGCAATGTCCAAACCTTACGGCGGCTGCTCCGTGAAGCGCTGGCCGCGGGTGATGCGCTCTCCAGGGTCACTATCACTGACCCCGAGAGTGAGTGGGAACGGTGTACGGAAAAATGGGTGAGCTGCAGGAGTTGGCTCAATCCGTCGAAAGTTTGGAGGAGGGACCGGGATGCTCTCTCGTTGTGCGGCGGATCCGGCAACGTATGCAGCACTTAATTCATCGGCTGCAGAATTTACAGGCACAACTCAGTGAACCGCCATATAATATACCGCCACCATATAATATAACAGACATAATACAGGAGATTACCTCGACCCTCCAAGGGTCACCACCGGTAAGAGCATCCACCCCAATTCCGGTTGTTGAGGAGTCCGTGATCTCAGCGGTGAACACTTCTTCATACAGAGAAGTAGAGCCTGTACGGACTGGTTCGGGGGCGGCAACGTACAACCACCTGCCCAACCCACTTGCCCATATAATACAACAACTTCCAGTCGTGGACGGACTGGAAGCAGACAAACTATTACCTTTTTTTAAAATAGTCTTTGAATTGAAGGACTATCCGGGTATGCTGGAGCGAACGGTGCTCGAACTCATCTTCCCCTACTGTCGCGGTACCATGGCTGACAGGGTGGCGGAGGTAATGTGACGCAAGGAAGGTGTGGATGAGTTCCACCGGGTGGTGCTGAGGGCGTTCGTACCCAGTAGACTGATGGAGCAATTGCGCCATCGTCATTTTTATAGAGTACAGGCACGGGGCGAAACATTGGCCCAGTACGTGCTGCGAATGCGCCAGGTAGCTCGTATTCTGGGAATGGGCATGTCGGAGGAAGAGGTAGTACAACACATTCTCGACGGCGTCTCTGCCGACGACCGTCTGCGACTAGTTTTTGCACAGCGGCCGCAGTGGTTTACCGACCTGGAGCGACTCTGCGTTATGACGGAAACCATGCAGATGACCGACCAGGCGAGCGGAAACAGTAGACGAGCCGAACCAAGACCTCAGACATCGGAAGGGACCAGAGAGCCTACCTTCCCCCGACAGGCCCAGCCAGCTCGATATCGTCAGCAAACAAATTCAAATTCTGTGATTTGTTATAATTGTAACCGCCCGGGACACGTGGCGAGAAATTGTACGCGAGGGCGCGCGCGACCAGCACCACCTATGTCTAGACCAGCGCCAAAAAACTAAGTAGACAGGGGAAGATATTTCGGAGGATGTCTTCCCCCCGCTTCAATTCTGTTCAACTTCCGCCGACCTCCAGGCAGTCGTTAAAAGACCAATCTTCTAATATCAAGGTCCAGTCCGCTACCTCGCAACAACTTTCTGTATGCCCCTTTCTGTCGCTCGAGGTAAAGGGGGGTCAGCTCAGAGCCTTAGTTGACTCCGGTTCAGCCCGATCCATCATTTCATCTCGGGTACATGCGGACCTTGAACGACAGGGTTTAATTAAAAGGTCAGACAAGTCATCTGCAATATGCTGGACGGCATCCCGGGAAATCTTGCATCCCGGGTTACTTCCTTTAAGATCAAAATCGATGGGTTTTCTTGGGTGTGGTCTTTTCTGGTTTCTCCTGCTCTGGGAGTGGATTGTATCATTGGTGCCGATTTCATCGCAAAAAGTGGTCTCGTGCTGGACATCCAAGCGCACCAATGTTTTTTTAAATTTAATCGGGAGGTTTTAATTCCGTTCCTTGGGTACCAGGGCGCTAAGCCGGGTATCCAAGAAGTAGCTTGACCCGATTCTGCACGAGACCATCTCACTCCATCCCAGCAGACGGCCTTAGATCATTTGTGTGAGGAATTTCCCGAGGTGTTAACTCCTACTTTGGGACTCACACACCTGCTGGAATACAAAATCAGCCTTACCGATTCAAAAATAGTGAGGTCACACCCTTACAAGTTTGCCCCTCCAAAGATGACCATTCTGCGAGAGAAGGTTCAAGAATTATTGGACCAAGGGGTGATTGAACCTTCTCATTCCAGCTATGCCAGTCCAGCATTTTTAGTGCCAAAGCCTGGTGGCAAATAAAGAATGGTTATTGATTACAGGAAGTTGAACGCCAATATCGAGGTGGATTCTGTTCCCCTCCCGAATTTACATTCGGCCTTTGATTGGTTCAGTGGGGCCAGATTTTATACCATTATCGATCTGAACGCGGCCTATCATCAGATACCTCTTGCCCAAGAAAGTAAACCATATACGGCTTTTTGTGTACCCTGGAATTTGTACCAGTACACAAGGGTTCCCATGGGTTTGGCTGTGGGGGCCCAGACACTTACTCGTCTTCTCGACACTGTCTTTCACGACATCAAATTCCGTTTCGTCTATAATTATCTTGACGATCTTTTGGTATATAGCGAGACTTTCGAAGATCATCTGAGGCATTTAAGAGAGGTGTTAGGTCGTTTAAGAGAGGCTGGCCTCACTGTCAATCCCGAAAAGGTTCGTTTTGCCCAAGAGAGTATTTCTTTCTTGGGCCATTTAATTTCATACAAGGGCGTGACGGTAGACCCAGAGAGGACACAAGGCATCCGTGACTTTCCTCCGCCAAGGGATGCGAAAGGCATAGCGAGATTCGTCGGTATGATAAATTTTTATCGGCGTTTCATACCGAATATCGCTGAAATTGCCGCTACCTTGAATGAACTGAGGAAGAAGGGGGCAAAGTTTACATGGGGGGAAAACCAACAGAAGGCTTTCGCTACCTTAAAGGAAGCCATCATTTCCCCACCGGTGTTGCGGATGCCCGACTTTTCAAAGCCGTTCATTTTGCAGACGGACGCGAGTTCGGTTGCGCTCGGAGCGGTCTTTTCCCAAGTTATTGACGACGCTAGGCAGCCTGTGGCTTTTATCTCACGCACGTTGACCCAGCAAGAACGTAAATCATCCGTTTATGAGCTAGAGTGTTTAGCTGTTGTGTACGCTCTAGATAAGTTCAGGCGTTTCCTGGAACATGCTGAGTTCCTGCTCGAGACCGATAATCAGGCTCTCTCATGGCTTCTAGCTCATCCCCGGCAACTGGGTAAAATTGGTAGATGGGTGGTGAAAATCTCATCCTTTAAGTTCACCGTGCAACACATCAGGGGATCCCAGAATGTGGTTGCAGATGCCTTATCCCGTATGTTCGCCCAACCCAGTGATGCCCAAGCTGAGCAACCCTGTACCGTTCTTCTCGATTTTCCATTAGCCTTCACTGATGTGTTACCCCATCAGTTAAACGACGAAGTGCTGGGTCAAGTCATCCAAAATATTAAGCAGGGTAACGTACAGGCCCCTTATTTCTTGTCCAAGGGAGACCTTTGTTGTCGAGAAAGCAAAGGACGAGCACCTAAAATCGTGCTGCCTAGCAAATTAGTGCCCATGGTCTTCAGTTATTACCATGATTCCCCAATCGGAGGCCACAAGGGAATTTCGAAGACCATTTCCAGTATTAGGAAACATTTTATCTGGAAGGGCATGGATAGAGACATCGCGACGAGAGTAAAAAACTGTCATCTGTGTGGCTTGAGCAAGCCTGCCCAGAACACGAAATTAGGGTTGTTATCTTCTGAGGTGGCGAGCAGACCAATGGAAAAGTTATTTATTGACTACGTGGGGCCGTTCCCCCGTACCAAGTCAGGTAATGCTTACCTGCTTGTTTGTGTAGATGCTTTTTCAAAGTTTGCCTGGCTACTGCCCTTACGACAGGCAACCGCTCGTTTGACCATCAACGCTTTACAGAACCACGTTTTTCAGCATTTCGGTTTTCCGACCATCATTGTCTCGGACAATGGCCCGCAATTTATTTCAAACGAATTCAGGCGTATGTGTTTCGCCAGTGACATCAAACACGTAACCACTTCCCCTTATTACCCACAACCGTCCCATGCGGAGAGATTCAATCGGAATCTCCGGTCCGCCTTGATTGCTTATCACGCTGAGCAACAAACCACCTGGGATCAGAATCTGAAGTGGTTACAATTAGCCTTCAACACGGCCAGACACGACAGTCATCAGGCCGTGCCCTTTGAAATTTTTTTTGGATTCTCGCCCGCACTCCCGTTGACCAACCTATGAGATATCGAAGATCTTTTGCCGCGGGAGCCCAATAATAGAACTGCGGAGAGATGGAAAATGGCTCGGAAGAATTTGCTGCGAGCGCACGAGCGGGTCCGTCGGCGTTATAATCAGGGGCGTATTCCAAACCCCTTCCGGATTGGTGACTGGGTCTATTGCCAAAGCCACCCACTCAGCTCGGCCGCCGACAAACCTGCTGCGAAACTATGCTACCGTTGGTCGGAGCCATACCGTATCATAGGATTTACGTCACCGGTGACGGCCCGGATGGGCGTACCGGGAGACAAACAAAAATTGATGACAAGCCACATTTCCAAACTCAAACGTTGTCGGGGGCTATCAAAAACGTTCGAAGGGGGATAGTCCCCGTAAAGATAGGACGGAGGTCCTTGTTAAATGTGGAAGTCGTGTTCAGGCGAATGGGGCGAGCCTCAGGAGATCGGAATATCTACGTACGTAGGAATCTTTCTTTTGTCTTTAGCTGTCTCTCTCTCTTGTGCAGTATGCGGACTCTGATCAGGTCAGCATGCAGCACCCGCACACTTACATAATACATATCTTCTTTCGTCTCTTTCATTTTCCCTTTTTGATTTCTGTTCTCCTGAGAGCAAGCTCAGCTGAGCCAACCCAACCACGACGTCCACCGGTATCTTTTGGGGAGGGGTACACTGCAGGGTACCCTCCTGGCCTTTAACGTTGGGGCAACTATGTTGCCTTTTTGGGGTGAGGGTGTGCTGAACTTTGTCGTGCAGCTCTGTCAGTCAATTCCAATCGGAGGGTGCACCGATACCTAGCGGTAAAACGATGCGAAATTAATGTATACACCGCTGGTAGTTAAGGGCAGTACAGAATTAAAGCAATAATTAGTGCTGCTCCCTACCCGGAAGAGCAGAAACTACCGTTTTCTACTCTACACTATTTGATCGGTGTCGCCATCTGCTGAGTTTTTGCAGCAGTTTTAAAAAACGGTGCTGCAGCCTGGTGAGATTTTCCTTACCCAAACGAGCAAGGAACGAAAATTTCTGTTAAGGTCTGTCTGGCTACATACCGCGTGGGTGACGATCGACATTATTTTCTCTTCGGTGGAGAGAAGAGTTAATTCCATCTTCTACTTCTAACAACTATGGAAAGATAAGTTCTTAAACGGCTGCGGTGAGTCTTGATTACATTATTTTAATTATATATTAAATTTCACGGGAGAAAACTTTTTTTAGTAAGCTTGAGTAAGCGTACCCACTTGTTGAATCATGCATTGTGAGATACGTAATTGTTGTAAAGTTTTTATAAACCGATAAAACTAGATTATTGGAGTGTCTGAATCTCGGCCCTAAAACCTAAAGTACATTAACAACAAAATAATTAAGTTTGAACTTTCATTAACACCGATGTAACGAGATTGTGTTGGGCACTTAACCTATTGCACCATGCGTCGTCATTAAGTGGTATAAAGTTTTGCTACAATGACAGTAAAACTTTATACATATATATGGGAACTTACTCAGGCACGTTAAATGTAAATCATGTCAAATTCAAATTAATGGTGTTCTCAAAATTATATGGAGTAAAAAACTATGTGTTTTAAATAAATTCTGCACCACGTGGTAACCACAATTTCACTCTAAGTAATAAGTTCATAAGATGTTACAAAGCCAAAATAAAATTTTATATTGCAAAAAGTAACTCACATTAGGTGAGGTTCAGTTTATAAAGAATCATTGTTAGAGAGTTTTTAAATAAGGCATGTTGGCCAAAATAATTTTACCAAGTTTCATTATGTAGCCCATAACTAGGTGTTGCCTTTATATATGTATTTTGGAGGGTGTCCAAACAGTGGGGGCATTTGTGTGTGGTCTCTCACTAAAAATGTAATGTGTGATCAGGGTTCGCTGATCAGAGACAGAGTCCAGCTACATAACTGAACAAATTCCATCTTAAAAAGCTACACACTCGCCACCGAAGAGAATTAGCTCACCACAACAACAACAACATGCCAATTATAAGATCGCCACGTTACCAATAAAAGATCATCCTTCTGGACCCATAAGCAGGTGAAAAACAACCATTTATAATTAACACGTAGAATCAACATGGCACCACCAGTTATACATAACCATCAGTTTCTACCGTTCAAGTAAACATTCATTTGGATCCCCAATTGATGGGACAGTTTAGTGTGTACACTAAGAAAAAGAATTAATTGTAAAATTTCAATATATTTATAGTAAATTGTCAGTTCAGAGACTGACATGGTTACAAGACAGCATCCAACATAGATTTCCACTCATTTCTTTATAGGGCTATCGCTACAGATTTAAAGTCAGTTTTGTTATTAGTAATTTTCTCAAGTTTAATTTACTATGCATAAAAACATATATTTTCTCTTAATTTAAAATATCAGTTTATTTCATTGTATAAAAAGATTACTGGGGAGGTAGGCGAATTTTTAACTAGGTTCAACCAAGCTATGCATGTCGAAACACTTTTCAACTTGTTTGTCGAGACTTTGTCGAGACTTGTTTGTTGAAACAAGCCGAAAGTTGAATGAACATGTCCGTCTCTGACCCAAGTGTATTTTTTTATAAGGTGCTAATATTGTGCAATTTTTCTCTTTTCATTAATTGGCCCTATTTAAGTATATATAAATTCTTTATACTAATTATGATAACTGGGGGGGCGTTAATTATTTTAAACAATTTTTATTTCTCACCGGAATTAGATACTTAAGCACTTAGCCACTTAGGCACTTACTTTTGAATTTTTATTAGGTCCTGGGGACATTTGTATGCTATACATTCTCTTATACACATGACGTGCAATTAACCCACACCATGTGGGTACTATTATAAATGTAAATTTCTAATCCTAATTCGGATTATTATAAAAGGAAAAGTTAGAATTTATATACACCAGAAGGGTAATATAAAAAAGGGCGTGGCAAGAGACCTTTATGTATTTTATGTATTTTATGTACACTGTTGTATAATGTATTTCTGTCCTGTGGAACATGTTATGTCTGTATATTTCTGTGTACATTTTGGGGGATATATATATATATAAATATTATGCATTACTGTACTTTTGGTGGGAACTTGGGATATAGGGATTTATTATTCAGGGTCTTTTACAACAGAAAGTTAACACATGTAGTCATGTGGATATATCCTTTTCATTTTCTTTTTAAGGGAGGTATTCTATCTCAATAATCGTGCCTGATCATTTCTTTTAGGAAATTAATTATTGTATTTAACAAGTATAGGAATTGTCACCTTTAAAATTTATTTAATTTGTTGCGTAATTATTTTATTATTAATAGTAACAAGGAATGAAATTATTTATCTTCATTGATTCATATACAGTATTCTAAAAGGAACACATGATATAAATTTTATATTTTAATAAATAGTTTAATGGGAGCTTTATTTTGAGGTTAATGATTATTTTAAATTTTCAATTCATTGATGGTGTGACATAGCAATTATTTTCTTGGATTCAGTTAATATTTTTCAGGTGGCCTTGTTGAGACAGTATACTTATTTATTTAACTATTTTAAAGGGGAATTAAAGATTACTGTTGTATTTATTTATTCATTATATTTTTATTATGAGATAGAATAATTAAAGGGGAATTAAAGATTACTGTTGTATTTATTTATTCATTATATTTTTATTATGAGATAGAATAATAAAAGGGGATTTGTTAATTACTTAATTCTTGAGTTTTCATTGCAAGTCCCGTCTCACTGGATCCAGCGCAATTTTTAGCTTCTCTAGGCCTTAGCCTAGTTTTAATTAACTTGTGGCCCCTCTTTACAAAAAGAAATATTCTTTTTGTTTTAACTACTCAAGATGAAGTAGGGGTAACACTACTAAGGAAACGTATGCCTAACTGTATGTCCAGATCTAGTACTCGTGGCCCATTCTCTAAGTGATTTACCATTATTATTATTCTCTACATTCTGATATTCTTAGAATAGATTTTTTGTTGTATGGGTGTTTGTGCGCGCGTGCGCGCGAGCATTAAAACATCTTATTAAACTGAATATATTTAAAGCCAACGTTTTTAATTTATGTTACATGTAAATATAAATTATGGTATATATACAAATATTTTTCCAAACTGTTTTTTTTTGTCTTAGTCTGAGTATTTTAAATTTGCAGATAGTAGGGGTAATGAGGGGCAAGAGTCCGCACGGGGCAAGATTCCTAATACGTCGTAGTTACCAGTTTTCTTAATAGCTGTCGTGAGTTGGTGTCTGGGCTGTTGAAGAAATGCATTCTGCTGGCTGGACACAGCAAACAAGGAGTCTAGCGCCATTACGGTGAGTGAACAGCAACGTTGTTTAATTTTGTCGAAGTTGAAGTTATTTTATAGTGTAATTTAAGAGTGTTTATACAAATATATACTTTCTTATTATTTGTTTTCGACAGTACATTATTAAAAGGTAAGTCTGAGGTTACATATCAACTTAAAGTTAGTGATCAATCTTATTTAATTGATTCAAAATAAGTCAGCAAAAAGTATAGAACACAGTGGGGCAAGTTTCCGGGGGTAAGAGTCCTCTTGGTCTCCTGTGCGGAAGCTTACCCCACATAAACAAACTTCACATTACAATTAAATAAAACTTGCATTAGGCCTACAATTGTTGTTAAGCGTTCCAGAAGTGTGTGCTGGGGAGTCCCGCTGATTTCAAAGAAAGAAGAGGAATATTGTGTTCCGGGTTTGCGGAGGTTGTGGGCACCTTTACGAATCCCCCCCCCCCTACAGACTGGATCATGTTTCGTCAGTGTAGTACGTGGTGGGAAGAGCCGTGAACGAATTACAGTGGATTGGCCCATTCCTTGTGTGATAAGTGTCAGTAGGACTCAGCCTACCCTACACAGACCGGACTCTTGCCCCAATGTTGGGGCAACTTTCCTATTTTACATGCTTTTGATTTTTTAATTTTTTTTACCAAATACTGTAGTCAAATTGTTGTGTACTCATTACATTTGTTAGTATATAGTGTAACAAATAAGCCAGTAATATTCAATAAACTTTATTTTGGTTCAGTAGCTGAGAATTTCTTATTGTATTTTAAGTGCGGACTCTTGCCCCTCATTCCTATATTTTAATGTACGAAAACGGGAGAACTAATATTGATTTGCCAGGAAATTTGATAAATATACAAAGATCATGCCTCTCCCCTGCCAATGTAAATACAATTATAAACTTGGCTGCACTATGCTTTGAGTGGTCTCGTTGTCCAAGTAGAAGAGAATTTAGAGTAGTGTAGTTGAGTTGTCTAGTTAATTATAGGCAAACATAATTATTTACTTTTCAGTGTATAGAAAAATTCTTTTGAACTGCAGAAATTGAAAAGGGTAGACTAGAGAGAAAATATATTTTTTATTTTATTAGGTTGTAGCTACTGTAAAAAAATGTAATTCATGCCTTAATTTAAAACATACACAATTCGTAAGCTAAGGTAGGCCTACTAGTCAAAACTACCTACTGGGAAAACGGGCTTCAATAATAAAGACAACTTATTGCAACTGTAAAAAGATCTATTGTTCACCTTTGAAGAGACACTATGAGAATTGAAGTATGAAGTAAGTAAAGTTATTAATTTTTACTATGAATTCATATAACGTTAAAATATTAAATAATATAAATATATCAATAATAATGTTTTAATACTGTGATAATCTATATCGTTACCTGCCACATAATACACTGATTATTGTAGAAATTTCGGATTACTATAAGAGAGTTTTGGCTTTGTGTTAGGTGTTTAATTCCTACTTGCAATAAATGTATGTAGTATAATTAGAAGGTGATGTCATTGCTTGGTACTTTGACTTCCATTTTGAGCGGGAGTAATGGTATGGGATTAAATCATCAATTCAACTCAAAAGGTAGGCAGTCATTGACAATGGACTTACGACTATACAAAGTATGCGGAGTCCTGATAATGCAAAATATATCATATGATATGGAGTACATACACTAAATATTATAAACTCATTTCCTCCTCTCGTTCATTTCCCTTATCACATCTAAATTGTTTTCCATTCAGTCTGTTTCTTACTATTTTTGCAAATATTTAGCTGAAGCAGTACCGATCTCAAAAATGTAATATTTATATTGTTACTACTAGTACGTGTGGTTACAATTTCGTGATTACAATGATATGATTGTATGTCAAATATCTGTGTCTGATGGTAATTTGGGCGTAGTAACAAAAATATTTTCATGTGCTTGTTACGACATCATTTACGAAACGTCGCTTCAGTTCTTTTGATGAGACAACCTATGCCTTCTGAAACAAGTTAATTTTAAAGTAATATCAGAATGAAAATTGCCCACAAAGTCTTGGAGATTAAATTTGCTTGCAGCTTACTGCTGAAACCACTTCAAGAACATTACAATCCTACTCGGGATTAATGTACGCTTAAAGCATCAATCAACCAAGTGTTTTGGCAGGTGGCACTCAATCAATGTCTGCAACACTCAAACAAAAATGGTGGCTGAATAAGAATGATGTAATAACGCAATGCTTGTCTACGCTTGCCATACCAATTACTGACGAGTGTGAAACAACTTTTATGCATATAACCAAACTTCTCGAACTCTTAACTCACAGTTTGCAAATGTTTATAAAAAATATTACTGTCTTGATGGCTAGTACGTCACCGTTATTAGTTATAGACGTACTGCAATTAATAAGCCTACACGTTGTGTTTCCTGCATGACCAACCCTCTGGACTGCTTTACTGCTTTCGTTCACAACCGGTGTACCATAATCAGAGCCGCCGCTACCATATGTGCGAAATGTGCACCGCACACGAGTGCCCAAACCAAACGGACGGTCGTAGACTGCCAAATTCATCAGCAGATATTGCAAAATAAATTAAAACAATTAATACCGACTTGGTCTAGTTATATGACATTAACGTTTATTGAGTTGTTCTTGATATTTGTTTTGTTACCATTGCCGCAGTGTACTGGCATCAGCCTTTGTTTTGACTGCCAAGAAATGGTATTGGTATTATTGCGCGACATTCAAATCTGAGTTACACCTGCGGTTTCTTTGTGGTTTTGTGGACAGGCTCGTGCATGTCGACGCTGGCAAACTATAAAGTACCCACCAGATAAGATAGGAAATGATTTATGTTTTCTTTGATGAACTAGCGCCTTTACAACTATCAACTTGTATTCAAAACAACACCAATTTGTAAGCAGTAACAGAAATTTTTTAGTTTTTCTCACGATATTCCCAAGTACGATCTTGTTTTTGGTCAAGGTCTGGCGGTGTAATTCTGAGACGTGTCGTATTTATATACTGTTTATATTTGTAATATTATCAAAATGTCTGACAGAAAAACAAAACGGTTGTCGGGCGTTCAATATAAAAAAAAAGAAAGGCGAAAATTGAACAACAGAAGTTAAGTGGTTGCGTTAAAAAAATGTTTAGCTAATACTAGTGAAAGTGAAACTAAGCTTCCAAAAACTGATGAGAATGAAGGTGTAAGCGTTGGTCAACTTCAAAACAATTTTAATTTGAAGAAAGTGAGACAGTAGGCTGAGTGAATAAGGAAAGGCTGAGAAAAGGGGCAGGCCTCCAACAAGGGATATGACAGCTGAGGTAATTTCAAATAATGATACAGAAGTAGAAGAGGATACGAAATGTTTGTTTTCTGAATCATCAAAGTTTATTTTTTGCTTTGTTTTGCATGATCCGGGGAAATGGCCAGTAAAAATGACTCAAAATAAACTTTAATTTGTAGTGAAACATTTCCCTCCAGAAATTAAAAACTTTACATTTTCGAAAGACAAAAATAACGGGAACGTTTAAGAAACTTATTATTACCGTGTTTTCAGCAATAATAAAAAAAATCATCGTCCATGGTTGTTGTATTCGACTTCACTGAATAGTGTATCTTGTTCTCCCTGCAAACTATTTTATACCGTTGAAGGTAAAACTTCTAAACATTTATTGTACGAGGCTAAGAGATTTAATTGGCAACCTTTAGCTATGATTTTAAAGAGCCATGAATCTAGTACAAGTTACATAAAAAACACTCGAAAAATGTATGATTTAAGCGTTGAAGAAGGGATTGACAGGTGATCCCGTTAGCCAGAGTCATTATGAATTAGGAAAAGAAAACAATTAGCGGGCTGTTATAGAAAGGCTGTTGTTAACTGTAAAATTCGTATCTAAACAATGTTTGTCGTTTAGAAGTTCGTCAAATAAAGTATTTGAACCAAATAATGGAAATGATCTACAATTAATACAAATGATTTCCAAATTTGACGCTGTATTATCAGAACACCTACGCCGAATACAATCTAAAAGATGCACTCGTATGCTACATTATTTGGGATGGAAACATTAAAATTACATGATAGTTCTACTCGCCTCTTCTGTTCAAGAAGAGATACTAAGTCGGATACGTGATTCAAAATACTTCTCCCTTATTTTAGATTTTACGATATAACACACCCGGAACAAATCACAGTTGTAGTTAGATGTGTTTCTATTTCTGCACCAGTCAGAATATTTGAACACTTCTTAGGAATTTGTCCTGTTGCTGATGTGAGTGGGCAAGGACTGTTTAAATTTGTAGTAAATATAATGGAGAGGTTAAAATTGGATATGAATAACCTGCGTCGACAAGGTTATGCTGATGAGGCTAATGTGCGTGGTAATCACATTGGCTTACAAAAAAAGATTTTGGTTAAATTTCCGTGAGCATTTTTCATTCCCTGCTCTGCCCATAGCCTGAACCTTGTTGTGAACGATGATGTCAAGATAAGTTTCGAATCTGTGGAAGGTTGTAACCTCATTCAGGAGTTGTATGTATTTTTTTCATAATCAAATATCAAACGGATCATTCTGCTAAAGCACAAAATAAGAGATAATGATGAGCTAAATAATTAAGCACAAAATAATGCTAATACAAATGAGAGAGTCGCATTGACACCATAATTCTATTAAAAACTCAAATCGGTGAAGTATGTGATGCTTTGGAGGAGATAGAAGAAGATAACAGTAGATATATGAATAGAAGGACTTTGGCTAAGTCACTTCGATGAAAAATTAGTAGTTTTAAATTCCTAGGTTACATAATGATATGACAGGGTATTCTGTATAAAATCAATGTCGTTAACAAAATGCTGCAAATCCTAAATTCGACATAAAATCTTCAATGGAAGCGGTAAATAAATTGAAGAATTATTTCGTTCGAATAAGATGCGATGAAAATTTTGAATCATTTTTTACAGAAACCAGGAAAATAGCTACAGACGTTGTAGCATAACAGAATTATCACCTTAAAATTTAACTTAATACAACATGAATAAAGAAGGAAATGTCAATAGTGAGTGAGAAAAAATAAATGGTTAAAAAATTAAACTAAAGAAGCTGATCATTAAGTCGATAAAATGTTAATAAAATGAAACTGAATAACAAAGAAAACTCTTGGTACATATATAAATAACCAACTATATAAAACACCAGTACAACAGCAGTATACCCAGTAGGTTGGGGAGCAGTAAATGAAAAGACAAAAGTAAAAAGTAAACAAAATATTAATAAGGAGAAATTTATTAAATTAAGAAGCAGAAAACCCCAAGATACAAAACCAATAACAAATTAACAAGGAGTTGTAAATGAGAAAATAAATGAAACCGAATTATCAAATCAGATTCTTTGAATTAATAGTATAAGGACATGAAACCACACGATAAGGAGATACTTATATAATAATAAGAAAGAGACAAAATATGTCAAGGTTCCTAAGAGGAATATAGAAACAAGAAAGGATATTCATTAAAACATTATGATGAATGAATATACCCAAATTTGTACATAATTGAAACTAATGATAAATGTCAGACCAAATAACTCAGGTTACAGGATACAATGCAATTAAAATAAAATTGTAAACTAAAGTGTAAGCCTAATTTAAGAACAGAGTGAAATCCTTTAAAAAGACTACCAATAGTGTAGAAACCAACCAAAACTTACCATAGTGTAAAAAGTTATTTAAAAAGACTACCGTTAATGTAGGAAATGTAAGGTGAAATACCATAATAAAAACAATACAAGTTAGAGACTACAGTGAGTGCAGAGAATAATAAGTGACACACTATAATAAAGAATAGTGTAGGAAATAGAAATCATTTAAAAATGACTACCATCAGTGTAGAGAAATACCCTATAAAAAAACCTAAGAATAACAGACAGTCTAATGACTAAGAATAGTTTTAATGATAAAAGTGCTTTAAAGATTAAGTGATAAGAATTTAATAGTTATAAGATGTGTTTATTTTATTGTTTTATCAAATTAGGTATAGTAAGTACAAAAGAAAGTTAATAACTGAAAGTGTTATTAGTAATAAGATGTTTTGATAGGATTAAGTTTGTTATAAAAGGAAACATAAAAACAAAGGACAGTTAATGACTGAACTTATTGCTAATAATAAGATGTTTCCATTATAATTCTATGATATATAAATAAAAAAATAATAGGCACAAGATATTTTTGTTATAATTAAGTGATATAAAAAAATTAGTAGATATAAGATATTCTGTTGTATTTGAAAAAATGTTCAATAATTTCTAAGTTTGTTAAGACAGAGAAGGCAAGTAGGTAATATGAATATTGTATTATTATTAAACTCTAAACCATATAAAAAGCAATAGGGCAAAATAACTAACAAACCACAATAGAAAAACAAAACAGCATTTTCAAACCAAAATCAACTATCATAGAGTCAAACCAAATAAATAAATTTAATCAAACTGTATATAATGAATAGAAACTAGTCCATGCAAAACAAAGATATGAAAATGTAATCAGTACAGAAACAAATATTAGCAAATGTAATGACAAAAGAATAAAATTAACTTTATTTTGGAATTATGTAATACTAGGCCTAAGGGGTACTCAACTCAGATTAAAAGTAAATTAATCAATATTGGAGTATTATAACAACAAATTATTAACAACAAGCAATAATCATGAAGGGAGTAAAATTATTTAAAGGAAATATTAACATAAAATCACTTGTAAACCATTTAATTACTAAAATTGTAAAAAATACAAGGCCTATAATAAATATCAAGAACTGTAAATTTTAGGCTTATCTGAACTTAAAACAGACCCAGTTATATATCAAATTATGTAAAACTAGCTTACGAATATTGCTGAATAGTTAGATTTTCATAAAATTAATAAATAATTAAGTTACAGCAATAAATAGGAAAACTTGTCATGTATTTTTATGAGTTGAAATCAAATCCAAGACATGTAAATTTATAAAAAACAATGGGAAGAGGAATAAGACATTTTATAAATTACCACCGAAACGACGACTTTAAGTCATCAGTCTATTATTTCTCGTGAAAGTGTACAGATCAGAATTTACGGACGGAAGATCTGAAAAATAAAAATAGTGCAAATACTTTGAAGTACAACCTCGAAAAATGTTACCGAGGTTACAACGTGGAAAATAACACCACTACATCATAACTAACACCAAACTGAACCAGAACAACAGTAATACTAATATTCAGTACGAGCACGAGAAATTAACCGCTATTTTGAGAAAAATTCAACAAATATTATCTGGACACGAACTCAACAGATTTGAACACAGAACACTGCACCAATAAACTATCGCGGAACGACATCGCCGAGGAGGGAAGAACACTTCACACAATTTTCCGGAGGTAATACGACATCGCAGAGGAAGGAATACACATTTATATTGAGGGAGCAGATCAAACATAGCCGCCTGCGTGTGTAGCAGAATCCGAGGTGATGGCAGCCATTTTCATTTGCATAGCGACCAGCATAGGCACAGCCTCCACGAGCCAGTGACGTCATTCTACGAATTGGTTTCAATCTTTACTTAATAATTGCAAATTTTCAGAATCCTGTTATTTAATAGCGAATAATAATTTATTTTAAGATAATTGTAAGTATTGTATCTTGTTCCTTCCCCTCTCTGACCATTTTGACAGTTAAAAGAACTCGAAATAATTAATTTTGTAACATTATATTTTGTCATTTTTTTCACAATCGACCTGAGCGAATCTCAACCAATGCCATAGGCGATGGGCGTAAGATTGGCGCACAAATTCAAATTTTAAGAAATAACCATCAGAATTACTCAATTACTTTGTGTTCATAATTATTTGTATGATAAATATTAGCTTTTTCTTTCTTCTAAATATAATTTAGAAATATTAGAGAAATATATCAAGAAGCAGAAGAAGAGGAGCTAAGTTAGAAAAGAGAATATTTGATCCGACTACATAACAAGATTATCTCTAGTGAACAAATATTTTAAAAACACAATAACTAATGTACTCACTTGAAGGTAATTAAAAATTTCCAATTAAATAATTAATCAAAATATAGAAAAAAAAGGATTCTCTATAAAACATTAATAAAATTTGTTTTATTAAACTAATATACACAACCAAAATATTTCAACATAATACACTATTTATCATTTGTAATTTATTAGGATTATTACAAATTGGCGCCCAACGTGGGGCTGAAATAGGAATCGATAGATCTATAAAATAAGGACAATTCGTCCAGTTTCCTATTTTAGCTCGGCAGCTGTCAACAGGTCAGGAAGGTAATCAAAATAACAAAGATGTCAGAACGAATGAAGAATATGAGCATCGAGGAAAGGATACAACTAATCGCGGAATCAATAAATGGATACACGAAACGATGGAGAATAGAAATAAGAAGGGAGCGTAAACAGATTAAGAAAGAGGAGTCAAAACCAAGAAGACAACAAAGAAGGGAAGAATTACAGGAAAGGATAAAACGAAAAACAAAAACGCTAAAGGAGTTCACGAAACAGTGGAGAGAAGTAATAATAAGTAATCAGAAACAGATGATAGAGAATAACAATAAAAGGGTGGAAATAATCATCAAGAATAATAAACTGTGGGAGGAAGAATTAATAAGAGATAACAAAAGAGAAGTAGAAGAAATACCAGACGATAAAACAAAGGAAAAAGTAGTAGTATTATCTGAAAATAAAACTAACAGAAACCAAGAAAATATTAAACGCAGGGAAATGGAATCAAAGAAAATAAGAAGAAGAATGTACCCAAGGAATTTAATAAAAAGAAAGGAAGAATTTGAGATGATGAACAATGGGTTAATTAATGTACTGAATATCCCAATTACCAACAATAAAGAAATTATGAATGTCAGAGATTCTAGGAGGAGATTAAAGGTAATTTCAATAATGTCTTACCATAAAACTACAATTTACAAATTGGAAAAGGCCATAAATAAATTTGAAATACCACAGATAGAAATACATGGGAAAATATCAATGATATCATTAGTCATTGATGGACCAGAAACATAAAGTAAAAAATCTGTGATATCATCCATCCTGGATAAACCAGAGACATCTTGGTTTAATAAACAATATGATAAAATGAGCCAAATAAGCTTTGAACCAAGGGAGAAAATAACCACAGAAAAAAGGGAATACAAGAGAGAAGCGATAGATGTCGCAAGAACAGAGATATTTCTGAGAACAATGGTGATCCGGACAGCAAGGACTATTTTAAGGACTTATCATATAAACAAATGTTGTGAGAATAGTAAGAAGAAAAACAACAAAATTCAAAAAGTTTGTAAGACCAACTTACAAGAATTATTTGAAAAACCCATTATGAATAAAACGAATTTAGATGGAGAAGAATAACTAAATTCAAAAGTTGTTAACACCAACTTACAGGAATCATTTGATAAAACTATTATGAACAAAAAGAATTTAGTTGGAATATAACAACAAAATTCAAAAAGTTGTAAGACCAACATACAGGAATCATTTGAAAAAACTATTATGAACAAAAAGAATTTAGTTGGAGAATAATAACTAAATTCAAAAAGGTTTGTAAGACCAACTTATACCAATTATTTGAGAAAACTATTATGAATAAAAAAGAATTTAGATGGAGAAAAACAACAAAATTCAAAAAAAAATTAGTAAGACCAACTTACATGCATTATTTGAGAAAACTATTATGAATATAAACGAATTTAGGTAAAGAAAAACAACTAAATTCGAAAATTAGTAAGGCCAACTTACACCAATTATTTGAAAAAACTATTATGTAAAATATAAGAAGAATTTAGATGGAGAGATAAATAACTAAATTCAAAAAATTAATAAGGCCAACTTACATGAACTATTTGAGAGAAACTATTAAAAACAATAATATTTAATTAAATAATTAATCAAAATATAGAAAAAAAGGATTCTCTATAAAACATTAATAAAAATTTGTTTTATTAAACTAATAGACACAACAAAAATATTTCAACATAATACATTATTTATCATTTGTAATTTATTAGGATTATTACAACTTTGGTATTGCAGGGGCATTTTACAGGTCCAGAGATACCACGGATTAGGAGAAATAAGCTTCATTTTGATTACGAGGGAGCAGATGAACCTTCAATGTCTACTCAAATGTCTTTTTAAATTTGCTCTTTAAAATCATGGATGCCGCTATTGTTTCAGTAGATGAAAGATTTCAATTACTTCAACAGCACACTGATCTTTTCAAGATTATATATTGTATAACAAAATGTAAAGGTGATAATGAACTTTAAATCATATTGTAAAAATATTCATCTAGAATTGACCGATAAAGTCCTCAATGGTAGTAACATTAACGTCAATGGCTTATTTTAAAAGATAAAAGCAATTCAATCCCATTTAACTTCAGAGAAGGGTACAAGTGACATAAATGAGCATATTTAAAAACATTATGTATCTTCATCTTTTCCAAATCTAACCACTGTTATTCAAATATTTCTCACATTGCCGGTTACAGTAGCAACAGACGAAGGTTCGTTTTCTAAACTAAAAATTATAAAAATCTATTTACACTCTTCCATGGGTCAAGAAAGATTATCATCAGCCCTAGCTACTCTATCCGTAGAACATGAAATGTGTAAGGCATACAATTTGAGCAATATTATTAAGAAAATTTCTGAAACCAAAGTGAGAAAAACGCTCTTTTAGTAAACTATAGTGTTATTAAAACTCTGAAAATATGACCGCGCAAATAAACTATTATATTTTTGAAAATCTATTCAACACTTCTACGAGCATATATTCCACTTATATCATTCACGTAGGTACTCAGCTAAATGGGGTTTTAGTAAAGAAAACATATTTATTCTTTTTCAATTTTACTATTTATGTCTGTATCAATTTTTAATTAAAGTAATATTATATAGTGTGATATATATATATATTGTAATAGTATATAGTGAGGAGGGCGGCAAAGGTAAAACTGCACACGTGCGGCAAACACCCTAGCGACGGCCCTGACCATGGTGAGAAGATAAATTAGATATAGGTATTCCAAAGCAATAATTATTTTGTCAGTGAATATTATTTTAGTATCTAATATTTAATGAAACAAAATCAGAATTTCTTATACGTTTACATTTAACAAAGGTATCATTTGAGCTGAATCCGTACTAGGGTAAGGTGTAATCTTAGAGCTCGGGTAAGTTGCTACCCTGTATAGACAGTTTTTTCTGTTTTCTTCTTTTCCAAATTTTATTCCACTTTCTCCTATTGTATTTACATAAACTGCACAAGTTGTTTCTAAAATAAATATTTAATGAAGAAAGTTGTTTTAGTGGTTACAATCACATAAATTTTATTATTTAAATCACATAATTAACCATTTCCGATGGTTAAAATTCACATAGGAATAAAAATTTTTTTAGTGGTGTGCAACAGTGATTCTGCTTGTAAAATAATTATAATGATAATTGCGTCTACATAAAGCACAAAATGCATTAAAGAATATTAACGTTTCAGTGTTGCTATTCTAGCGACATTTAAAAATTAAAACTAAAATTTAAACAGGAAGATATTTAAAAATTATTAATATTGTGTAGTGTATGAAAACTATACAACTGAAGAATTTACGGGATGTAGAGACAAGAAAAAAAGGATTACAAGGAAGTCCAAGCGCAGACGGTAAAAACGCCTTTTGCAGACGCGATTAAACATGTAGAAGAAGACGTACAGTAGAACATCAAAAACTTAATAATTCAAGGGAAGTTTAAAATAAAATTAATCGTTTCAGAACATTATAGAAATACAGTTGTAAACATAAGGGTACATATAAATGAACTTATTATAATAAAATTTACAAAATCGCAGTAACGGGGAATATTTATGTCCACTTGAATCCATTCACCTGTAATCAGTAATTACTTGTAGGCTTAATTCTCTATATAATCAGTGACAGTAAATATACAATGTTTTAACATTGTTTAATAGTATTTTGTAAGATATTTCCTGATACTGCAGATTCTGAGAAATTTACTACCCAAATATCGTATGCATAGTAAAGAGAAAATATTATAATACCTAATGTAACTAAAAGTATTTAAACAACAGTACGTTGTGTGTCTGTGTGTGTATGTGTGTGTGTGTTGTTACGATATTACAGAACAGTCTAAGTGTTTATCGAATGATCCAGAGGAATCCGGCTGTAATTTGTGTGACGTACGTGATTCTCGACGAATTAGCTAGACTCTATAAGAAGCCGCGCGAACTGTGTCAAGGCGGTAATGAATTACGCTCTATTGTTTTCCTTTATTGTTAATGCGCAGTATGGAATATTCTGGTATTTCGGCGGGGTATAAATACAAGTACTCAACGACGTTCAGTTTCAGTTTGAGTTGCGAATTATTGGAGTGCGGTTTGTAGTATTTTGGCGAAGTGTTATGTGTTTTATAATAGTGCTGGACGATTGTAATAAAATTGTGTTTTATATCAGTTGACATTTTTTATTGAGTGTGAACAATTTTTATTGATCTGTTTGTAAAAGACTGTCTTTTTTAATTACAAACTGTTCAATTGTGATAATTAAATCTGGTGATTACTGACGTAATTAGTGTCTTGTATTTTCTTTTCCACTGTACCATACGATGATCAAGTTAGACCGTCGTAAGAATATACACACGCGCGCGCGCGCGCGCGCGTGTGTGTGTTGTAAGTTATACAATAAATGAATACAATTCTCTGTTTATACCCATCGCAACTATTGTGTGTAAAATTTTGTGTAGAGACGTTGATGCCATGAAATAACTAATTGAAATAATGGGAAAGGATAAATCGTTGATTTACAAATTAGTATGTTGAAAAAATTAATTCAATATTAAAAATTATAAATGTGAGTACAGAATAAGGTGTATTATTATTATTATTATTATTATTATTATTATTATTATTATTATTATTATTACAAATTAATAATGTGTATTTCCTTTCGTAAGGATATTCGATTACTACACATTATATCTCTTATATGTAACACATAATTATGGAATATATAACCATAAAATCACGAAAACACAGCCTATAAAACAAATTATAAAAATAAGTAATTTCTTAGGTGTCTGACAAGAGTCTCAACTTTGAATAATTATTACATTTTTGAATAATAGAAAATCATTTAAGAAAGTAGTATTTTATATTATGATTAATAATACAACTTTTTACAAGAATATATTTTATGTTGTAAATTACATATGTTTCCATAGTAATCCAACTATCATCATTAGATATAAATTAATAAATTCAAACATTTTAAAAATCAATTGTTCAAAACAGCTGTTTTATATGTAGAGTAAATTTAATGTTGTTATGTGTGAAACATTAAATTTTATACAAAAATGTTAAATTTAGTTTTCATATAAAACAGCTGTTTTAAACAATTGATTTATAACTTTTTAATTTTTTAATTTATATCTGATGGTGATAGTCGGATTACTATCGAAAAATACGTATGTAATTTACATAACAAAGTATATTCTTAAGAAAAGTTTATTATTAATAATGATATAAAATGTATAACAAGAAAAATTTAAGCATTTATAAATATCAAATTACTATTATATTTATTAAATCAATTGAAAGTTTACTATTAATATTTTCATAAAATAATATTTATTTTAATCAAAATAATGATTATTTACAACAGAGCACTCATTTTTAATTAATCAGAAAACTTATTTTTAATAAAATACTATTTATTTTACTTTACCTATTTACACTATTTACATTTACGTATTAATTTTACTTAGTAAACTCACACTTCAGTTCTTTATGAATTTTTTTTAGTTAAAAAAAAATAATTGTTCGTTTGCCACCTGCGCATTCGTTGAGTTACCATTGCGAAGCGGCATTGTGTGTGCGTTTGTGTGTAACGGTTACTATGTAATATATAAAACTATTAAAGACAGATAGATTATTGCATCTATTTTAGGTCTACAAATAATAAGTAATTCTGTAATGTCCATCCTAATTGCAGGATTGTAACTTTATCGCGATATCGCGATATTGTCTTATTTTATTTCCTATGACTTGTCCTTTTCCTAATACTTCATTCTGAATTAGACGTATCCTTTATTTCTTTTCGAAAACCTCACTTCTGTACCTTGAATTCTATTTGTCAATTATTTTATAGATACTCATCTTTTGTAACCATACAAATGTACTCATAAACCGGAGGGGCTACTGCCGTGCCTTAAGTTATTCTTAAAATTGCAACGGGCGGTTTCGCACTTACTTTCAAATTTGCCAGAATTTGATAAAGCTTGTCTCCAATTTCAAACTGAAAGTGAAATTGAAACTGGTCGCTCACCTAGACCAGGTTAACATTTCCTAGGAAATTTTTGTTTGGCCAGTTTGGCAGAGTCTTTTACAAAAGCTACAAATATCCAAGTTTAATAACCAATAAGCTTTGAAAGCTAATACTGATAAACTGTACATTGACGCATAGTAACCAATATAAGACTGACCAATATACGGTAGCTGTAACAGGATAACATTTCCATCTTCAAGCTTGTGACGACAGTATGTATTTGAAAGAAAGGCCTAAGAAAATAGTCACCTCTAAGAAGTTTATTGTTACCGTCAACAATCCGGTGCTCCATTACTGACGCCGATTACACCTCGACGCACACGTGTTCAGAACGTCTTCACAGACACGTATTGGTGTATCAGTTTTTACTTTTAATTTTAGGTAAATATTTACTTTTAAAATATCGCAAAACAACTAAACGTGGCTGTAATTTTAATAATTAAATGATTGCTTTAATAAGAGGCAACATGACACAAATTGATCTTATTCAGAAATGTATTTTCAGATTAGCAGATGTGTAATTATAATTGTCTCCTCCTGTCTACCTTTACGAGTGTAAAGGTTTCCGGGCACCGAGGCATCCTATGTGGTCTATTCAGGTTTCTGTAAAGCTTGATTTTGCAAGTGTAACCTCTGTGCTATAACCACATGACTAACACGTTGTTTACGTAACTAAGATTGTGTAACTTATATGCATTTTGGAATAACATAAGCAAATTCCACAGGATTATACTTTTCTCTGTCTTTTCAGCAAATAATAATTGGTGAACTGGGAACGACTGCTAAATGAGAGTTGGAACCAAATTGTGCAGTTAACAAATTCACTCCATGTCTGCCATATCTAAAGTTAACAAATTCTCTATGTCACATTTGAACTTTTGTGTTTAAAGCAAAATTCCTTTGCAAATTGATTTTAAGAGCACATTTTTACGCTTGTAAATTTTTATTTACTTAACACTCAGAAGAGCCTAGTTTATTTCTCTCCCTCCGGCTTTGTCTCTTCTTCCGTTCCCACAAACAAAACTCTCCTCTCAGTGTCACACACATACTCGCTCGCGCGCAACACGTAAATTAAACAAAAGTGTTGAAGAATAATGCAACATAGCAAGCGCAAAACATTGTATGAACGTTAAGTAATTAATATTAATTTTTTACTTTCTTCCAGTTGTGATTTGGTTCTGTTGATAGCTCTGGCCTTCTTTTTTCACATAAACTTCCAGACAAAGAGAACTGTCAAAGTTAATTCACATTAATCTTGCTGTTTTTTCCTCCTTTTCTCACCCTCCAACTTCTAGTGTGGTTTTCCGGTTTTTATCTCACGCGAAACATTATTTACACCACTTTGATTACAACAAAACACTTTTTGTATTTCTTTGTTTTTAATAACACAGACTTTATAAGTAATGCGGCACGTAACTTTTATAATACATTTTTCCCATTTTTAGCTAGAAGATGGTGTTATATACAAGCCCGTTGCTGAAAGTTACTATCTCATATTTTAGTTGGCATAAAGCAAATTGTAAAGCAATAATTGGAGCGGCGGAGTTTTCAGAGTAGGCCTATATTAACATATTAAGAGCAACAGCATTTCGGAGTGTGTGTGTGTGTGTGTGTGTGTGTGTGTGTGTGTGTGTGTGTGTGTGTGTGTGTGTGTGTGTGTGTGTGTGTGATCTTCGTTATTTCACTAAATTGTACTAAAAATTCAAAAAATCAGAAATGTATACATGTTTAAGACTTGCCAGACTAATAATCGTGTCCTAGGGCCCAGGGATCCTAATGTGATATAAGAAGTTTTGGCTGATCTGCAACAATCATCATCAGAGCAGGAACCATAATTTCACTTGCGAATCACGTACAAGAATTCGTACGCGGTCAGTGACATCTTGTTTCCCTCTCCACTGATGATGACTGTGGTAGACACAGCCTAAAAGTCTGGAACTTATAAGCAGACCCAAGACCACCGCCCAAACAGCCAGCAATTTTTAAGCATATACTAACACTTGCGATATGGGGTTGCGATCTTTAACGAATTCATTTTCACTTTGCATATCGTTACAATGCCAAAAGTTGTATTCGCTAATTTAATCTGAAACCTAATTAACTGAAAAAAATTGGAAATTTTTTATACATTATTTCTTTAAATAAAATATTCTTTTAGTACTTCGTTGAATTGCAATTTAGTTACCTAAACTATTCTTTACAATAAACAATTTTTTATCTAACTACTTTAGATAGTACTACTTTCGTCTAAGCCGTTGTCAGTGTCTCTAGGTGTCGTTTATACACACTTGAAACATACATAGTTCATGCGGATAATAAAGAACGCCTATACACAGTGCTTGTCATTATAATCCTCCGCCAATCAGATAAAATTAATTATTCACTGCGGTCGTAGCTCAGTACGAGTCAGGGTTTTAACTACATGTAGGTCTACGGTTACTAGTACAGTTAGAATTGAGTGACAACATTACAAATTTTGCCAAGTGTAAATTGAAACAACGATTTGTTTTAAAACTTCAATAAGTTTGCCCTGCAATGTCTGAATGTCTGCAGACATTCAGAGATTCACAGACAAATATAGCAAATTTATGTTAACAACTTTTTGAACGAAGGAAGCGACAGTAGAAATGTTTTGATCGTGACGATCGACTGTTCACGACGAAAATCGTCTGGACAGCCCTGTATTGTGACTACTGAACTGAAGCAGTAGTGTGCGCAGTAGTAGAACTAAAAGCTTCACTACTGACGAGCTCCGCACTTAATTCCTTATCTCAAAGCGAACGACGCAACCTTTCTTTACGATTCTAGATAACGCTTGTCCACATTTAGCTTCATCAGTTGATGTAGTGCTTCAAAATCTGCCTGTGACGTTTTCGAGCTGCTATCATAAAAACCCGATCTGGCCGCAGTTACTTTTACTTGTTTTCGTCATTGGAATAAATTACACCAGAAATTATTTTGAACAATAATGTGACATAGAATAAGCTGTCTTTGAATGATTGATAGAAGTGGTACCAAATGTATATAATGACTGCATATAAATTTTACTGATTTACTGTGATAAGTCCTTAAATTTAAATGTTTGTTATGTAGGAAAATAAGTAAATACTACTTTATTGTGAGTAAAAGATAATTTTCCATTTCACACTTGATTCGTATTCACTACAGCGTAACAGTTTCTAATTTTCTGAATGACCATCGTATCTAAGAACCATATTTATTTTAAATATTTATATCTGAGTGAATGCATTTTTTCTATTGTCTCGAACGAAAAGAACTGTAATAACTTATACTTCCTAATTCAACCTTCAGTTGTAAATTTATTTCCTTTATTTATGTCAACATGCACCGTGTTGCAAAATTAATATCTTATAATTATGGTTTAAAACATTAAAATGTGCAACTCTACATGTGATCTGTAATATCTCTTATAATTTTTTATTGTCTGGAATGAATAAAATGATTTTTATTTTCTTTCGCTTGCGGTATTTCTACTAACTAAATTGAGGGAAAATACGCAAATCTTCTCTCTCATACATACAAAAACTTGTTGTTGCAATGTGGAATCCTCAATAGCGCAGTCACACTATTTGACTCTAACAACATATTAAAATTAGTTGGCAACCTTCCTATATAGGCCTACCCAGAAAAGTTTATCAAATAAATAGTTAATTTATTAATACAATAGTTAAATTTAATTTAATAAATAGTTAAATTAAAAATAACTATGTATGTGACATTTAAACAAAGAAACGGTTACTTTTCGAAAATGTATGCTCTAAAATATTATTGCGTATCAATACAATGTAAAAATGTCGCGAAAAATAAATTTCACAGGAAATAAGACACCTGGTAAGTTAGAACTTGTGTTTAAATAAACCTTCATCTTCAATATTTCTTGTGACGATCCTGTACAAAGCATTTGTAACATAACTATGCGAATATTATTTCTAAATACAGTAGAGGGTCATTTATCTGTAGTAATTGAGACCAATAGGTATTTGGATAAAAAAATTGTGAATATATTTCATTTATAAAATATGTTACAAGATTAGGTAATGTTGAACAAACTGCAAAGACTATTTACAATATGTTTACATAAATATTTCACATTCCTTTAATACGAGTTCGTATTTCAAGTGCGCCTGCTTTATTACTTCCATATGAATTATTTCATTACTCTCATTACACTGTATAAAAAAGAAAAAATAGATTTAAACGTTCAGCACATTAACAAAATTTTTTATAATTATATTTATAGCTATTTAATGTTTACACATAGAAGACCTTGCGAGTGATTTAGTCGTGGTGATGAAAGGAGATCACTTATATTTTTTGATAATTTTCAAACATATTTCTTTAAAGCTAGATCTTTTAATCTTTATATATGTTACGTTGGCTGCTGTCATAGAGAAGGCAACGGAAAACCACTCCATTAAAAATCCGCATGGATATCCTTAGTATTAGTAAAATATTCTGGATTATCCCCTTGTTGAGATCTCCGTCTCCGTATAGGAACAACACGAGAAGTCCCATTAAGCCAAAACAATGAAATGCAAATAGGGACTTGGAATGTAAGGACACTAATAAATGCAGAAAGAGTAAAAACTTGAAGTTAGAAATGGAAAGGATAAAGATAGAGGTACTAGGAATAACAGAAATAAGGTGGGTTAAAGCAGGAAACCTCTGAAGTGGAGAGTATCGCATAATACACTTTAGGATAGCGAAGAACAAACCAGGATATGCAGAAGTTGGGATATACCTACATACAACTTTAAAAATAAAAGGGTATGTGCAAGCAAATGAAAAAATATTTCTAGTCAGAGTTGTTACCAAACCAATTGAACCAGTATTTACTATGCCTGAAGAGTTTATGTATTTAAGTATGTATGTATTCAAGAGTACTTCTGGAAGAAGAGTATGAAGAGATTGAAAGAATGTATAAAGAACTAGATAACATTATTAAGAAGAGGGATGAAAATGCCATTGTCCTTAGAGATTTGAATCAAACAGTGGACGAAGGATGAGAAAACTGTATTGTGGGTAAATACGGATTTGGAATAAGGAATGAGAGAGGGGGCAGACTTGTAGAAATTTGGTAGAGACACAAATTCATAGTAACAAGTACACACTTCCAGCATCATCCCAGCAAATTCGTGAAATGTATTTGGAGATAGAAGAAGGGCACAAATAGAATACAGTCTGCTTTGAGAAAAGTTCAAGAATCAAGTTAAAGATAGTAGGAGCTACCCGGATAAAGGCATGCATACAGACCAATGACAAAATGTGAATTAAAATTCAAAAGATTTTAAAAGATGAAAAAAAAATTGTAACCTAAAAGTAAATTAATATAAAAAGGAGTCCATGAATTGTATTTGTATGGAACTAATAAGATTACGGAGGAAATAACGACAGAAGGCATAGCAAATACGGAAAATAAATGGAATGAAATGAAAAGAATATTTTTAAAATAGCTGATACAGTTTTACAAAAACATAAATAAAAGTTGGGTAAGGATTGGATCAATGATGAGGTTGTTGAAATAAGTAATGAGGATAAATAAAAGAAGGAAATATAAGAACTCAGACAAAGAAGAAGATAATATAAAATACAAGAGCCCAAGGAATTAAGTAAATAGAAGAGCTAGAAAAAGAAAAGAGAAATAACTAGAGAAACTCTGTGAAGACATTGATAACTGTATGAAAGGAGGAAATATAGACATTGCATATGGTAATATTAATAGGTTTTTGGAGACAAAATACAAAAACTATAAGCATTGCAAGGGAAACGTAGAGATTTGATATACGACGAATGAAAACAGCAAAAGGATGGAAAGAGTAAATGGAAGAATTGTACACAGGAAAAATAAACATGTATTGTTACTGAAAAGAGAAGATGAAATTCAGAAAGGGCAAATGGATGAAACTATTATGGAGGAAGTATTTATAAAGGCGCTGCAAGGGCTCAAAGACATGGAAGCGCCCGGAATGGATGACGTACCAGCCGAGTTGATCATGAAGTCGGGAGAAAACTTGAAAAAGAAACTTTTCAGACTGGTAGCTGAAAAATGAAGATTTCACAAAATGCATCATAATACCTATACGGTACCAAAAAGAAGAGATACATGATTTTGCGAGCACTATCAAATATCAAGCGTAGTATGTCCTGATTCTAAGATAATAACAAGGATTGTGTTAAGGAGAATAGAAGAAAGAATACAAGGATTCTTATCAAACGATAGATTTAGTTTTAGAGAATGAGTGGAAACAAACGATGTTAGCCTAACATAGAGACAGCTAATAGAAATACAGATGAGGAAGGATAAGACTACTTTTCTAGCTCTTGAGATTTGGAAAAGGCGTTTGATAATGTTATTTCAAACACCGTATTTATTACTTTGCTACAAATAGGAATCTCTTATAGAGAGCAAAGGCTGATTTATAATCTGTACAAACACGAAAGAGGTGCTGTTTGCTTTAGTAATAAGTACAAAGGAGCCCGCATTGGAAAACCTGTAAAGCGAGGTTTTTCGATGTCCCGATATTATTTCAATCTAAATTTTCAGAAGGCAATTGGTAAGGTCAGACAAGAAGTTCAAGTCGGTATCAAAGTCCATAGAAAAAGAATAAAATCCATTTGCAGAAATAATAACACAAAGCCAATAAGGTATATAGGAAATTCTTACTGAACCGTACAGGATAATTAAAAAAGATTTTATAGAATCAAGATAAAAATTACCCGTTTGCAGAGATAGAGTTGGTACAATAGGACTAACATTAAAAATTGGATCATCTAAGAAATGACAAACTTCATTTACTTGTGGAACAAGATCGCATGTGATGGAAAACGATTGTAGAGAGATTGTGAGTACGATAAATAAAGCTAAAGGTGCTTTCAATAAAAAGAAAAACTTACATCAAACAAGATCAGCTTGAAGGTGAGGAAGAATTTTCTGTCACCTACGAGTAGAGTGTCACGTTGTGTGGGAATATACCTCGGCAATTAGTGCAGAAGAAAAGAAAAAACATCTACCTTCTGATGTTTATAGAGTTATAGAAGGGCTGCTTCGAATGAGCTGGGTGGAGAAGTTGAAGAATGAAGAGACGATTCGCAGAGCTAGAGAAGAGAGAAGTTTTCTAAAACAGATAAAAAGAAGAACGCAATTGATTGCACATACATTAAGGCACGACAGCCTAACCAGAAGAGTGACAAAAGGAAAGTTAGGGAGAAAATTGTAAAGGAAAATCACGTTTGGGATTTGTGACTCATGTTATGCAGGACATGAACTGTGATTCATATCAAGAATTAAAAAGGAAGGGGAACAACAAGGAGGAGTGCAGAGCTACTGGCAGCCAGCCTGCAGGCTTCTAACTAGAAGAGAGAGAGAGAGAGACAGAGAGACAGACAGACAGACATACAGTCAGAGATATTGGTTGTTGCTTTTAATTTCAATGTTAAAACACGAAATACGTATCATGGTAATGATTGGTTACAGCCTCAAAACTAGTAGTACGTTTCTTCTTATCACCCCCAACTAGTATTATCATTTCGTTTTTTCCCGCCAGCAATTTCAAAACAAAATATATTGTAATTCGTAGCGAAAGGTCAATTAAATAATATATTTTTTGTGTTTGGCATTATTAAGTAACAATACATTCAACAGTTATGTAAAAACTAATTTATTAATAGGCAAACTCTTTAAATTATTCGGGATGAGTCGCCCATATGACAGTTAAAAATAGTAATTGAATCTTCTTTACAAAAATTGTTCTGCAAAGTTCGGATATTTAACCTTTGTACAAGAACACTCTATTGTAATATAAAATAAAGGATCCAAGATGATAATAGGATTATGTTGAAAGGCGGAAAACCAATAGGAAGAAAATATCACAGTTGAAGAAAGGAAATATGTAGTTGCTGAATACCATAAGGGTAGTAGTTTAACTTCTAGTACGCTAATGTTTTATAGAAGTATATAAAAAAGAGGTTTAAGGAAGAAACAAATGACGGAGAAAAACAGTGCGGTCTGGGTAGGAAAAGGTTGATATTAATAACGCTTTTTGCTTACTGAAATTGATCAAACGTCTGTGGCATATTTTAGATTTTTACAAATCACATTCGTTGGATTTGTACAATATAACAAGGTTTCAGTATTATTAGAGGAAAAATCAAAAGTATCAGAGTACAAAACACACATACATCCTCAGAATAATTTTTAAATGACAAAACTAACAGTTTTCTCTATTATTTAGAGCTGGTAAAGTACAGTATCCTATTAGTTATTAGCATAAAGCATAAATTTAGCATTAATATAAAGGATACGGAGAACTAGGCAAGGGGTATGGCACAATGCTGGTAGCCTAGGTATCCTGGGTTCGTTCCTCGGGCTATCATAGTATCAAGGTGCATTTTACAACCTCTATATAGAGTCGACTTTTGGAATGAGTATGCAGGTTAGCAGGCTAGCGGTAGACGTTTAGTGCTTGCTACGCTATCTTCCTTCAATTCCGTTTGGCTTACATAGAGAGTCTACCATGTCTTTTCTAAGCCACTTCGATAATAGCAAACCGAGTCTATTACAGATAATGTATTACTGAGAACGTGATAAAAGAATTAATTCTTCGTTTGTCCTCTTTTTCCTCCGAGCATTAAAAAACAAAAGGATAAGACGTTTCGTGCAACTCAGCAATAAAATTCAATACCTAAGGGAATAAATAATTGATCAAAACGTATGAACACAATAATGCAATGCTTGTTTAAGTTCATAAATAACTTGCTTGCTTTTTAATAACACCAATCATCTTATTACCTACTTTTAGAATATAAATGAGACGTATCTTGTGTGATATAAACATTAATTGACGAGTAAAAGTAAAAAGATTAAAACTAAATATGAACACAAAGAAATATACTTAGCAATCGGCATGCTGGTGAAATCATTTATTGAGAATAAGGGTCGAGATTCAGAATACAGACGACGTTGTAAACAAAAAAGGTCGGGAGCGATGTTTAGTCAAAGCTCCAATACATAGAAGTACTTCAGGAAAATCACATTCTCCACATTGGAAAAAAAAAATAATAAGGTCCAGTAATTACGTTGAGAGTCAACTAATAATAAGTAATAATATAATAATAATAATAATAACAATAATAATAAGTAATAATATAATAATAATAATAATAACAATAATAATAAGTAATAATATAATAATAATAATTATATTAAGAGAGACCTTTGAAAGTAGCGTGACGTCTCGTGCTTAAATGGAACAAAAATCGAAAGTAGCAAAACCAAATTGTAAATGGAAACCTCGTCAGAAAAGTAAAAGTAAAAAAAACACGGTAGACAAAATTCACGCAGATGAAAAGAAATGCATAAATTCGGAATTAATAAATTTTGATGTAGTATGGACTGTGTGCAGAGGATGCAAGAGGTGCCTGTGGCTGTAAATTAGGAAATTATATTCGAAGACGCTAAGCCTGGGAAACGGCTCATAAACAAAACGGAATGTTTTCTCGAGCTGGATCTGAACAAGGATTAAAGTCGGTAAATGACGAAATCAAAAATGAAAGATTTGAACCCAGAAATTTTCCTAAGACTAGTGAAATACTAGAGAAATACAGGCGTACACTCATCAACAATTTGAATACCGCCACTCCTTTTAAATAATGTTAGACGATTAGTTTGGTTCTGTTTCAGATTTCTTGGCATCCGCTTATTTGTATTCTAATGCAATTTACTATCTTTGACAACAGCGGTTATAAACACGATCTACTCTGTTAATAGAAAACTCTTCTGTCACAAGAAAACCCATTGATTAGCATCTGGTACAGTTAAAAAGGTACTAAATGTAGTGTCTTACTTTCTGAATTTACTTTGTGTTAGAATTCTTCTTCCTTTTCTATGTCTTGACCAATGTGGATGACGGTCATAATTACTGTATTTTCAAAATGAGTGTAACAGTATAGCGTCTGTATGGACAAAAACCAAAATAGATCACGTGGTGAAACTGCTTCCAGTTCTTAAATTCGATTATATATAAGAGAGCAGCCCAACGAAGTTCAGCTCTGTAGTTCACAGATACGTCATATTGCACGTGCAGATACGCCGGCTGTGATTTATATTCAAAGATTATGTTAGCGTTTTACAACGCATTCCACTTCATCGCGTAACATGTCGAGTAATGGCCTCTTCGTGTTCACTGCAAATGTATCGTGTCGGCTGTTTTATTACATCACGAAAGTGAGGGATTTTCTGTCAACATTAATTTAGCTAATGCGTTATAATTTAGTGCGCAGTATGTTAATTCTTTTAGCTGTTACTATTTTATGTCACGGTACACGGCTGCTAATTCAACGGAACACTGCAAGTAATCATTGCAGAACACGAAAAGATAAGATATTTTTAAAACTTCGCACGCTCGTAATCAACGTTAGCGTGATTGGTTGGTCTTGTGATCTCACACGAAAACTAACATTTCACTGTCATAATATATTAAACAATTTTGCATGTTATATCCTCAAATAATTACAATATTTAATTACTTCTGGGTACAAACACAAACAGACAACACACACACACACACTGCAGTGTGATAGACTGACAACACTGTGAATGCAAAAGACGCCAACGTTATATAATAACAGTAAGCCCAGAATAAATATCGCAGGACCAAATTGTTCATAGTGTACAAAGACAAAGTGTAGAATTGAGACAATGATGATATTCAATGTGCTTCAAGTGAGTGTGGAACTGTGTTTTCTGTGGCGTAACACTTATGCGCGTGTAAAGGAACAATATTATTTGAGACACATATAAAAAAATTACGTTATTTGAAATAACACTACACAAAATTAAATACTTTTTTTACAGTGATAACAAGTACGTAACATTTATTTTACGACACGAACACTGTAAACAAGATGTTGTTTAACGAACACGTGGTCAAATGGAATTTGTTACAACCGGAAATAAGCTTCAGCGAAGTTCATCATTTTGGTGACCTGTTCGCAACTTAAATGAATAATTCCTCGTACATTCTCCGACAATTTAAATTAAAATATAGTATCAACAGATCTGTACTGGTGGGACTCAGATATGAAATACCGTACGAGTGTCTAATCGGGTCATTCAAAGGAAGCAAGTATTTGCAACTGCCTGTTAAGTTATTTAGAATTTTTGACGGAGTCAAGTTACAGATTTGGATAAGCAGTCTAAGAAATCATAAACGCTCGTAGAGAAGTAATGGAGTTTAGACAGTAGAACAGAACGAGTTTTTTGAGGAGGAATTCGCGACGTAGAATCACTCCAGAGTACTTTGTTTCTCCACAGAAAAGTGTATACAAACATTATTTATACTTGATTAAGAGAAATAAATGCATGTTATTTTAAACATATTTTAAATATTACCAGTGAATATTCAATCTGGATGGGCAGACGCTTGTATTACACAATATTTATCCCAATGAAAATGCTGCCTATTGCAATGGTCTTAAAACGCAGATTTTAAATTACATATAGGTTATGTGATATTGGTGAGGTACTGTCAAATGTCGGAGTGTTGAACTTTTGGGTAACGGTTCATAAATGTATTGTTACTTTGATAAATTAAAATTGTATATCTTCATCTGCTTCATACGGTGATCAATTTGATTAAGATTTATTATTGATTGTCTTACAATTTATTACTAGCCTACTGGTTATTAACATTTTCAGTTACACAAAATAAAGAACATATTATGTACAAACTATTTATTTTATTTTATATTTTCTGTAATTAAACGTTAATATCTAAAAATTGCTGGTCGTGATAAGCAAGTGAACTAACGAAAAGATTCTTAAATATTTTGCGCCCAACACGTCTTTCGTAATCTTCTTGACGATTTCTGAAATTAGTTATAGACTACATTTAAAAGGGTATACAATAACATACAGTCCAGGTTTTACTAGCCTAGATGTTCACGTTCTTATTCACAGCCACAATTATCTTATAAACCTAGACGCTACTTTGACAAACGTATACCATTGTATCAAATTGTAATTTATTATGTTTATAAATTATACATTTATAAAATACATAAATTTAACATTATGCTACGATAAAATTAAAAAAAGATAATATTAATATTATAAATATAATATTAGTATTATAAAAATTAATATTAAATAAATAAATATTAATATTATTATTATAGTACTTTATAATTATGAATAACTTGAATTTAAATACACAAAGCATGTTGTTTCTACAAAACGTCTGTAAGGTGTAAAAGACTATCAGTTTGTAGAAGAAATGTATTATTATTTTGTAGATACACATTATACAGAATTATAGTACAAAAATTTCAAGATTTATTATGAAGAAGAAGATACATAGGCTATATGTAAATAGGTTTCACATGATAATAGGTCTCCCTAACGTTGGTTACGTATGCACAACATTATTTACCTACTAGTGCGTACAAAATCGTACATGTAGGCCTACAGATGTAGCGTGTATGTAGGTGTCTCAAACAGATAATAATTTACAGTATATATTCAAGTATGTACGTTTGTCTTCCGAGCACGGACTTCGTGGTCAACGTGTTGAACTGAAGCACACAGTCCATTTAACAAAAGTTTGTTTTCGTGTTCTGTTATGAAACCGCGGTGTTTGCCTGCCCCGCGTGTGGTGCACAGCATTAAGAGCGTATCAGCATTAAAAAAGATATATGCGACGCTGAACAAGGAAAGCATTTTCGCTAAATGGGTCACCTGTTGGTGTCACAATCCAAGCCACTTCAAATATTTAACGATTCAGCTTTCAATGAGAAAACTTATAAAATTTATGGAACAAAGGAAAATTATTCAAACTATATATATAGTAATATCCGGCGCTATTGCAGTAATACCGATTTAATGTTGACGAAGTTATCTTGTTCATGCAAACCTATGTAGACTGTTATCATCTTATTTTCAAATCTACTGTTTTGTTTTAAATGAATAAAATAAAATTCAATTTAAAAGTAATTTCATTAATAATCATACAATTTTTGACCCAAAGGATTATTTGAATAAGTTGATTAGGCTACCTGCTTAAACGGAAAAGCTACTAACGGTGCAAATGTATCACTTTATACAAATATACCTATGTTACCATGTTCTAAAGCCTTTTAAGATGATTTTGTCACACTCTTTCTGAATCTTCCCTCCTCTAAACCCAAATTATTTAAAGTATAAAAGAAGCAAACCCTACGTTATAGATACTAAAAGCTGGGAAGATGTGTGTCTTACTAGACATAACTAAGTGCTCTCATAAGAAGAACAAAGAAGAACTGAATTTGCAGCTCCTTTTGTAACAGTGAAAACGTAAGATATACTTGAATAATACATAAAAGTAAAAACAATTCTTATATACAAATATTAAATATATTTGTAATTTAAGTAAACATACTTCATAAATTTATTTACTTTGATTCAGTTCCATAATAGTTGTCACTTGTCACACTTTAACTACTCCCCTAAACCACTTCCACACATGTGTGTATATGTATAAAAAGTCGACTTTGGGTTTAAGAAAACGATAACCAAGTATAATATATTCCAAATGTGTCTATAAAAAATTACTCCTTTCCAATTTCTTATATTTTCTAAATGCCTTTTCTTTCTCTTCTTCTTTTTCATCGCCTTCTTCTGTCAGGGATGAATGTTTGGGGCCCTTCAGCCTCTTCCGATACTCCTCGTGAAATGCTTTTCTCTTTTTATTAACCAGTTTCTCAATGTAATAAATTGATTTAAATTTTAGTTTTCGTCTTCCTCTTCCTCCGTCGAGGCGTATTTATACTTTGCGCTCTTCAAGACACAACAAAATGTTCTATAAGGAGTAGTCACTACTATTTTAATTATTATTATATTCCTAATTCGTTCTCTCTTAGTCCTTACGGCGGTACGATAATGCTTAAATTTTATTTTTAAAAAAGAAGTAAAACGTTTGGCTGACTAATGTTCATATTTAAGCATACGTGATATCCAGGTTTATTAGTTAAATAATCAACATGTATTGATGAATAAATATAAGGAGGCTGTTTGCTCTTTCAATACTTAACGACAGAGAAATTAATTAGATTTTTAAAATTTAGTTATGTAAGTTCATAAACATATTTGAATTATTTTAATGCAATAAAAAAATTGAAACATAAACAAACGAAAAAGCTCTGTTCAAAAGTGAGCCCCAAATATACAAAACAAAACAAAACTTAAAATGACTGGAATATTATTCGGATGGAGAGAAATTGATTTGTAACCTTAAATAGGTAATTTCCTGTAGCGAGTACTTTTCCGGCAATTTACAACTTAAATTCATTTTGGTTGCAATGAAACATGTTTCCTGGATGCGTTTTGTCGATTACAATTCAACATCAGTTTTACATAAGTTATTATGTAAAAAATTATTACTGATGAATAATTTGTACGCCGGGTTTTATATTTTTATGGAAATCTAATACATTTAGGTTTGTCTCATGATAAGGATGAATTATATGTTTACTAAAAAGTCGGGCATTATTTTCTCATTTTCTGTCTGAATCCTTCATTACAAAATATACTGTAAAAGAACATGAATTTAAATATAAACAAATACAAATAAATATATACTGGCACACAGATACAGACGCAACACACACACAGAAGACTGAGGAAGAGAGAAAGACAGAGAGAGAGAGAGAGAGAGAGAGAGAGAGAGAGAGAGAGAGAGAGAGAGAGAGAGAGAGAGAGAGAACAAGAGATGAATACGAAGTTGTCTAAAGTAAAAACGTTGAAACAAATTTTTTTTTATAGCAATTATTGAACCATAAATGTTGTCTTGTCACATACAAAACACGAATATCTAATATTGATAATAGTATCAGCAACTTTCACTTGCAGTTATTGTAAAGAGAAATTTTTAAATTTTATATTGTCAAAACTTACACATATTAAATGAATTTAATGTCTTTAGAAAGAGCAACCATAAATGATAATATATGTTTTAAAATTCTCTTAACTTCCTGAATTATGTTGTGAATCTCGTTCCGTGATCTCGTTCCTTGATCTCGTTTGTGGAAGTCTGTCGCAGACGTAATTCTTCGCAACAGGATTTAGGCACTCTCGTGATATCCTGGCAAAAATTGAGTTCTAGCCAGCTCCAAACTTAGGCACTCAGTCCATCAAATGGTATTAACTGAAGGAATGTATTAATACACAACTGCTGCAAATCTCACGCAGTGCTGTAGTACTTTGCACCTCATAGTGTGCGCTGACGTACTGGATGCTTCCGACTGCTACTTCAAGACTAACGCTTCTACCCCTCCCATAACTGCACAGAATCAATTTATCATCTGCTGCCACGTGGGGCTCGAGGATGTTCTGTCGCGAGTTTTTCAAAAGTGTAATATGTAAATAGAAAACTCACTTACCATTGACATTTGTCCGATGTACGGCCACAGACCAGCGAAATCTGTCTTGATACGCCTTGCCATTTATTACAGTGTATGTTAATTTTAATTAAAAACAAAACACCATATGTTTAAATTCCTTGATTCCCCTCCACACCAATTGTTAAACTGAAAACACAATCAGTTCACTATAGTTCACTTTATTCAAACACTTTTAAAAGGTCCTGCGTCGTCTTATAGGTACAACAGTTTAACCATCGTTCAACATGACAGGTTCAACACGTGTTATCTTAGAATAATGTATTCTACTTTTATGCCATAATATTTATTTTATCAACATACACACTCACACACATACACACACACATGTACATATTTTCCGTATATCGAACGGTTAAGAAGGCATGTGATGCATAGTTCTCTAAATATCTAGCTATTATTTTATTTTTATAGTCTCTGTGTCTAGCTTGCTTACAGTGAAATACTTCTGATTACATTTTCTTCTATCCCGTATTTTTATCTTATCATTTCATTGTTTATGTTATGTTATCGCTTGCTTATTTCAACAAGTAGGCAACATGGCAGTGCTGAGCCAATTCCGAATTATTTGGTTATGTGTATGTAACGGTGGTCTCAGTGTACTAAGTTCAGCAGTAAATGTTTGTTACAGTTGCAGAGAACAAACTGTTGGCAAGTGGTTTTAACTGATATGTTACTTAACAAAAACCGTTTAAAAAGTTTTTAAGGAATCTATGTTTCACAAACAATTGTGCAGGAGCACACAATGTAGCGCACCTAGAGTTTAAAGTATTCTTTGAAAGTACAATACCGTTTCTCATTCCACAAAATATTTTATGTCTACTGGAACAAGGGATAAACGTAACGAGATGTAACAGGTGGAATTCAACGCTGAGCTCGATTTTATGTGGTTGGTCTCGCTCTGATTTCAGTACAAAAAAAAACAGGGAAAACAATAATTTAATCTGTTTGAACATTTCATTTCCATTTTCCCTTTTTGGTCTGCTAAATGTATCATTTTATCGGACAAACTACAGAAATTCAGCTTTTAATTTTTTCATTGCTTTCTAGCTTTTTTCTAAAGATTATAAAATATCTACAATTAATTGAATACTGTATACTAAATATATACCAAGACGTTGGCGATTTTTACTTATTAATAGTTAATACAATTTTAGGTCCATATTGGCGATGTGCAGATTATGCTTATTCACAAAGACATTTACAGATGCCAGTAACAGTCTCTCAAATAATATTTGAATTGTGACATTTCTAGGCTTCAAGTATATTACATCTTTGTCGAATGCACCCATAACGTAAAAAATTAATTACTAATGACATATTACATTGTATAATACAAACGTCTAACGTATTACGCACACAGTTGTAGCAAAGTAAGTAGTGTGCACGCATGGTTTTGAATACATGTCATTACAGTGTATTATAGACACATTTTGTACTGAATAAATCACTTTTTAAATCTAATTTGAGGACGTCTGAACGGTTAGTATAAATAAGGGTACACGTAGAGTGCAAGCATGTTGTCAGATTCCGATTACCGGCACCGACAAGCGCAGGTTGCCGGCGCACTTTGGGTTGCATAGTGCAGGCAGATTATAGGCGCCGAACAGTACAGATTCAGTCATAGACATGGAATTAAGCAGTAAAGAAGCTATTATCATTGCTTCTATTATCATTTTAGCTCAAATTGGAACAAGAGAGAAGTGGTGTTCATGAAATTAATCTGAATCGTCTTTTCTTGTATATATATATATATATATATATATATATATATATATATATATTACTATAATACTTATAACTTTTTACCTCAAGATATATTTTTTCCTTTAGGAACATGTTTCGGGAGATCCTGTTCTCCCATCTTCAGCCTTCGCCATCTTGCTTCTGGTGCAGTATTTGTGTGTTGGTTTCTGGATGTTATTAAGGTGGTTTGTTGGTCTTTGGTCCTTCAATGTTGCATTATTGTGTGTGGTTGTGGTATCTGTTTTTGTATTTTGTGTATTTTCGATGTTGAGTGCTTTGAATATTGTGTCATGTTTTGTATTGATTTGTATTTGTTCTGGTATTAATTTGTTTTGTGTTTTATGTTTGTAAATCTGTAAATTTTCCCAAATGTTCATTATGGTGCCTTTGTGTGGTATATGTTGTATTAGTGTTACATTGGTTATGTCTGGGAATTCATGTCCTGTGTTTATTGCATGTGTGGCTAAATTGGATTTATATATATTTGGTTTTTTGTATGCATTTAGGTGTTCAAAATAACGTTTTTTCAGCTGTTTTTTTGTTTGTCCTATATAACATTTATTGCAATCTTGGCATTCAATTTTGTATATACCGTTGGTTGTTGTATTATCTTTGTTGTGTGAGCTATTTAGATTTTGTAATTTATTTTTATTAGTTTTGTATGCTATTTTTATATCTGTGTTTTTAAATAGTTTTGTTAGTTTTGACATTTTATTATTTATATATGTGAATGTGGCCCATTTTTTGTTGTTGTTATTATTTATGTGTTGTTCAGTTTGATTAATTCTTAATTGTTCAGTTTTTATTTTGTATTTGATTTTATTTTCTATTTTGATCATAGTATTTTTGTAATAACATCCAATCACTTGGAATAATAAATACAATAACATAGAAAATAAAATAAGATTTGAGAAAAACAAAAAGACTTATACAATCAACAAAAAACTTAACACATTAAAACAACAAAACAAAAATCAAGAACAAAAAAACAAAAATAAACACACATTTTACCCTCGAACCATTAACCTCAGCAATACAGAATTTAACAAAAAAGAAACAGAATATTTAAACAATATGTCAAAAACTAACATAACCCAAAATGCAAACAAAAATCTAGAAATTTTAATAGTAGAAACAGAATTTGCCATTAACCTAATAAAAGACAATATACAAGAAGAAAAAAGAACAGAAGCAACACATATAATTAAAAAAAAATAATCACTAGCAAAATGAAAAACAAAGATAAGCAAAAGAAAAACAATAAAACAATAAAAGAAATTAAAAATAAAGTAAAGAACAATAATTTAATAATAACTAAAGCAGACAAAAGTCAAGCAACAGTAATCATTGATAAAACAGACTACATCAAAAAAACCGAAGACTTCATCAACAATAATAAATGCGTACAACTAGATAAAAACCCAACAGAAAACTATCTTAAACAAACAATAAAACTAATAAAAACAAATAAAAACATTTTCAACAATAAAAACGTAGACATATATATAAACAATAATCCAGAACCACCTAAAATGAACAGCCTAATAAAAATACACAAATTAAACAACCCAATACGTCCATTAATCAATTTCAAAAAAGCTCCTACATACAAAATAGCAAGAATAATAGCACAAAAACTAAAAAATAACCATCTAACAAATAACCATCATAACATAAAAAATACATACGAATTAATAGACAAACTAAAAATAATAAATATAAATGAAAATACATTTTTCACATCATATGACATAACAAACATGTACACTAATATCCCAGTAGAAGAAACAATTGACATAATAATAAACAAACTTATAGAACAAAATGAAAACAAACAATATATAACCGAAATAAAAAATAGTCTCCAACTAATACTAAAACAAAATTACTTTGAATTTAATAGCAAAATTTATCAACAGAAAGAAGGTTTAGCAATGGGATCACCATTATCAAGCATAATAGCAGAAATATTCCTACAACATATAGACACCAAAATACAAAATATCATAAAAACACATGACCCAGATGGCATATGGATAAGATATGTAGATGATGGACTATATGTATCAAATAACAAAAACACAAATGCAGAGAACATACTGAAACAAATCAATAACATACATCCCAAAATACAATTCACAGAAGAAAAAGAAAAACATAACAAAATCAACTATTTAGACATAACCATCACAAGATACAACAAACACATACAATATGCAATATATAGAAAACCAACTTCCATTAACATCATTATACCTAACCATTCTGACCACCCACCACAACATAAAATGGCAGCATTTTATTCGTTATTTAACAGAATGTACAAAATACCCCTAAACAAACAAGAAACTGACAAAGAAAGAAATATAATACACCAAATTGGTTATGCAAATGGATACAATAAAAATACTATGATCAAAATAGAAAATAAAATCAAATACAAAATAAAAACTGAACAATTAAGAATTAATCAAACTGAACAACACATAAATAATAACAACAACAAAAAATGGGCCACATTCACATATATAAATAATAAAATGTCAAAACTAACAAAACTATTTAAAAACACAGATATAAAAATAGCATACAAAACTAATAAAAATAAATTACAAAATCTAAGTAGCTCACACAACAAAGATAATACAACAACCAACGGTATATACAAAATTGAATGCCAAGATTGCAATAAATGTTATATAGGACAAACAAAAAAACAGCTGAAAAAACGTTATTTTGAACACCTAAATGCATACAAAAAACCAAATATATATAAATCCAATTTAGCCACACATGCAATAAACACAGGACATGAATTCCCAGACATAACCAATGTAACACTAATACAACATATACCACACAAAGGCACCATAATGAACATTTGGGAAAATTTACAGATTTACAAACATAAAACACAAAACAAATTAATACCAGAACAAATACAAATCAATACAAAACATGACACAATATTCAAAGCACTCAACATCGAAAATACACAAAATACAAAAACAGATACCACAACCACACATAATAATGCAACATTGAAGGACCAAAGACCAACAAACCACCTTAATAACATCCAGAAACCAACACACAAATACTGCACCAGAAGCAAGATGGCGAAGGCTGAAGATGGGAGAACAGGATCTCCCGAAACATGTTCCTAAAGGAAAAAATATATCTTGAGGTAAAAAGTTATAAGTATTATAGTATTATATACATCAAGAAACGGACTGTAGCAGAAAGTGATTGAAATATATATATATATATATATATATATATATATATATATCCAAAAGGCATTTACAACGACCCGGTTAGAATACTCCATGAGTCGCTTGGCCCAAATTCAGGTTTAATTAAAAGTTTTCACATCAGTTTTTCCGTGCCCTTTATGAAAATAAGAAACGTAACACAAACGAATGAAACACGTGCAAAACGCTCCCAATCGGCGATAGTTTCTGCATCTAGAATGACCATTACATTATGTTAAACTTTCTGAGCCAGATTATCTGAGTGCGTGTAGCGTGTAGCGGTGCCTGCTGCCACTTTACGGGGTTCCGTCTAAACACAGGTGACTATCTGTCGCGCCGGGTGGCACCGGTTGTCGGAATCCAAAAAAGTGCATCCATTCTAAGCGTATTTGTGTACCTAGTTTTTAATAAAGTGTAATAAAAACTATTTATATAATCAATACTTTTTAAGGCTAACTGCTATAATAAGACTGATGTTAGCATAATATGCGATAACAAATGTTCTCTATTATTTATTTATACATCAAAAAATGAAATACTTTTGGCATCCTATCCTATTCTAACCGGTTTCAAGAAAATGTACTCGGAAAGTTAAGTTAGCGATAGGCTTTTTACTGCGCACATTAAATTTGCCATTAAATAAATTATATGCTTGAATGAATTCAAATTTACGGAATATGGGTATTTGGATACAACGATTTTAAAGAATATTGTTCTCCAGTCTGTCTTGGTTTCAGTGAACAGTTTGGAGAGTGACAAGAAGGTTTTAAACATTATCAGCGAGTGCTTTACCATTACTTTAGTGAGAAAAGCTGTAACTTTGTAACTGGCTTCAACAATTCTGTTATTCGCCATGCGTAAATAATGACTATGTTTGAACTATCTGTGAATTTGCTGAACTCGGTTTATAGTCATAGTTATTTGAAAATAAATCTTCACATGTTTTTAGGCTTAAAATATTTTAAAAAATGGCTGACAAACTTGCATCTACCATATTACAATAGTATAGTTAACAAATTAGACAAGAGACTAAATGTAAATTTACACTTAATCAGAGACAACATTCGTCTTAGCATTTGGAGGAGAACAAATTAAAACTAACAGAGAAGTACTCTTTTAAGACAGGCAATTAAAAATTTTAATTTCTAAAAACATAGTAAATTAAATTTATGTGTTGTTGTGTTCTTTTCTCTTTGTCATCTACTTTACGACGTTTTTCACGAAAAAATTACAAGTGTCAGACTAGATAGATTTTTATCAAAGACAGATAAATCCATGCTTAAAAACAGAAACAGTTTGTCCTGTAAAAGTGCGTTTCGATAATCAGGCGTGTTTAATTGCAAAACCGATAATCACGGTGGCTTCAGAATCGATGGTGCACATAGTCATACATAATGTTGAGTCACTTGTGTTCACATGACAATTTTAAAGACTTCTTTGATTCCCGTAGGCGAATAAAATTAAACACTTCTATTATGTTTTAATGCTTTCATATCTTCTACATGTTCCCGGTATATGTTTGGTTTTTACACTTTCCGCACGACTTCGTTAGGTTTGCTGATTCAGGTCGATTTCTTGACGAACAAAATGGTAAGTTATTAATGTACTACTACTACTATTACAACAACAATAACTACTACTACTACTAATAATAATAAAATAATAATAATTCCGTTTATATCGGGTATCGAGTCATAATTAGTCTGTAGGGCCATCTCTCATGCTTTCTGAATCTAACTTCTTGTCATTGTAGAAAAGTCCAATGTACACTATGCTACCATTAAACTTTCTATTAAAGGTTTAAAGAAAGCATAAAAACCTCTACAATTGTTATAGGAGTTTAACGATGAGAATGGGAGAAAAAATTTGGAAAACGTCCAATACTAAGCATTATGTCTTTATTCTTGTAAGCAACAAATAACTATTTTTTCTTTACAAATGTTTGTAGTAACGAATAGTAGGCTACACGTTTGGTTGTTAGATTAGGTAAAAGTTTTAAAAATTTGACACTAATACATGAGTTGAATTATTTACGTTGTCATTCCTTATTCCAAACGGTGCACACAAAAAATATACATTAGATACAATGCAGTTAATCACGTGTTTCGTTAATGTTTTAGATCTCAATTAATGTTAATTTTGTAAATTAATAACTTTACGAACTAACTGCAAAACTAGCGGCGGCGGTGGCAGAAGGTAGGCCTATTTTATTCTGCCAATAGTTAGCAACACAAATCAAACGGTACGCAGCGGTACTCAATCAGTGTCTGCAGCACGCAGTTCTGTGTGCCATTCAGCCTGGGGTGTACACAAATAAATGCTGCGGTATACCGAAATTTATTAGTGCTCCGTCCGTCACGCATTTCTAACCGACAGCTACGTGTAAGTGAACACACAACGCCGGCAGGCAGTGCCACCTGCCACTCGGATAAATAATATGTTTTCATTGAAATATATTTTTACTAACTTTGCTTTTGGCGGTATATTTACAATAACAACAATTTTTACGCGTATAAAAACTATACGATTGGCACCAAGATTATGTTGAGATCTTACTTATTTAAGAGGCACAATTGTGTTGTAATGAAGTATGTTTTCATTTAAGGGCTTAATTATGTCCCCATAAGTATCTTTGAAATAAATGTTTAAGTATTCAGATTTTTATAGCTATACATATCATACTGCTCTACTGTTGCTTAATTAGAATTAACACACTTCTAACAGTATTAATTCCGTTGTTGTCAGAACGGTTGTAATACATTTAAAGGCACGATAGTGTAAATACATTAGTGCTATGACATTTATGCATTTGTAATCACGAATCGTTAATGGTTGTGTAAGCTTTGTCTTGACTCAACGTTGACATGTCGATAAAACTTCGAGTCAAAGATTTATTACGGTTTCCATATCAACGATCCCAATTCCGCGACGAGTATTATTCAAACAAATATACAAAATTATTGTTCATTAGCCATGATAACAACTTTCTCTTTGTAGTGCATTTCTTACTCAAATTGATAGTCCATTTCATACAAAACTCTTATTAGATCTACACGATCTCTTCGTAAATATTTTACGTTCACGTCAGCTGATTAGAGAGAAATTTGTCCTGTTTTGGACAGATTACAATTAGATGAAGCCTTACGACTTATAATGACACAAAAACTGTTCTTGAAGAAATATATGTATTACGGAAGTGGTTTTAAATATAATTAATACTACCTTCCAGAGCGACAAAAGTAAATATAATGGTATTTAGCCAAATGAAACAACAATTAGCTTTAATTACCTGTGAGTTGTTTGATGTACATTTATATACTGTCCGGTATTTGCTTTCCTTAACTGGGTAAGGCTATCAGCTTCCATACCAGCTGAGGTTTGTAAGGTCGTCAAATATAAGCCAATCAGTAGCTATAACCTTATTATGTTGTGTGTTACGTTTCTTACGTCTGCGTAGTAGGCCTACTAAATTCTTCCGACACTCGGGATTCCTGAGCGCGTCGTGTTTCTGGGATGACATGTACTACTACCATCCCACTGACATAGTAAGTAAGAAAGCCCTACCTATTTTTACTACCCCATAGTATAACAAATGATATGGTAAAGAAGCTTGAGTACTAACTCAGCGAGCACGGGAACGCTAGAAAATATTAGAATTAAAGGTTTCGAGGCGGATCTTGAGTGCAAGATACAGAAATGGGGAGTGATATGTAAGAGATATCTATGACGTTTATTATCGGTTAACGAGTCAACGCTGGAAATGAAACTGAAACGGAAACTGAACAGGGAGCAATGGGTTGGCGACGTTGTAAGATAAATAATGGGAAAATACGAGAAGAATCCCGCATAAAAAATGTTCAGGAATAAAGACCACAAAAGGGCATACAAGGAAAATAAAGGAGAATGCGGTTGCCGCTGATGCGAGAGACTTGACGAGGATGTGAAAAACATGTCCCCTGATACTGATATACTGTGATGAAGGGTAAACATAAAGACGAAAAGACTGCATCTCTGGGTGTACCGAAATGGGTGGGGGAGGAGGAGGAGGAGAGGTACTACAACTTACAGTAAAGTGTACGTAGGCCTAATGTTTGCAGAAAAGATAGACATGTATGGCGTAGGCCCTAATTGCAGAGTGCCTAACGCTCTTCATGCTGCAGTCCGCAAAATATTGCTGCAAAAATGTATAAACTTTTAGAAATGTATAAACTTACTCACTTATAGAAATGTAGTAATATACCTTCACTAGTAGAGACAGGATTTTGATTTATTTCCATAATCACCTTAGTCCTTAGATACAGGAAGATGACACCTTATGCACACCTGTAGCAGACTGTGGATTACATCTTAAAAACACGTAACATCTATAAGTACACTCATTTGAAATTTTCTTCTAACGAATTTCTATAAACAACTTGCTTCCACAAAGTTCATAACATAATCCTAGCTAGTCTAGTCAGCCATTTCTTTAATGAAAATATGACTGACTGCAGTTAGTAGTAATATAGCCGTACATATTTCTTCCATTGTAGTTTGTAAGAAAATTGTTTTCATGACTGACTGAAAAAAAGATTTATTTATTTTGAAACAGTAAAAGAGCGAATTTATTACTTCAGGTTCAAAAGGTGCTTCTGATACGGTATGATGATGTCAACCTCTTAATGAATTTGGAACAGTACAGGTGGAGGAAATCTGCTTTCATAATGACCTCACCAAATCGTGTGTAGCTACAATGAAATACGACATGGTAATTTTTCTTGGCAAAGGCAAAAGCTGGTAATAAAAATTTTTGTAAATCCGGTTTTTGCATACGTCCTGTCTTTAAACTTCGTTCCCATCAAAGAGTAAATGTACGTGGCTTAAAGAGGAATGTAACATATAGGAAGTAACAATAAATATAAGCGGACAACACTCTCTTAGTATCGAGAATTAAGAGCACTCGAAGAATGTTTTTAGAATTACAAAAGGAAAACAATGCAGATGTTGCTTATTGTTTACATTCAATACAAATCTATAGAAATATTCGCCATAAGCACTAGAAGGTTTGTGAAACAGTATTACATTTCAGATATATGAGAAATAGTAAGAGAATGTAAGTAAATTAGAACACCATTCAACAATATAACAGTGTAATTTATTAAACACAACGAACGATTATCAAGAAGATGAATTCACAAGAGTACAAAAATGGAATTTCATGGAGTATTGATCTGACCAGTGGTAACTTATGAAGCAAGATCCAGCACTCCACATAACAATTGCAAAAAGCTTCTTACAAAATTTGGTATATGTGTGAAAATACAAAAGAATAATATGTAGAAACTAATCAATACTGGGTGCACATATGAAGGTAAAGAACATTCAGGGATCTTGACATATTGATGTAAAGTCAAAATACGATAGGATATATCAAATGTTAAGAGTCCAAAGAGTCAACTAGATTTGATTTTGTTTCATAAGGAAGTAAGATAAAGAAAACCCAGGCTGGTTCTTAGCTGCAAATTAAAAATGACAGGTTCATTTGGCGAAATGATAAGTCCGTGACGTGACACACTAATTACTACCTGTATCTTAAGCTTTCTCAAACTGTGACAACAGCATGGAAACTTCGCATACACTGCCGTACATTATACTCTGGTTTCCCTTTCCTTGCAGTATAATCGCAACGATTTATTGCAGTTTCAGGCAACAACATAAATCACAAACATATTCCCTTCAGTGCTCAGACAATACTTACAGCCTATTATAATCTAGGCTGTACGTAATTCCGGTTCGAAAACAACTGTTTCCATAACATTGTGTTACATACTGTAAAAATGATTGTATTACTTTTTTCTGACAATCACGTCTTGTCCATAAATACCCCAAAAAGAGATTAAAAATTTTAAAACAATTGTGAAATCTTGCAGGGTATCAGACTTTAAAGAATTTTAACCCAAATCCGAGTATATCGAATTTTAGTAGAGCAATAGGGATTTTTATAGCTTTTCTTATAATTAAAAAATTGTGTAATATCGAAATTTATTTAGTAATAAAAATATTTATTAAATAATAATAGTTTACGTTGAAAATAGTGAGCGACTTCTGCAGCTCACAGGGCATACTAGTTATACTATTGATGGAATTATTAGAAAAACTATCACTCCAATCTCTCTACAAGGGACGTGGAGTTGTTGCAGGATGTCATCGCGATCGGAAAGGAGGCGGTGATGAACAGCTTGGGTCCGACAGAGGAAGTCGTCGGTGCGACAATGTGCCTCATACGGAATGCCTGCGATGTGTCTATGCCCAGGAGAGCGAGACGCCGCGGGGGGGGAAGACAGTGGCGTACTGGTGGACAGACGAGATTGCTGACCTCAGGAGACGTTGCTTGCGCTCGCGTCGCATGGCGACCAGAAACAGACGGAGAAACGCGATTGCAGCAGCCGAAGCGCAAGACGAATATCGGCTCGCCAGGAAAAGACTGAAGGAGGCCATCAACAGAAGCAAGCGGCTCAAGTGGGAGACCCTCAGGAGTGATCTAGATTCTGATCCCTGGGGTCTGGAGTACAGGCTTGTAATGAGCAGGCTTGGAGCCCGGCCTCGTAGCCCAAGGATGAACGAAAATCGGATGCGCTTCATAGTGGACGGTCTATTTCCTCGTCACCCACTGAGGGATCGTGAGGAATATCCAGGCCCATTGGAAGACATCCCGATTTTCAGCGAGGACGAGCTATCACTAGCTGCTAGCTCCCTGCGCAACAAGAAGGCACCAGGGCCGGATGGTATACCTGCGGAAGTGCTGAGGGTGGTCGCTAGATCCTGTCCCCAGGTGCTACTCAATTATGTACAACCGCTGCCTCAAAGACGGAGTCTTCCCGAAGAGGTGGAAGATCCAGATACTAGTCTTAGTCGGCAAAGGGAAGGGCGGCCCGAATTCCCCGTCGGCATACAGACCTCTTTGTATGCTGGACACGACGGGGAAACTACTGAAACGGCTACTCAGGCCTCGCCTAGTAGCGGCAATTCGGGATGCGGGAGATCTGTCAGCGAGGCAGTACGGGTTCAGAACGGCCAGATCCACCATTGGAGCCATACAGGATATCTTGAATGCCGTCCAGGTAGCCCAGCAGGGTAATCACTTCTCCAGAAAGATGGTGCTACTCGCTACACTGGACATACCCAACGCCTTTAATTCGGCCAGGTGGTCAGACTTGCTAGCGGTTTTGGAGGACGTCTTTCAAGCGCCGGACTACCTGCTCCGGATAATACGAAGTTTCCTGAGAGACAGGGAGCTCCGTTACGACACAGCAGATGGGCCACGCAGCAGAGAAATAACAAGAGGCGTAGCTCAGGGCTCTATCTTGGGCCCCGACCTGTGGAATGCCTTCTGTGATGGAATCCTCCGGATGGAGATGCCAGATGATACCTTTCTGGTAGCATATGCTGATGACGTGGCTGCCGTGATCACCGTAAGAGACGCAGAGGAGGCGCAGCGCATGCTGAACCAGGTCATGCGCAGGGTCCGCATCTGGATGGAAGAACACGGTTCAGCCTTGCGACGGAAAATACAGAGATTGTGCTGCCCACTCGACGACCAATACCCACAACACAATCACACAGTTCGTGGTGGGGGAAAAGGCGATAATATCAAAGCCAGCGGTGAAGTATCTAGGGGTGCACCTGGATACTAGGCTTTCCTACTGGGAGCAAATTCGATGTTCCTCGGAGAAAGCCACTAAGGTCGTTGCTGCGCTGAGCAGGCTAATGGCAAATGTCGGAGGCCCAGCTGCAGGAAGACGGCGACTGCTGATGTCGGTGACCAACTCGATTCCCCTCTACGGATGCGAGGTCTGGGCCGACGTACTGAAGCAAGAAAAATACCGCAAGCAGATGGCCGCGGTACAACGAAGAGGAGCACTTCGGATTGCAAGCTCCTACAGAACGGTGGCGGAACCAGCAGTGTTGGTCGTCGCTGGAGTAATGCCAATAGATCTGATCGCTGAGGAGAGGAGGAGGGTCTACACGACCAAGGAAGACTTGGGGTTAGTAGAAGCAAGAGCAGTGGCCAGGGCACACTCCATGCGGAGCTGGCAACTACGATGGGAGCAGGAGAGTCGAGCTAGGTGGACGGCGAGGCTGATTGTGAACCTCCCTGAATGGGTGGACAGAACGCACGGCGAGGTAGATTATTACCTTACTCAATTCCTGACAGGGCATGGTTATTTCTGTGCTTACCTGCGAAGGATAGGTAAGATGGAGGATCCGTCGTGCGTGTATGGCGACTCAGACTTTGATGACGCTCATCATACTTTTTTCGAGTGTGAACGGTGGGTGCTGGAGAGGCGAGGACTGGAATCGGAGATTGGCCCATGACGCCTGATAACATCATAGGCGTCATGCTCAACATCAAAGAGAACTGGGACATGGTTGTGACCTTCGTGAGGATGGTCCTGCGGCAGAAGAAACCTGAACTGGACCGTCTCACAGGTCGATGATATAGATGAAGCTGTAGAAGCCTAGTAGGCGCAATACGAGGTACCACCCTGAAGCCATACGAATAGTTGTTCCAGGGGGGGTTCCCTGCCTGTAAAGTAGAGGTTTTTTAGTGGGTGCGAGTCCCACACACCGGGAGACCAGTCGGGTGTCTCCTGATGGTGCATAATGCATTTTTCCTCTCCCGCAAAAAAAAAAAATTCCCTCTACAAATTGTTTCATGGAGGAGTTCGATGGATAGCAGAAAATATATAGCATGCCTATTAACCAAGGAACATAGATTCCCATCAGTTCCATAAATCAAATTTTATTGACCCTGTAAATTTTCATATGGCATAAAGAAACGTAAAATTGCATCGTTTTAAATCATGATAATAACACTGTCACAGTGACAAATTTATTAATTTATTAAGAAAAACTAAATTGTTTACAACATTTTTTCTTTTAGGAGAACAGAGAGACAAACGTTACGTGAAATAAAGAAGTTCTCATGATGGTCTAGAAAATGCGGAATCAGGGTAAAACATATAAGAAATAAATAAATGTTCAGAAAGAAAATTACGATGGTAAGGGATTTTTCCGAATAGAAACAATGGAGGACCAAAAGATTGTTATCGCATACGGGCGAGTATGAGCCAGAAAATGACGAATTCTGCCGAAAGAGGCAAAACTTTATAAAGTGAAAGAAGTTGAATCTTCGCTAAAACGATATAAGAAAGAAGGAAAGTGCAAATATAATTTGAGTAACTTTCCACCTGCTCTATGAACGCACATACCCACACTGATACATGAAGCCGCCCGCCTCTTTCACTGCAAATAAAGTGTATAAAGTTACCGATTATGATAACTCCAAACATGAGTGACTAAACCTTGCAGTCGCTAAGCTTTTTGTGGCTATTGTGTTGTGATCATTAAATTAATCTGACCTTTCAAGCGTAAACCATGTTTTTAGTACCATAACTTTCCGGTTTGAAAAATTTTGAAGTTTAATAAGAACATTTGTTGACGCTGATGAAACCATCTTAATTTTCCAGTAAAATCAACACAACGTAAATATAAAGTGATTTTGTGTTTGAAGCAAACACAAAAAAAAAAGAGTACTTATGAACACCTATAATAACGCACATGTGTACAATCTACTTTAACGATATTGCGAACAATCTGATTGCCTTTATAATACAGATTTACATAGTATTCCCAGAGCGTTTGTAAGCAATTTTATTGACATCGTTATCAAGAATATCTTACACACATTATTTGAAGTAAAATGTTAGAAACATCTGTGCCGTTTACAGAAGTATATTTACGATAAGAAGGATAGTGCCGTTTACAGAAGTACATTTTGCGATAACACACACACACACACACACACACAAAGCTTATTGCTGTGAACGTAGTTTTCTGGTTGATTAAATAGATTTAACAAACTGTAGAGAGCATTATCGCTACTAATAGAAATACCGGAATATAGTGCCACGTGTAGGTAGGACTGAGTTTAGGCTACTGTTATGATATGAGAAAATGTAAATCCCAGATTTTCAAAAAATTATTTACTTTATTTAAAATCACTTTACACTAAAATACAAATACAAGAATCCAACATACAATCTACGCAGTTTCAAATCCGCTTTAATAATTAACTGGTCACTACGTTCTTTATCAATAATTTGTCGCGCATCGCTCAGCTAAATGCAACACATCTCAACTTGCTAAAAAGCTACATTTTACAAAATTCTACCGAACTATGGAGATCGCTTTGCACAGTTTTTTAGTCTCCTTCTACCGGGTTTTACACGCTTTAATTTCGAGTATTTGAAGGATTAAGCCAAAGTTTAAAGTAAAAGCAAAACATGTTGTAAAACTTTGCAACCGCGTACTAATTTTGTGACAAAATCGATGAGGTGATGATCGTAGAATTTAAAACAGCAGAAATTTCTAATTAAATTGTTCAAATTATTATTCAGAAATTTCTAAAAATAACATCAAATTTTTGTTAATAAAAGTGGCTCAGAAAAGCTACGGCCCATAATTCTTCACAGCAATGTAGAATTATACCTTATAAACCAAACAATAAAAGATAATTTGTCATCTTGTGTGAGTAAACAAGTTGAACGAACCTAAAGAATTTTAGTGTTTATTATAAGTAAATAAAAAGTAAAAGCTCGTACCGTACTAAAACAAGCAACAATGCTTAACTTACGTATTCATTAACACAATTTTGTAAAGGCCGTAATTTTTCAACAACGTGATTCGAAAACTATGATTATTTGAGGTTTTATGATTTTATTTTATTTCACCTGAGGAACAAGTTTTAAAAATAGGCTATTTCCGTTAACTTTTCCCATTAACAATTTCCATATGGTAGCCTTTCCTTCTCTATTTGTTTCATTGTGTTCAACGAAGATTCAGTTAGGTATCCCATTTTCAACAGGTATTCACCATGGATAACCTATATTTTATCATAAGTACCAATATTTTACACCATGTTTAGGTTTGGACACAATAATCTTCCTTTGGTATAATTTTACGTAGTATCATCAGTGCCGGATTTAAGATTATTTAGGCCCTAGGCTAAGTTTTCTAAGCTGCCCCCGGCTGCGACTTTGAAGAAATATATGTACTGCAGAAGTAATTTGATGTCATATTAATTCTATCAAATTTAAAACCAGTTGGCTAACATAAAAAAGGGTGCCTTTAGCAAACTTTTTCAAAATATTAACGTTTAGTGTACGGATTCAATTCTAAGTTCACAAAGTTTTCACACTAATTAATATTGCAACGTCTCCTCTTCCTAAAAAATTCTGTCGAGACCTTTACAGTATAATCACTACGTCTTTTTTATACTCTGATAGTGTTATTTATTTTTACTTTGGTGTGTGTAATTCTTTATTATTGACAAATAAACCACGGTATTCTTTATTATGTATTATATCTTCTTACAGGTATTATTATTCAGTTGTTTGTAAAAGAGTAGGAGAGAGAGAGAGAGAGAGAGAGAGAGAGAGAGAGAGAGAGAGAGAGAGAGAGAGAGAGAGAGAGAGAGAGAGAGAGAGAGAGAGAGAGAGAGAGAATTCCTCTCTTTGAGTACGATTGCTAACCAATTACATGTTATGTTGTCCGTAGTACTTCATAAGTTCTGATGTTGGATCTAACTTTTTTACACTTCTCTGCTATTCATTTGTTCCCTGTAACAAAGCTGCTATCTACAAGAACTAATACAAAGTCAATTACCTAAAAGAAAGGTATTTATTGATTGAATTTGGTTTATTTTTCTGGAAATTATTACCTCCAATTCATCGGTTTACAAATCGATTATTTTCAAAATCACAACATTTTTCGATATTAGTTTTTGTCTTTTTATATAACACAACAGATATATTCAATAACATTTACTATTAAAATTAATAAATTATGTATCTCAGGGTTATTTGGTGATTCTTTGAACTATAAGAAGGTCAGAAATGCTTAGTTAATAGTATCATACTTTACAATAATTAATACTTGTTTCTTAAAGTCTGATTCAATAAGTTCGTTTTTTAAACGCCAGAGCGCAGATTACGTATTCATACAGAAAGCGAGAAAAATAAAGATGGCTGCAGTAGATTCCTAATGAACACACCTTTTTACTATTTTTGGTTAAATAAATAAAGTTTATAATGTTCACACTAAGTTTTCTTATAAATTGAAATATGTTGTACTGTTTCTAGTGTTCGTTACTTGTTGGTGATGTGTAATTTTTTAGTTTATTAAGGTAGGCGTTCTGACCCAAGTAGTGACAGTTCAAAATTTTCAGGCCATCAGATGGTTAGATGAATTTTCGATGTTGTTCGATTTTCTGGCATTAATTATTGTGGTTCAACGGATGTCTCAGATGTAGTGGCTTGTGCTGAATCGTTTCATTAATTTAGAATCGTGGTTTTTTCGAATTGTAGTTACTAAATTTTTAAAATTTGCTGGACTTCACTTTTGGTCATCTACTCTCTTGAAATCCAATTTAACAATTACTCATCTTGTTGATTATGTTACTCCTAGTAACCAAGAAATTTATGAGTTTTTATTGGCTAACCTAGGTACAGTTTTAGTAAATAGGCTAGTATTAATTATTATTAGTTCTTCCCTGTTTTAGGAAAAATACTCCTTTATAATGTTTAACTATAATTACATTTAATTTATACAATGTTTTCTTCACATCTCTACATAAACTTTGATACTTGTATTTTATAATTTAGGGGTTTTTAACTTGGTTTATTTCTGACTTATACTTCTGTAAATGTATTATTGCTCTAGGTATTATTTTAATTTCTACCATCTTTTTACTTTATTTTAATTAGCAATTATTAATTTCTTATATAACCCTGGATACTTCAAACATAAACAAAATAATCTTTTAATTACATTGATATTGACTTTGTGGCCTAACCATACAAAGCTACAACAACTTATTACTAAACTTATAGTTTATTACTATAGTCCTTTATCTTCACTATTTGTGATTGATGTCTTTTTGGTTTTAAAATTTACACATATCATACTTGTAGCATGGCAGATAATCCACATTTTTCTGTATGAAAAACGATCATAAATAAATTAAAAATAAAATTAAATTAAAGAAATATACATTAAAAATTAATTAAGAACCACCGTAAAGTGCCATTCATAATCTGAAGAAGGTATCTCAATTAAAACCAACTATGCAACACATGATGAGTGATAAAAAATAATACAAAAAGCTAAGATAAAGTAAGGAAATACCCAGGTAGGATAGGAGTAAGTAAGGAATTAACCAGAACTAACCAACATCTACAATAAAAGGACTGCTATTGGAAGAAACAAGTAGTAGGATAAGATAAATTAGGGAAATACCCAAAAGGAAACCAAGTAATAAAGAAACAAAACCCCAAAAGAGATTAAATGTCAATAAAAAAGTATAACACATACTGTAGGATAAAAACTAATGTAAAGTACATATAAGGAAAAGTGTCTGGAACTGTAATTCAAAAATAATACCAGTGCTAGTTATTTTATTGTGTTAAATAAACTTCATGTGTCAGTGGTTAAATACTTAAACTAAGTACATTTGTGTCTTTACACAACTTTAAAGTTTTTTGGAGTGAATTCAGAAATAATATTTTGTAGAATATTATTAGGAAAATAGACTAAAAACGTTTCTAAGTGAGTGGCACTCTTTATCTAACAACATTTATTAAAATGAATAAAGATAAACTAAGAGCAGGTAAATAAATAAGTGAAGTGACCAAAAATACATCCAAAAATAAAACAAAAAACAGCCAAGACTGCACAAAAATTAGTTTTAAGAAATCATTTAAATAATGAAAGGACAGATGCGTTTTGTAAATATTAAGTTCAATAAAACAAAAACAGCCAAGACTGCACAAAAACTAGTTTTAAGAAATCATTTAAATAATGAAAGGACAGATGTATTGTGTTTATATTAAGGTCAATGAACTCAAGACTGAAATGTCTGAGTTTGAGTACAATTGTTTTATTAATAAAGTATTTGTTATGTGTTAATAGTATTAATCAAGGCTCAAATGTCTGAGTAGAGTACAATTCCTTTGTTTTAAAATATTTGTTATGTATTAATAGAATTAATCAATGCTAAATGTTAAATAAGTTAAGTAAGGGAATTTTAATTAAGATTGTATAAGAATAGAATGTCAGAAGGGGTATAAGCAAGCTGTAATATTCATAAACTATTATATGTGCACAAAGTAAAATCTAGGCAAATGGTAAATCTCAACAACCTTATAATTAAGAGATAAGTTAAATAAATTAAGTAAATTGATGAAATTTGTATAATGTAAATCACTAACAGTGTATTCTAAAAGTACCAATACTTTATAAAGATATTAAAGAAATGTATAAAAGATTATTAGAAAAAATGCAAGGGTAATAACACTGTAACCTAAGGGGAAGATTTAAATTAAAGAGATAATTTAAATTAGTTAACCAAATAATAATATTACAAGGAATTAAGGAAAAATAAACATTTTATTTCAATCAGGGATCTTATTCAATAATAATTAGAAATTCATAAAGATGGCAAACCATTTAATGTGACATGATTTTGGGATGGAAAACATTGTAAAAGTATCATATTTGGTATTAAATCACGTCATTTTAACTAAAGAAAGAGATTATGTATTATGTATTTAATAAAATTGAATAATAGTAAAAATGTATTCAATCATATAATGTAAAAATCAAATATGTAAGCGGAAATGCTAGAGATGTAAAACAATGCCATTTTAATATTAGTTTGGCCAGGACGTTTCGGATGAAGAAGAAAGAAAAACAGTTGATTGTTATACGTTGAATAGGACACATCAGAGATAGCTCCTGAAATTAATTAACATATAACGAGAGCAGAAAAAGATGGTTGACAGAAACCAAACCTATAAAATTTAAACTCGCGAAATTTGAAAAAACTTTATTTATTTTTTTTTTATTGAAACTGGTCTAAAAGACCAACTATCAATTTACATCTAATGTTATAATTTAAGTTACTTTTACAGTCACCCACTGGTGTACTATATATTACTTTCTAGATTTCTGCACACACTGCACTACACTAGTTCAAAAATTTTAGTTCTCTTCAGCCTTCTCACTGTATTGGTGTTGTCAAGCAGTTGAATAGCTTCTACATTGATATGCTGGTGTAGTCTAGATTCGTGCTTTGCAGCAAACCTTTTAATTTCACTGGCGACATCAGGGATCCTAAGGTCTCGATGTATATCACTATTTCTGATGTACCATGGAGCACTTACCATGTTCCGTAGCACTCTATTCTGGAAGGTTTGAATACATCTAATGTTCGTTTCTTTCGCACAGCCCCACAGTTGAATTCCATAAAGCCAAATTGGTTCCAGAATTTGGTTATATATCAAAATTTTATGGTGTATTGACAACTGAGAATTTCGTCCCAAGAGCCAATACAGTTGTCTATATTTGAGACCAAGCTCCGCCCTTTTTTTTCTGATGTGCTCCTTCCATCGTAGCTTTGTATCTAGGGTCATCCCCAAATATTTGGCAGTGTTTGCGCATGGTATTACAACACCATTTAAGGTAACTGGAAGACTGTTCTCTATCCTTTTGTTTGTAAAATTGATATGGACAGATTTCAGTTCATTAAGCTTAATTTTCCATTTCCCAGTCCACTGCTGTATCTGATCACTAGCATCTTGAAGCATGTTGGTAGCTTCACCTAAGGTCGAACCAATCGCCATTATAGCTGTGTCATCAGCGAAAGTAGCAACAGTCACATTCTCTGGCTGTGGCAGATCACATGTAAACAACAAGTAGAGGATGGGCCCCAAAACACTCCCTTGGGGCACACCTGCCCTCACTTCTCTTAGCTCAGAATAGTCATCTTCCTGTTTGACTCTAAATAATCTTTCCGATATATATGATTTTAACACGTCAGCATATTGTTTTGGTAGCATTTTATTAAGTTTATGTATTAAACCTTTATGCCAAACTTTATCAAAGGCCTGAGCCACATCGAGGAAGATTGTCGAGCAGATTAGTTTTTTTTCTAGTGCTTTTTCTATTGTGTCTGTTATTCTGTGTACTTGGTCTATTGTGGAATGGTTTTTGTCTGAACCCGAATTGATGATTTGGTATCAGCTTTTTTCTCTCTATTACTTGATTTAGCCTTTGCAACAGAAGTTTTTCAAAAAGCTTTGATATAGTTGGCAACAGTGATATGGGCCGATATGATTTGGCCTCATTTGGCGGTTTGCCTGGTTTACGTAGCATAATAACTTCTGCCACCTTCCAGACACTAGGAACATGCTTTAGCCTAAGTGCCGCATTGAATAAATATGTAAGCATAAAAATCCCTTTCTTAGGTAACTGCTTTAAGATCTCACCTGTAATGAGGTCAAACCAGGTGATTTTCGGGGGTTCAAGTTTATCTTGATCTCCTTAGCTACCTCTTTTGGAGTGACCAGTTGAATGTCCTCCTCTTCACGATTTGTGTCTTCATCTAACTCTGTATCAGAATGGGTATTGTTTGGCTTAAAAATGTCAGCTAGATGTTCAGCAAACGCTTCAGCTTTTTCTTTATTATCTCTAGCCCATGTACCGTCGCTTTTTCTAATAGGTGGTACTTGAGTGATCGACCTTTTAAATTTCCTCGTTGCTTTCCACAACGAGTACTCTGTATCTGCATCTGCTGTTAGATTTTCCAAATAGGAAGCTATTGATGCTTCTTTTAACTTCTGTATTACACGCTTTAGTTGTTGCGATTTGTTGTTAAGTACAGTTTTATCATTTGGGTCACAAGTCTGTTGCCATTTTCTTCTAGCTCGCCTCTTTTCATTGACAAGTTCTCTGATCTCTCTAGGATAGTTGTTACCAACAATTCCATGGGTGATTTCTCTCGTATTGTTCCAGGCTGTAGTTTGAATATTATAATTAAACTTCTCGGCTTCTATTTCTAATCGCTGCTTAGTTCTCAGCTGAACATTTAGTTGTATCTTGCCTTCAAGTTCTAATTTGAAGCTTTCCCAATCAGTAGTTTTGTTAACTAAGCTTGGTTTGTTTACTTTTTTTATTATCCTTTCACTCAGCGTCAGGATTACTGCTGAATGATCAGAGTCAAGATCAAAATTCTCCTCGATGTCAATAAAGTTCTGCGAGACCCTCCTTGATATGAAGAAATCTAATAGATCTGGAATTTTATTAGGATCTGTAGGCCAGTAAGTAGGCTTGCCTGTACTGTGGAAGCTACAACCTGTTTCTTGTATTGCTTTATTAAGCTCGCTACCTTTAGTTGTTGTTACTCTGGATCCCCAATCTACATGTTTGGCATTGTAGTCTCCGCCTACAATGAATCTCTCACCTAGGTGTAATATAAATTTCTTGTAATCTAACTCCTTTAGGTTGTGTCTTGGAGGACAGTATATCGCACCAATGATTAGTTTTTGCTTGGTGGATTTGATTCCAACTACAGTGAGTTGGATTTCTGCAGTCTGAAGGTGACACTCCTCATAGTGGTTAACCTTATTCTTAATAATAATAGCACTACCTCCTTTGGCTTTATTATCCGGATGAATTGTTTGATATACCTGGTATCCATTTATTTTTAAGCTTGACTGATTTGTTAAGTGTGTCTCTGATACTAGACATATATCAATGTCTTGTGCCTTGAGGAATAATTCTATTTCTTGCTTTCTGTTCTGGATACCGTTGGCATTCCAGGTAGCTATCCTTAGGTCTTTCTGGTCCATTGATTAGTTCTCTATGGGATTGTGCCCGGATTTCTGGCTTCTAATCTATCTAGTCTATCCATGACTATTTTCATCATGTCCATCATATTCTGCATCATTTAAACCATTGATGAATCATCATTTTGAACTAAAGTCTTGTTAGCTTTAACTGCTTGAGCAAAGGACATTTCACTATTGATTTTATTAGCTGTGAAAGTTCTTGGTTGAGGTTTTTTAGGTCGTCTCTCACTTATTAAATTATTGCGTCTTATTTTAAGTTCACGTGCAACCAAACAACCCCTGTAGCTAGCAAGATGTGCTTCTGCACAATTTGAACACTTTGCTGGCACATCTCGTTCTTGCTGGCAATCGATAGTCCTGTGATTGCCTGCACATTTTACACAGATAGGTCCATGTTGGCAATACTTATGAGTGTGACCATATCTTTGACACCTTTTACACTGTGGTATCAGTTTGTTACTCCTGAGAGCTTCAATTTTTATTTTCATATGACATAAATATTGAATATCAAATATTTTTTTTATATCCTCTGATCTATCAAACGTTAGCATAAATAATGGCAAATATATGATTTTTTCCTTGCCGTCAACTTTAGTCTTTCTAATTTTATTAACTTCTTCAAGGACTTTATATCCTCTATTCAATAACTCCTCTTTAATCTCTTCTGATTTGCATGTTGGATGCAAGTTACGTGCCATGACTCTTATTGGTCTGGTCTGTTTATTTTCATAAGTATGCCATTCCAACTTACTTTCTTTTAGGAGTTTTGTCAGTTCTCTATATTCCATTTCTGTGTCTACATTAATTTTCAGCTGATTGTTGTTCATCATGCTGGTGTTAAATTTCAAATCTTTTGATTTCAGTCTCTGACTTATTTCTATATAATTTTCCACATTGCTCAGTATCACTGGCGGTGGCTTAGCCGATTTTTTTACATTTTCTTTAGTCCTCTTACTTTTGTTTATTGGACTGGTTTTCGGTGTTTCTGGTGATTCCATAGTTTTTCTTTTACGTTTTTTATTCTTTTCCAGTATCCAAGCAGTTTCTTTGGCCACGATTTCTTCCTCTTCTTCCGAGTTGGTTTGACTATAGGATACCCTAGGCTGTAACTTCTTGATTTCTTCCTGTAGTCGTTTGATTTCGTTATAAGCAGAATTAAGCTGAGCCTGCAGTCTGCTTATTGTGTCCTCTGGGACTTCCAGTGTTGGTATCTGCGAGTTTTGATTTTCCAAACTACAGTTTATATTAGTTGGCGGAGACCTTGCCACCAACGAACCTCTTCTAAACGGATCCTCACCAAGCAATAGCTGCCCCCCCCCCAGAATTTATGGGGCCGACCTCCGAAGAGGGTGGATTTACCAGGTTTTTACCTGGTCTGCCACCTGGTGTAGTCATTCCTTTTTTGTGTTCTCCATTGCTTTAATGTTTATCCAATAAATACAGAGTAATAGAAATATGAAACTGAAAGACCCCTAGCCTTCGGTAACCTAATAGCGTCAGGGTCGGAAAGAACAAGAGTTGACCAAGAGAGGCCAGACAGAAAAGATAAAAGAGAAGGGGTCTTACTCAAAGTAAGTATAGTGTGTGGATGATAGACATTTGCATTATATGGCGTATTTTAAGGTAAAGGCAGCGAAAAATGCCTTGGGTGCTGTGGTATCGGATGCTGAATGTACTGTGAAAGATGGTGACTATGTTGATAGGCATACGAGTTAGGATCAATTGCAAGTGGGTCAAATACACGCGTATTCAAGTTGAACACAACTGTTTCAAGTTGATAACGTATACGTACACTCACGGTTTACGAGAGTGGACCGGTTTTCCACGTGCCCACTCACTCAAGCACACACACACACAGCGCTCGCACGCACTGAAGGCCTAGAAAGACACAGTATATGTTGACAAGTTGGACACACACTAACACACAATCACACACACACACACAGCGCACGCACGCACTGGAAGTCTAAACACACACAGTATATACAACTAAGATGATAAACTATATTCATAAACATAACAAAACAATAACACAAGAGATAACACAAGAGATAACGGAGCACAAACTTATAACCGCACTCTACGAATGCACGACCGATACTGAAAAAACTTAAATAAACATTAAATTCAGTGACGTAAACCAGCCGAACTATTAACGAAAACCACTACTGAACAATAAAAAGTGAAATAACGATATTAAAACATTAAATACTAAATATGAGTTTATCGTGACGAAATTTGCCATTATCGACCTTATGGATAAAGTGAATTAAAAACACTATTCAACACAGATTATTGAAACGAATCACTGACCACTGATCCAGGGCAACTACACGATCACAAGAGTAATTACACACTATTGTTGAGACGAGTATATCTTGGAAAAGTAACATTTATTTGAAGAGGATTCCTTGAGGTGCAGCCGTCGATAACATATGCAGCACGAAGCGGCCATCTTTGAATTCCCACAATTCTCCGCGGCCAGACTTCGTCGTCAGAACGAAATTGGTTCGAACAATTTATATTACTAACCGTTATATATTAAATAATATCTTTGTATTTTTAGATCAATAAGCTTTTTTAATTGTAAGTGTTATACTTTCCAGACTTTGCCCTTTTCTCTGACTATTCTAACATAACAGCTTAAAGAACCCGTGTCATAGTATTAATAATTTATATAGTTAGTTCACTCGCCCTGAGAAGGAGTCGATTAATCAATCGATTTAAAATCGATACTTTATTATTTTGTTAATAAAAATCATTTAATGTTATAATTTTGACTTCTATTTATTTCTAACTTTATAAATAGAATAATATAAAACAATATTTAGTACATAACTCCAAGAAAAGCAGAAATTAACAACTTTAAAGGAGGACACACTGAGTACAACGAAGAATCGCTAATCGATTGTTACTAGAGACAATCTATTTAACGAAGAAATATAATTCTAATTACACAAAGTGTTATAATTTGACAAACACAATAATAAAAGAAATAAAATGTACACTAATACAATACAAAAATTAATTAAACATTTGTAATAAATAAATAAATAAAATAATAATTTTACAAAATAAAACAAAATTTTTATTTTGTTACATACTATGTTGCACTTTGTACACACCGCACTTTTATGGTAACACTTAGTAGATTGTTTTTTAATTGCTACAGTGTTTTATGGTACAAATGTTTCACTGTAGTAATAACTATCATAGTATGATACTTATTCATACATTTCTGACTTTTGGAATTGGGTAACTACTGACTTTTTTATCAGTTTTGAGGTACTTCTTGATTTTTATCAGTATTGATCACTGATTATGTAATGTTACAATATCAACAAAACAATACGCTGTCCACCACACAAAGCTAAAAATCTTCTTTACATTCAAAACAAATTAAAAACATAACCTCAAATCGCAAACCGTTCAGTCACAACGCAGATAAACAATGATAACTAACAAGGGTGGTACCACGGTCGTGTAAATTCGGGGGCAATGTAGCGGACGATCAAAATTCGCATGCGCAGATTAATTTTCAAGGATGCCAACGTCTTCAAAATAAGTGCGCAATATTTAAATAAGAACTGTCTTCCATTTGTATTATTAACAAGAATTTATAATTTAATTTCCAAAAATCATACTTATATAAATCAAATCGCCTCCTGCTTTTATAAAAATACTTATTAAAAAAAAATTATCTGTAGCTTGCGGCCTCCTCTGAGTCCGCGGCTCTAGGCTGCGGCCTAGTTGGGCTAGTGGTAAATCAGGCACTGAGTATCATTCTTAAGCTTTACAGCATTGTAACTACAGGGACATATCCTTTTTCATATGTGACCCTCTAATTCTACCGAAATACGATTCTACTTACATTTGTAAAGAAATAGTCTACTCAGTTCTACCGTACTGTTTCATCAATACGACTATTTTGTATATGGGATCTACAAACTTGAATAACCATCTCTTAACTTATTTAGCTGACTACTATGTGTTACTTTATTGCCAAGTGTTTGGGGAGTTTCATGTTTGTACCGACTGGTGATTTGAATTAATGAATAAGAAATCCCCCTGTGATTTTTCTGTAACATATTTTGATTGTTTACGAATTATTGTTTATTTTGATTATTATGAAGTGAAATTCTAACTGTTTACGTGCAATAAAGGAAAAAATGCAGGATTGTAGAACAATTTACTTTTAAAAACAACGTAATTTTTAATCAATTTTGGGGGCCTTTACGTAAAAATCAAATTTAAAACTTTTAAATTCAATTTATAAAAAGTTTTAGAAAATTAACTTCAAATATCTTTACGTTTTTTAGGAAAACAATATTTGCAGCTATATTTAGCTTATTTGTACAAATAAATGAAAATCAAATATATTAAACAAGAGTCTTAATATAGGTACCCCTTACCCTAATTACAGTTTCTTTACAAACTTTTAGAAAGTTGCCCCTTTACAAACAGCTTTTTTACAATTATTTGGTATTGTTAATATTCCCTTAAGTAACATTAATTAACCGGCATTAACACATAGGCCTACTCATGTTTGTGACAGTAGTTTATAATTATCCATTTATGTATGCAGTCTCTAAAATCAATATTTTGTAACTCAATTTGTTTTCAAGATATGTTATTAACGCTTTACTATAAAATTTGACCACTATGCTCACTAGTACGCAAGATAGGCTTGTACTACGTAGATATACTGTCGAAGTATAAACGCTTGTATTTCTTATTATATTTGGTCTACTCAACTGGAATATCTGTAAGTTTTTGAAACTCAGCTACACATACTGGCATCGCATTGTTCCAACGAATTATTGTACTGTCGTAAACGATGGGCACAAATCTTAATCATACTTTAACCAAGGTACAGAACACGACAAATATTTTCAGAACAGTTAGTAAGGCTGTTCATCCTTACAGTACGCGATACCTACAAGGAACCACCTACAAACCAGCACGCGGTGCCGCGTTTCCCTTGTTTTCAACAACATTATTTACTGCCGTTTGAAACAGCATAAATCACAAACACACTTCCTTCAGCGCTCAGTGAATATTTACGATCCTGAGTAAGCCTCACTCGTTATCTACGTTACAGATAACACCTGTTCGAAAAACGCTGTGTTCGACAGAATTGATTTTTTATACGGTTTCTGAAAGACGCGGACTTTCAACAAGGAAATTTTTCTTGAACAGATATAAGCAAGACAGAATTAGCAAGAGACACTGTCACAAATTATAGGCCTACCTGTGGCGTCTTTACTCGGTAATATTATACTTGATTTTAATCAAGTTAAATTTTAAATTTCTCATTCACATATACCCATACAATTAGCATATTTTATTTTAAAACGCTAAAACGTATAGAGAAGTAGCCTAGTAAGCACTTTAAGTTTCTGTTTAATATTAGTGCCTCAGAGGAAATAAGATGTATTCAATTTTGTGTTAGTTGAATACTTAACCGTGAGATACTATTTGAAATTAACAATTTCAGATTGTTGAGCAATAATACAAACATAAATCGTCAAATATAATAAATGTAAATCGTAAATATATAAATGTAAATCGTTCATATGAATATCTTATAAAAATTCGCATGTTTTTCATAAGTAATTATAGTTTAAAACATTCTGATATTTATAACATTCTTAAACTACGTAAAATTCTTACTACTAAGTATAGTTATAAATTAAATAAGCCCAATATTTTACGTCTCTGTTATCTAGTTGTTTATACATTTAGGGCCAGAATACCCTATTCTATTTTAAGAAGACCAATGCACATATGTAATTAAAAAAAAAAACAGACCTAACTACCTATCTCGTTACATCGCCTTAAATAACTTGCGTAGTCTATGTGTACGTATAAAATAGTGTTGAGTAAAAACGTAAAGTTTGTTCACTCTTAGAGTGGTGTCTATGTAAACAACGCGGAATGACACAGCGTAGGGGCATGTACAGTACAAAGTTAAAACTTCATTTACAGAGCCAAAGAATCGTAAAGTAATTTACCTTATTTTTAGTTGTATTAGTCCCAATTGCATTAAAAACGTTTGTTGATATTATTTATAATCAATTAATTGTAATTAATTGGGAACCATTATATCTCTAGCAGTGTATTCAGTGATGCGGTCACTCATCTAACCAAGTACAAACACTTGGTTTTGTTTACATCAGACTCTATAAGTGAACAAACTTTAGTCACGATCTCCCAGTTGCGTCTACGTGAAAAGTAGAAAACGTTAGCAAATTCCTGACCCCTCCCGATTTGCGTTGAAACATCTGGTAGCTTCTCGTATACACTACATAATTGGTAACTTTGCTGAGTATATTAGTGGAGTACTCCTACTTGTAAATTTTAAAGAATGGTAACCTAGATTATTCTACCACGGTCTAAGATCGGAACTCATTGTTTTGTTACCTTTAATTTCGTTTTCATTTTATTTCACTTCATGCTTACTTTTAATGTTGCTTTAACAGTACTTAATGAGTATTTCCGCTTCTCTGTATCGCATCAGAACAAAACAAGTACAATTTTTGTGAAGATCTCTTCTACAAACGTGGACAAATTATAACTTTTTATAATGCGTACAAATTTTATAAAAACTAAAACTATAGAACACCGGAATATGTTTAGTATCTCTATTAGATTAAAATACTACATGATCGCTTTATGACTTTTCCAGAAAGTATACTCTAACAAGTGGTACGTATGTATGTGGGATGTCAATAAAACGGCAACAAAACACGTTTCCTCTTGAAAATCGATTAATCAATTACTCGTGTTCTATTCACGCTCCGGGAAAATAATTTTTTCTATATGGAGGTCACTTTTTATACTCTAAGCCAGTAGGCCTATAAAAATAAAACAACGACATTTATCAACAATCCATTTTTTTGAATAACGTCTTAGAATTTAAAGCAAAATACGTACTGCATTGCGCGCGCACACTCGCGCGCGAGCACACACACATACACACATATTATAACAGATATTATTACCATATTATACCATTGCACTATTAATGGTATGTGTTTATTTTTACACATACCATTAATACTGCAATGCAGTACATATTTTGGTTTGAATCTTAACACGTAATTCGCAATACGACTATGACAAATTCTTACCAGTTCAAGTTTGTATAAAATTTCATTACAATTTTATATTTAAATTATATTACTAAAACAATAAAAATTGTAAAACTTATTATTTGAAAAATACTTCGTTAAGAACAATAGCTAAATAATAAATAAAAAGCTAAATAAGCTAAATAATGTCTTAAGAAGAAAGTAAAAACGGTGGGTTCCGGTCATGGGCCAGGATAGGAAACGTGAATTCCACTGTGAAACAATACCAGCCCGTGAATCCACTGGGCCGTTGTAGCCAGTTCAACTCCGGGAATTGATTGTTTTTGCAAGAAATTAAAGAATCTGCTTGTTTATTTTTATTGTTATATATAAATTTATAAACTTTATAAACTGTTTATCTTTTTCTATAGAACATATTAGACGTCTGTATAAAATGCCGAAACTAATATAATATTAGTCCGTTATGATTATGATAATACAAGTTGTGATTTCTTTCGCTATTTTAGGATGGCAATTCATATCACACTTAAAAATACAATGTTAGTCTCTTGCGAAAATATAACACAACAATCATTTTCTAACACACGAATAGAGATTTTATTAACTAAGCCATTTTTATTTGAAACTTGAAAAAATTCTCTGTTTCCTGTGCCAGGCAGTTAAAGACTGCATTTCCTTTCACGTCATGTTCTTCTAGTTTAAATCATTTTGAAGAAATTATAATCTACAGCAGTGATCCACAAATGTTGTGGCTTCGTGGCACCCTTTGAAAATTTCCCAAATATGCTACCGTATGTCTTCTACTACAATTTTTCTAGCTAGCTGTGTATTTTCTCCGAGTAAGAGGAACTTACAACAAAAACTTGTAAGACATGCGAATAGAAAGTGAATTTCCCATTAACATATCAAATATACGTACGTTGTTCCAAACATGTTTATATTTGCAAGTTGGTACTTAATACTTTCTGTACGCGGCACACGTATTGGTGACTTAACAGATTTTACTACGAAATTTCATAAATTCTCTGATATCTGACTGTGTAGCGGTGCCCTTTTGCCAGATCACATTACGCAGGAACTTCTTCCTGTTTGAGCTATTCACTGCATTGACTCTGCTGTTTTATGGTAAGAGCCGGATAACAGATATGTAACGCCACGTCCTCGACCGGAACTAGAAGATGTATGTATCCACATATACGGTACAAAACTTTGTGGTAGCTTAAGTTTGTTACGCGGAATTCTCCAACAGTGTAGTAGCTGGTATTCGCTAAACCTGAATGGCTGCCGCATAGCTCTCTTTCTCCGTACTCCGGCCGCCGTACATACCAATATATATCGCCGCTGTTACAATGTAACACTATAATTTATTACGTATGCATTGTTCGCTACACTTGGAAATCCATAAATCTGTTCAAGCGGGAAAACTATTTGGCAGCGAAATAAAACCGGCATCGTGTTGGTAAAGTTTTTATTAAATAACTTAATTTTAATTTGTTTCTGTGTTACACCTACTAATTACGAGCTGAACGTCACTTCTTTGACGTTTTACCTAATGTAGTCTCATATGTTTCACAAATATAGCCCAATTAAATTGCGGAAAGCCGCAGTTAGTTGTCGGAAGACTGGGTTATGTAAAATGTCAATAGTTTATTTTTTGTTCAGCCGCACATTTATTTCTAATATTCTCAAATAAACTTTAGAAATTACGTACAAACATAATGTAGTGCGAACTAGTTGGAATCGCTGGCACCCCTATCCCGGAACGATTGCAACTAAAAGAAAAGTCATGCCAGACTACCTTCATTCTCTCATGCTAAATATAGTGTTAAGTATTGTGGAAAAAATTATGAAGTTATTATACTTCTAAGTAGTTTGCAGAGAAGTAAGCATTTGTGAGGCTTTTGTCATGCTAGGATAATAATTCTGGGTACTACCCCTCAGCCTCCCATTTTCATCGAATAATGTTAAATGAGTTGACGTTCTCACAGCGCGAGCCGTGTACCCGTATCAACTCGAGTGCTAATAGGTAAATGGCATATCCACTCCACCTTCACGCGCTAGAAACTTTAATATTTAAAGATAATTGGAAGCCTTATAGCTACATAATTTTTTGTATCTGATGTACCTGTCATTATAATTTAACAGAAACCAACTTGTTGTGTTTGTAGTTGTGTATACGCATTTTAAATTCTTCTCAAGGCAGGTTACGTTTTTAAAGCGTATACATTACAGATTATGCGTTCCTAGATATTGTAAGGACTAAAGGTAGTCTTGCGTAGTTTTACGTGAAGCCATGGACCTTATTGCAGTCACAAATTATATATAAATTACTTATTGCTTGGAAATACCGTATTTACATTGTTTGTTCTCTACGTTATTTTGGATACCGTTAACCTTATTATTATTATACAAAAGCCATTCTTCTCTAATTCGGACTTTAAGCTTGTGCACCTAATTTTATGCATTTTAGTACTGTTACTGTACTAAGTACAATGTTTGAAACGAGACCATCATGGTTGAGTACAATTTATACCACGTTTATAATTTTCATTAGATACCGCTTAAAGGTATATAAATTAAAATAATGTGTAATTTAATTAAACTAAAACTTATTAACGACTTAAAAATATGGAAAATAACCGCAACGTCGTTTACTCAATATTTGACCGTGTACGTTGGAGACGTAAGATGGTATATATTCTGTCAATAAACAAATAGTCTTACAAGTCAGTGTGAGTTCAACAAAACACATATACACGCATGTGTAAAATAACGCACACCGATGCATGATTGTCCGTGTGTCTCTGTTTTCCTATGATCAAGTTTCTGTTATTCAAGAATGAAAAACTGTATTTCATAAGGTGACTATATTTTTGTTATTAATATTTAAGTATCTGTATCGCGATTCAATTTAATATATGAATTTCTATCCTTGTATTGAAATAGTATGTTATAATTGTATTTTAGTAATTCGACTTAATACACTACTCTATTCATTCGTTCTTAAAGAAAACAAAAATTGCAGTTTAAAAGAGTTAAATTTAATACTAATAATGCATTATGTTTATTAGTACTATATACTGTACTACATAATCTGTATGCATATTTAGGAGAGTCCGTGTTTTCAAGTTCTTATTAACGGGTAACTTCATAAGAAGAGTGCAACAAGTGAAAAGTGTTAACGATGAAAGTGAAACCACTTGTGTAAATTTGTTGTTTCAGTGTAACAGAAAACTTTATTCCTCTCCCCACCCCCACGTAACGGTTGTGTCTGCTTTGATTAACGTGTCTACAAATAACATCAATCAGACATTTTTGGCATCGCTCTAAAAGCACACCAATAAGCGAACGTATTTGGCTTTCGAAGTGAAAACATTCGTAAACTTTGGTTTCTTTGAGATTAATAGCAAACGTTTTGATCACGACAGACGCTTTGCAGTTACTAGACTTACATTAACGCATTCGTAAATAACGTCGATCAAAAGTTTCTACAGTAGTAATCAATCAGCGTCTGCAGTTCGCAACGGGTTTACACCAGTGGTAGCAATTGTGAAGCTATCGATATTATGACAGATGCAGAAATAAATGTGCATTAAGTACAAATTTACATCCACGGGGTGTATAATATTTACCTTTGTTCGCTTACTAACAAATCAATGTTGGTTGCTTATAATGTTAACTTACTTAAAATTAGCTACTGAGGAACTTCACAACCATGTTCCTTAAGATCTGTTCATTTTTATGCTAAGCCTTCTTTCAATAGAAAAACGCTTTACTAACTACAGAGAAGAACTAATATGAATTGTACCTTATTTAATTAAAAGTCTGATAATTCTATTATTTATAATCTTCTGAGGCCTATAGTACTCATATTTGGCTCCTGTTCTATATATTTATAGATGCAATCATAAATATTCTTTTCAAAATAAACTAAAAAATCCGACTTTGCGAAAAGAATATTGTGGACAACAGTTGGCAGCACTTGACTATGAGTAATCCTACATTACGGGATCGGCTATGATAGGCCTACCTAGAAAACTCTTTTTATGACCATAGTGTTGTTATAACTCAAGCTATTTATTTATTTAGTGAACTCGAAATTTCGTAAAGAAAATGTTTGAAACCCACAAAAATTGTGATGTAGGTATCACGTACTTTAGAAAAAACGATACAACTTTGCACACTACAAACAGCCTGGTGTCCATGGTAGCCGTCACAGAATTGTTTCCGACAAGTCAACCAAGACGCTCTATGAGGAAGATAAAACAGGTTTACAACCACCCGACTAATATAAACGATCGGAGTCATCCGTCCTACCCTACATCAAGATCCTTTTTATTATTTCTTAGAACATTTTTAGCAAATAATATTTAAGTTTATAGATATAAAGAGATCTAATTTATAGATATAGAGCTAATTATAATCAGCTTATAAGAAAACACAGACATAACGCACGCTCGCGCGCGCGCACACACACACACACACACACCACACACATGTGCTCGCGGAAGCACAAACGGATTGCGGGCAATCGTAAATGTATCTACTAATCTGTTAGATAAATCTGTATGCGATCTACTGTTAATCAGTTGAAAGGCAGAATGCTCATCTTTACATGTTCCTAAAACACACGCACACACTCTAAAGTGAAACGTTGCTGTTTTTAGTTCGGGTTTATTAACCCGTTAATAAATTTTGTTTAATTAGTTCACTTAATACCAATAAATAAATTACCTTTAGGAGGCAGAGTTACGGAATGAGCAAGACCGTTAGGATCACCTATTTAATATGTGTGTGTATTGTTATTTCTTGCTACAAAGCTGTGGTGAATTCAAGAAGTCCCCTCAGGGAGCTCAGCAGATTTAAAGCACTTTATTTGAAACAAATTTAGGTATTAAATAAAAAATATAATGACATATTTATCTTAAAATTTTAAGATTATATAAAAATGGTGGCAAAAGTGAACTGAAAGAGTGCGAAAGTAAGTATACGTGTCCTTGTGTATTGGCACGTATAAGAAATGTGTATGTGTGTACAAATCAATCAACTAAATATATATTTACTTCACCAATGCATACATTAATTAACGTGTCATACGCAAATTAATTACTACATATGTTTATATAGGAGGTATTATTAAATTAATTTTAAGTAATTGCCGTATTCCGAAACAAATATTGAATGATAAGCCGAGAGGACGGAGAAGCGATGGACTGATGACCTCTAGTCTATCTGGTTGGGACCGGAATAAACTGTTTTCGTTTGAAGTCTTGTTGCTGAAATAAATGATGATTAAATTATTTCACGCACTCTCTTGTGTGTGTGTTAAAAGCGGGCGGGAAATTTGTTTACTTATTGATTTTTGTAAACAGTGGATAATGATGATACAAGTAGGATTATTTTTGTACAAGTGTTAATTAAAGCTGCGTGTTTTGATATATTTACTCTGTTGTCGAAAATACTCTCATGGTTAAAAATTTCTAGCGGCAATATTCATGTATGCTAAGATAAAATTTCCTTTGTTAAAGGTAAATAATGTATTTAAAGACATTTGTACTGTAATCTAATCATATGATTTTACAATGCTAAGTTAATGCTTGGTAGGTAGACAGTTTTCTACAACAATTTATTATATTCAACACTTCTCTGTTCCCTTGACAATTTGTTGTACGACGTTCGACTGTACATATTTCATGATGCTAGGAAAAGAAATATTAGAAGAGTGGAAAAGAATGAGTAGGGGACTGATGTATACTGAGTGACATAGAGTGACAGCCAAACTCAGCGAGAATATTCGTAATGTCATATAATGTCAGATAATGCCAGAAATTCATATTAATGTTATATCTATTAAGGATATTAAAAATATCATCCATATCAATGTGATAAATCTTATCATAATAATGAAGAAATATTATAATCCGCTAGGCACGCACTTAATAAAGAGAAAATAATATATTGGGAGAATATACATTATAGGTCATTTACATTTATTTCATGTCTTTACACTTTGAGGGCAGAATGCTCACAGCATATATTTATTTACTTTGTAATGAAGCATCTTACTATAGCCTACATTCTTTCAGCAGTAACGAAAGAATTTTACATATATAACGAAATATTGCAGAGTGATGAGAAAGGGATGTTGTAGAATCCCTTTGTCATGCGAATAAGCGTGTGTAGACAACAATTGTGTTTTCTATGTGCCAAAAGCAATAATTAAGTTATATTTATGTAAGATTATTGCAAAAAGTATAAGAGAAGTTGGTTTAGCTATTTTCAGTAAACATCAGTCTCCATAACAACAGACTTTTGTATTTATGAAAGCTATATGCATCATTTTAATTACACACATTTTTAATTGCATTGAAGAATATATTTTTATATTTTAATTAATTTGTTTTTACACTATCCGACACTCTTTTTTACTGTGATCTTCAGATATATGTGTATGCGTGAGCGTGCCTGTTTTTATATAAATAAAAATAAATGTACAACAAAGTGAAAAGCTTTTTGTTAATCTGTTCGACTGTTACCTTCTTCTATAAAATTCACGTTCATTTTACATGTCACCTAGAAACCGGTATATCAACTGTCCCGTTTGAAAATAAAAAAATCAATGTAAAGTTTAACAAATTTGGTAAAATAATACTTGTAGGTTATGTTAAAACGAAGTTTATGAGACTTCTCGAGGTAAACGTGCTTCGGTCCATTCTTGCCACGTGTAATCTGTCAATATTTAAGGACATTTTACATGGAAAACGGAATGTAATTGTTAAATCGCTACAATGTTCCTAGCTTAGTTTTAAAAGTACTTGGTATCTGCATACCTAGTTTACACATTTGTGACAGTATATATGAATTCAGTACATAAGCATCTTAAAAAAGATACTAGTTGCAATTAATTAGACGTAACCCAATGGCGTCCAACGTTAAAATAATTAAGATACCTCGACACTGTGATGTCAAGACGTAGGAAAATATAAGTATAGACATAATCAACGACATTTTTTATAAGCATATCGCTCTATGATTGCTTTGTGAACACAGGCACAGAAGAATCTGGTTTGATTGTCTCACTCGTAAACTTTCGTGGTTTGTTGTTAATAACAACACTTTTTTCGGTTTAACATGCGTCATTTTCTCTCTATCACTACGAAACATTTTGCCTATACTATGATGATACATCCTTAGTCACTAGACAGACACAGAGCGCAAAATCAGAAGGCACCCCTATTTATACAGTAAGCATTGTAAGCAATGTTACAAACAAGCCCATATATTACAAATTCTTACCCATTCAATAAACCGACAAAAACTACAATCATATTTTAAAAATGGAAACATAATAGACCTATACAGAAGAAATATTTAAGCACAATAACATGTTATTTTTACAACAAACATATTTTTAAAACAATTCTGTTACCTTATTTAACTCCCAGCAAATGTTAGCTATCTTAAACCTTACAGTTGTTCTTATTTTTGTAAATTTCTATCACTTCTCTAATCACCCACAGAAATAGTTATAAATCTTTGCACTGGTGCATGTTTCTTAATATTAAAGGTAATGTTTACTTTCACAGCTGTGGTCCGCTATTGCTGATTCCTCAGTCTCTCCGTTGTTCATGTGCGTCATTTGTTCTTCCACTCTTGTTGTTACCTGTCTCTGCGTGTCGCCCATGTACGACAAAACAACTGGATGGGATCTTGTAGACACCAGCAGTTGAAAAAAGCAGTCTTGTCTTCCGTCGATGATAACATTTGGCCTGCTTTTCTTATCAGCTGGAAATTAGGTCCAATGTTGTGTCTCCAAAATCCGGACTACTTTGTTAGTTGTCTCACGTACATATGTCAAGTAAGCGATTTGACTTTCTACTTTAGCTGCGTTCTTGCAGGGTCAACTTCAGTTTTTTCAGGAAATTTATTACTTGTTTTCCGTAAGCGCTTTCTGCAGGTTCGCGTGATTTCTGTGTCCTTGTACCCATTACTGCAAAGCTTTTGATAGTCCATTTTTTTCCTATTTGAGTATGTATATTGATCTATTCATTACCGAATTTAGGATTCCTTGTTTTTGTGTCGGATGGTGATGTGACTCGGCACTTAAGTAACGATTTCTGTGTCGGCTTTTTATAAACATGCCTCAATGTTCCGTCTGACTTGTCTGTTGGCGTCACATCTACGAATGAAAGCAACCCGGTTACCTCCCTGCCCATGGTAAACGAAATGTTTTGGTGTATGGTATTTTGGTACTCGAAATACCTCTTAAAGCCTCCGCCACAGTTCATGAGTCCACACTGCCACAACATCGTCTACATAACGAGACCGTTGGCTTTCCTTCTACCGTTTCTAAACATACTTTTTAAAAAATCTCCATATACAAACTCCCTGCAACCGGATAAACAGGAGAACCTTTAGCTGCTCCGTCCGTTTGCTCCTAAAACTTTCCGTCATACCGTCATACGAGAAATACGATAAATTTAGACAAGCCTGTATGGTCTGTGCTACGTGAGGGTCCAATACGTTTTTTACCGGCTCGGTAGTCTCCGGAAAGATTTTACATAACGCTGACCAGTAAACCGGCTGTTTCAATTGTAGCAGCTTTATAAGCTGTGAAAGGGAATCTGAATATTTTACATAAGAGATGGTTTTGCCCACATGTGTTCTGAGCATTATTGTTAAGAACTTTGCTTCTTAGTAAGGTGCTGAGTATGTAGAATTGACTATTGGTCTCATCGCTATTCCTTCTTTGTGTATTTTTAGCAGTAAGTACTATCTCGGTAATCAACCGAACCGGTGATCAAAGTACTATCACAGCTCAAAACAAATTTATTTGCATTCTCTTCTATCCTTTGAAGAATTATCCTTTGGTAGGGTTAATTGTCACTTCGTCAAAGGGACAGCTAAGTTTTAACGTACCTACTCCACAACTGTTGCTGGTAAACTCTTCATTGGATTTTCAACAGCACATACAATTTCTTCCACGGTATCCACCTCAGTGAGACAGGATAGTTTAAGAACCTACTAAACAACGATAACGTGGGCTAGTCGATTGCTCGTCGACATATTGGTTTGTCGGCTCAATAGCTCTTTCTCCTCAGTGGTTCCTTTTGCCATTGTAACTCCGTTTAGGTTGCAAATAGTCTTCCAATCATTTCCTGAAACGATCGTATATGCACCATCCGTTAGCTCAGATCTTCTCTACGACTGCACGGGTAATAAACCCTAAAACTTCACAATATCATTTTTGGTTGACAACTATAGCCTTCTTCCTCTTTTCTGCGTTAGTACTCGATTAGTTGTCCATCCAGTCATCCTGTGTTATACATTCCTTGAGCTCCTATTCTTCACGTTGTAGATGATCTTATCTACTTAGTCTAGTCTCGCAGGTATCAAGTTGTAGAAGATTAAAATCCACCTACCTAAGAATTATCCTGATACCTTAGTTTTGCTATATTCAACTTCACGCAATTTGGTAAAACTCTACTGTATCGGTATCATTTCACAAAAATGAATTTTGACTAATTTTCTTCTTCTCTCTAAGTAATACTAATAGTTTCTTGTGGATTCTCTTTCCTCAGATTTTGCTCGTAAACTTTCATGGTTTTGTTAACAACAGCAATATTTTTGGTTTAATACATATCGTTTATTTCTCTTTACACTAAATGTTTTGGCCTTACTTCGATTGTGTATCCTCAGTGCTTCGACTGAGACAGAGCATAAAATCTTGACCCACTCCTTATTTATATAGTATGCCCCGAACACAATGTACAAAACTAAACCATAAGTTACAACAAATTCTTCCCCGTCCAATAGCACGCCAAAATTATAAAATATGTAAATTGTAATTTACTGTACTTAAGGGCGTACTTGTAACATTGTAGGAGGCGTTTACTGTATAAATATGGGTGGTTTAAGACTTTATGCTCTATTTCATGTGTCAGTGGATCCTCCGACAATGTCTCCTCGTAATATGGAAGACACATTTGGTTTTAAGAGAAATACAACGACACATGTTAAAACGAAAATCTGATACACAACACATATGTTCTGTTGTTAGCCTGATTTGACATTATCTGTAAAAAAAAGCTGTCTCCTTAAAACAATAGTTTGTATTATACAGATAAGCATTACAATTATCTAAAATGTGAAAAAACTGTATTAAACTTACTTAGTATGTAAAGAGAATTTAGTACCAATAAAGGCTAGAAGTACAGTAAATTTCTAACTGTATTATGCCACTTTATAGTTACTTTTTTGTTTTACAAACTACTCTTTTTAAGCTTAGTCCTACCTCCAGGTTACAAATTTATATTGTGTTTAGATATAAGAAACAAAAGCTATTTTCAAACAATGAAGAAATTACAGAACTTTCAAAATAAAATGCGCAGACGGAATACTGAAAATACTGTGTTTGATTTTTACAAATAATTTTGAATTTTATACCTGTTAGTAATTTTTGCATATTGTTTGTGCATTTTTATTGTATTTAGTATTCTGTTTTTATTATCTCATAACGTATAACCTAGAGATAGAACCATTAGTCTGAAACGAATATTTTAGAAAACAAATGTGATTAGTAATCTATGTTTATAAAAAAAATACAGCTCGTTACGGTAAATATTTACTTTATTTGTATCTGCAACTTGGAGAGTACATACCAGTGAATTTTATTCATTTAGTTGCTTTCTAAAATTGTTTTATATAATTTACTGTTACTGTATACTGTTGTGATTAAAATTATGGTTTAAGAAACTTAATACGCCCTGCTGTTAGAGTATCCACGATTTAATGTTATTATTAAATTTTAACAGATATTTAGTTAATTTTAGTAGTTTTTCAATGTTCGTGAAATACAACAAAGGTTTTATACTCATACACAAAATACATGTAACTGTTATACTTCTCTTTAGCCACGAGGTGTGAGCTATGAAATCAAAAAAGAATTGTAAAATAAGTAAAGTCTAAAAGAGTTGATTAATTGATTTATAAAATAAAACACTTGCTATTAATTTCTCGGACTGTAGAAGGAGAATGAACCCTTATTATTTATTCAATTTTCGTCCTCACAGTAAAAAGCTTGACAAATGTAAAGACATTATTTTAATTAATACGAGAAATTGCAACCAAATTCTATTACTAGTTATTCAGAACTAACAAAAAGCACTTAGGAAATTAAATAAAAAACTGAAAGCGAAAATTCAAAAGGCAAAGTTAAAGAATATGTCCTATAGGTTTATATTTGTTGGAAATCTAGGAATAGGCCTACAACAGAATTTTGCATTATAAATTAATAACTGGTACTGTCAAAAAGTTACAAGTTTTAACAGTTATAACTGTTAACAAATATAATTACCAACCAAATAATTCTGATAAATAGATTAACGTAAAAGATGAAAATTGTTTTGAAAATTCTAAGTCTAAACTGAACGACTATTATTTAACTAGAACAACTACTATGATGAACTTGAACCAGGTTTGTTATGTTTATTGCAAGACCACTTGGTTGCGTTATTTTGTATTAAACAATAACTGACACAATTATCTTCCTAAAAGGTGAATATTACAATGTTATTACATATAATACTCAGATACTAGCATACATGAAACAATAAAACAAAACAAATAGCGTCTACTATTTTTGAGCATAACGTTTGGAAAATAGGAACAATTTTTTAGTGATGAGTTACAATCGAACTGCTAATCCTCCTCATCCTCTTGTTACTGTTGTTACTGGAGGTTTGATTACAAACTAAAAAATAACCAACCTCCATAATTACCAACAATGACATTTTGGAGAATAATGTAGAACGACTATAAGTTGCTAGTCTTTAGAAAGAGGTAAACTGTGTCTTTAGTTGCTATCTATGATGCGATAATCGTACAAGTAAACGAAGTTATACATTGTCACTGCTTTGTGCTAGACAACATGCATGGTACTGTCTAGACTATGGCCACGTATCACAAGATGGAAGTTGGAACGTTTTAGCGATTCTGCCTGCCCTGGCGCCTTCCGACTGCCCGGTTATTGTTCAAACAACGGTAACATCGTATGGCTGTCACACAAACTCAATAATCAAGTATTAATTACGGTTTGCGGACTGTTGTATTTAGTAAAATTTATTATATTACGTGTTAGCGTGTGTTTATTAGTGTTTGCAAAATTATAAGTTATAACAAAAGACATGCTGTGACGAGCGTTGTTGTTATAGAAAGTAGTAAGAAAATAAATATGAATTTCGATGTTCTGGCTTCAATAATTTATTCCACTCTTTGAAGATCACAATCCGTGCCATCGACGTGTGTGTGTGTATGTGTGTGTGTATTGCTACGATCCAAATGTTTTTATATTTATAAATGGTAATATTTTGTAAATAATTAATATAAAACTATAGAAAACATCAATAAATTTAAGTAGTGAACTGGAACTCGCATTATACAAACAAGCCGTAGCCTGTTGCGAATACCTGTCGATTGTAGGCTCTGTGAGTGGTCTAGCGGCAGAGACAGGAATTGTGCTGCGGATAATTGAGATCTCTGTGTACGTATGTATGTTACTCGTTTTTTAGTGAACTCTGGCTCAGACATGAATGAAAGATAATAATTAATATGGTTATATAATAAAATTTGCACGTGATTTCAAAAACTGTCAAGTTATGTCTTCAAATAATGACGCCATGAAAGCGTAGATCAAATGGAACATAGTAAAATCGGCATTTTCCTGACATGTAGAATTACTGCAGATATTAAATACCTCCGACAGCTTGGAACGAGAGACAGACGCTAATAATTTACTCACGGGGGCACCACGTCAGTTTGCTCGGCTAGACAAACTCATCATCAGCATTATCATCAAGTAGTAAACAGAACATATCATGATTGATAAAGGAACACCAGGACCATAGTCATCGTCATAATTGTGTCAGGCATCCAAAAAATTTAAATATTTTTATGATTGTGTTTTTCGTATGTGTTTTATGTTTTGAGTTGAAATGCTACTACTGTGTGTTACATGTAAAACATTGTACGTATCTTACATGTGTGTTTTCTTTGCATCTTTTATAAGAAAGGAAATATTCTGCACTCGTATTTTTATTTTTAATATTAAAATATTTTTAAAGTAATAATTAATAAACTTATGATTTATTTTTGTAATATTATAATTAGTTTTTTAACTTCTCACTCATCTATATTAAAGAAACAAATTTATTGTGCAATAGTGATACTTAACGCAGCGCACACACAAAAATCCTATGACCTAGCAGGTGCTTTTGGTATAAACACAGAAATGTATTGATACTAATATTACTTGTAACGTTGCTCTCTCTCTCCCTCTCTCTCTCTCTCTCTCTATATATATATATATATATATATACATTGTAGCGTGACAGATGTAAGCATAATATTGAATGGCAATTGATCATTAGAATAATGAAGTTATAATATTTAAATTTGGAAGAAAGCACTAAGTTTAATATAAAAAGATTAATTCATAGCAACTGTGGAAAGAAATCATTATTATAAAGAAAATACAAGTTAAAATAAAAGGAGTTACTAGTGATGAGTCATCCAAAACCAGTCTCATAACCAAAGGTTTTCAAGGTATAACCCAGGAAGGTAAAATAGTAAATAACAAAGCAGTACACAATATGACCAAACCCACAACGAGGGAGAATAAATAGAATAGAAACCCTAAAATAAGCCAAGATCAACCAATACAGGTTGTGTATTTCTGAAATAAAGAAGAAGATGGAGAAGATCCCAAGAAACCTGATGGCAACAAGAAGAAGATGGAGAAGATACCAGTCCCAGAAGGCAGGAGAAAAGAAGACTGAAGAAAGAAGAAGAGGGCAGCATCCTGAAGAAGATGTCATGCTCTTATAAAAGACACCCAAATCCCTATATCCCCAAAATAAATATCTAAAAACAAAAGTATAACGAAATAAAAACCACATGTATATAAATTTAAGAGAGAGAAGTGAACAAAGTAAAAGTTTCCTGTGAACTAAGATGAAACAATAATATAGTACCCATGGAACAAATCTCCATTGAAAAAACGCTAACCAATTTATTATGTTAATAAGACTATACGACCATTTAGCATTAACATAATATATAAGTGAAAGTGAACCAGTGATAGTTTTGGGTATTATAAAAAATGAACCTTGTGTTTCATTCTTGGCAATCACAAACATTGGATGCAATGAAATATGCATTTTTCAATGACTTAAAATGTGTACTGTAACAATATATTGTTCATAAGTCATGAATCTGTTTAAAATAACATTTTGTTTTACATGAAAAAAGAAAAACAGATTTCATTCTACTTTTTGAACAATTCATACTATTTATTTGTTAATGACAGGGTGCAATTACCCAAAGACAATGTATAAAAGACTGTATAAAAACTGTAGAATCCTACTTATAATAATAGTTAGAAATAAGAATATAAATATCAGGTTTTTATGTATATAGTACAAGAATGTTTAAAAATGTTTTAGATATAAGGCCATTTGTTTGGGTCTGATACAACTAACATCAGAACTATAAAAATAGTTACCACTTGTAAATAGTAGAGAGTAATTAAGATGTTAGTTAGTACAAAACCTTTGTTGTAAACCATATTTCCATGTTGGAAATGGGAATTTTGTTGCAAAATGTCTGATTTAAAGACAACCATTTATTTAAAAAAAATATTCTTTATTCTGTTTAACTATTATTTGTATTGTAACCAATACTAATTGCTTTTGTGTAATTTGAAAACATGTTTAATTTATAATACTATTTGTAAAAGTCAGAGAGGGTATCACTCATCATATATTGTTTGTAAATTATTTTGTAAGAAAAATTGTTAAAAAATCATAGGCCAAAAGAATGGAAACCAAACTTCATCAAGACAGAGAAATTGCTCAATTAAATGCAAATAAACAAAAGGGGTTTAGACAAAATAAACTTGAGATCATGCCATATAATTGCACATACCATTTAGAGAGATTTTAATAAATTATATTCAGAATTATGAATAAAAATGAAAATGACTAAACTCAGAAATTTAGACATGGGAGTTATATATTTCAGAATAATGTTTCAGAATACAACTAATTCAATTAATTACCAGAAAATAAGGGAATAGGAACCTTTTAATACAATATAGGATTATTAATATTAAATATAACTGATAAAATGGCTGAATTTATATAATGACAGGAAGTAAATTTTAATGTTTTGACCTTTCAGAGTATATCAAACTGAAAGTAAAATTACTATTTTTAGACAGAAAACACTATAAAACGGCATTATTTAATCTGAAAATAAGCTGAATGAACTGAAAGATTAATTTAAATCACATCTAGTGAATAAAATTGACAAATAACCAAAGTTTAGGCATTCATATAGTGAAAATGTAAAAGTGCACACAGGATGTGAAAAATATTTGAACAATGTTAAGGATAATATTATATGGGCTAAGAGTTTAATTGAAACTAAAGGAAACAGTTAGTTAATTATTGGTAGTTGAACGGTTAACATGACATACGTTTGATAACGTGGATAACCTAACCTATAATCGTCATACAAAGCGAGTGTATAGTGCGTTATTGTGAAATCGCGAGTGACTTGTAAAATACTTCTGAAACTATCATATTATAACAGAAACAATCAAGTAACACTCCATAACACAGAACAATATAAATCTACTCCGAAAAACACCATAAAACACTAGAAAACTGTATAATACATTAAACCAAATTAGTGACGGAATCGGAGAAAGTGTTTGAACTAATAATTATACGGATACACTAAATACAACTCAGAAACAGTACACCAATCACTACACAACATTTAACAAGAGATTTGCAGAAACAAGAACACAAATATTGCCAGAAAATACATTATTTGGAACACGGCAGGAACGAGCAACTTTTTGATCGACTTGACGGCAGCCATCTTTCTTTGACAATTCCAGTGCCTCCTCTTAGTTCAACAGCTGTTGGGTGAAAACAATTATTATATTTACAAATTATTTTTCAATGTCTGTGTTTATTAATAACTATTAATTTGATTGTAACGTTATACTTTTTAAATATTAGCCCGATTTCTCTGACTTTGGTAATAACTGGCTGTTTAAAGAACCCTATATAATTTTTATATCATGTACTTGTAATTTTTTTTTCGATATCCTGAGAATCGATACTAATCGATAAGAGTCAATATTGCTATTACTTAATAAAACATTAATACTTTCCAATACTTAATAGTTCTTTATTTCTTCAATAATACTAATTACCAATAATATAATTCTAATTGATAAGCTACAAGGACTTTACCACCCGTAAGTGAAGATAACCTAAAAAATAAAAAGGTAAACAAGTATCGATTGGTTTACAGACAGTCTTATGAGTGGTGATAGATTATTTAAATTATACTAAAACTTTAATAAAAATTTTCAAAAGAGCATTACACTGTTTAAAACTTCACAGCCCTATATTAATTAATTGATCCTAATTAATTAATTAATAAAATTAAAATTTTTTTTTTTATTATTTTTTTTTATAAACATAATTTTTTTTAAATTTCCTTCAAAACAATATTTTTTTTGTTTTGAAACTTTCTGTGAAGCTAAACATATATATAGTTCTTCATCAACTTTACGCTACTCGACCAGTCTTGCTACCATCGGGACTCGACCAGCTGGGAAACTTAAGGAAGTGTTTCAGGCCAGTAAGACGTCGAGAGCCACACCAAATACACACCAATTAAACATATTACATTGGACTTGATTACATCGGAGTCTCATACTCCACAATAGATTATTATCATCAACAACATAATAATATTTGTAATAATTTATTACAACATACATACACACACACATTTGTGTTACACCTGTAAAAATATACGAAAACCTTTAAAATACGTAAAATACATGCTGATAATAATTATATTCTCAATATTAACTCGGAAATTATTAGGCCTAATTATAAATACTTGAAAAATACTTAACAAGTACTCTCAGAGGTTTCTTCTGCGGGCGTAAAATAAAATAAAGTAAATAACGTAGTTATAGATCTAATTTCGCATTTAATCATATCGACAACGTAAATTTAAGTTTAACGTTTATTATTAATAAGATTGTAAATCCTATAAAGCTAATACATAAAACTCACTAGTTTTATTACAGTCACAATGTAGTAAAGAACTAATGATAAGAATTTAACAGACATTCGCTGTGGTAATAAATGTTGTTTAGGTTGCCAAAACGCTAATGGAAGACGCCTCGAAAAGACAAGTTAAAAGCTAAATCTGCCGTTTCTATCGATTTAAAAACAAATACTAAATGAAAGTTTGCTAAAGAAAGTGAAGTGTGGCAGGGAAAGATTTATGTGAAGTTAAATGCGAAAACATTTAAAAGTGAGATTTCGCTTTCAACTCTATGTATAAAACAAACCTCTGTGCTTATCGTGTTTCTGTTTAGATGAAATGCATCCATAAATAACGTTGATCCAATAATCAATTCTACCTCAAGTGATGCCTCTTCAACTTTTTATATAAAAAGATGCTAGAACAGAATCATTTTAACACAAAATTTTGTTCAGTCATTGTCGACTACTGAAATATTCACAATAAAATTGTTCTCCTACAGGAAGCAGGTTAAGAGACACATTTTTAGAACATACCTACGCACCCTGTGTTCAGTATTGTTATGTGCAATAAATTATTGTTTCTGTAATATACTGTGTATCTGCAAACTCACACAGAATTAGTCTTCCTTGACCCAGACCCATGATGCTTTGGTGATCATATTTTATCATCAGATTATCCATCTGAATGTTTTTTGTTTAAAATGTCAACATATGTTTACGAATTATACATGTAACACATCAAATCGAATCATAAAGATTTCAAAGTGATTATATAGAAAATTTTTAATAACTGTCGAAAGTAGTTTTTTAATTTAATTTGTTTGTAATTAATAAAGAATGCTTTAAATAATTTATTTAGTAATTTTGTATCTGATTCCGATGCCTTTGTACTTCCATGTTCCGTAAGGAAATGTAAGTATGGTGATCGCGAAGAAATCGTGTTCGAAATAAGGGCTAATTCTGATTATACTACCCTCAAAACATGAAGAAAAGTCATTTTCCAAAAAGTGTGTGTGCGTGTTTGTTTGTGTGTATGTGCGTGTGTGTGTCAGTGTGTCTGTATGTAGTACTTTTAAACGTTAACTGCCGCAAATTCAAACAAAATCACATAAATTTTGCAAATGTTCCCGAGATGTAGAGGGCTCAAGGCCTGTTAATTTTGGTGAGGATCGGTTAAGGAGAAAGGGTAGTTTACCTGCAACGTTTTACGTTTTAAAAAGAGTAACGTACTGTACCTAATTTTCATAAACAAAGTATGCTGAAAAGAAAGTCATAATAATCCATTGTAGAAACGTAGACGAAATATAAATAAAAAGCGTAGTTGAAGGGGGAGGGGGAAATTTCTTTTGATGTACTTTATTTAGAAGGATAAGGTAGTTTAATAACTACATATAATGAAACTGTTACTCAATGAACTATAAATATTAAAAATTGCTTGTTCGTTTGAGTGGGAGGGGCAGTTTACCTGTATTGCCTTGTCTTCTAGCAAGAGTAAAGTACTTAATTTTGATAAATAAGTGCCCAGAAAATAAAGTCGTAATAATCCTCTGTAAAATGTCCTAGTCCTAGTAACTACGCCCGTGAGACACCTACTGGGTTCGTGTAGCGTCTATATTATGCATACCGTGTTCATCTGGGTGCATGTAAATCAGCACAACAAATAACAGCACGAGAACACAGGCGGATCTGTCGACAGGGGCACTAGGTAAAGTAGACGCTTGCGGAGCACATTCTGGTTGATGACGATCACTTGGTGAAGTCTGAGGAGGCTAAGATCCTGTTCTTTACATTGCAATATTACACATGGTTGTACGGAAAAGCTGTCTAACAGTCTCCACAGGAAGGAGGAGAACTTGAGGCTTAATAGGTCCTGGTACCCGGCACTGAAAGACCCTCGGACTGCTATGTCGGTTATAACGTTTAACACCGTTGTTGACGCAGTTCGACCAATCAGACGCTGACATCTATGTAAGTGATTTGTAGTGTCGCAACAGCGAACGCCGAAAGAGCAGAACGGTTAACAGAACACCCAATAATGATGACTGCAGCAGCTGCAGTCGAAACGTCTGGTTTCATTTGAAGAGTGCAACGGCCCAGACACCTGAACAATATGTTTTCTGAAGATAACAAAATTATGTTCAATAAATTTGTTTTACTGACAGTTATTTTGTGATTGCCCCTTCAGTGGATATAAACACACGGCTATCCTGATATTAGAAATCAAATTTTATGTTGGAAAAATTTTTTAAACAAATTCCATCAAATATGTATTGTTATTATATATATTGTCAATAAGAATAATTTATTGTAATTCGTTATATTTATTCGGTTTACACATCTGGACAGTTCTGTATTTGAACTAATGTTTACAATTACGTACTACATTAAGCCATTTCAAATTAGGACAAATAAACAGCATCCTTTGGACAAAATTAACAAATATTTATTATTTATCACAACATAAAATTACATAAATTATTTTCTTATGTTATAAAACTTTCATTCTAATGTCTTCAGTAACTTGCTCTAAATGTCTCTAGTTGTTCAAATTTCCTTTTTCGGTTTCAATTTATCTATTTGTTATACTAACATTAAATGCATTTTACTTCCCCACAAAACATTTTAAATTACCAAATAATGTGACGTAATTTATTGTTTATGTCAAATAATCAAACTAATTTACTACTCCACAATATTTGAAGGTAGTAACCAATATCACAACACGATTTTCGTGACAAGTTACATTGGTTTCCCGTTCCTATTAAAATACACCTGAGCTTAAAACAAAATATTAAAAAATTTCAATTAACGTTTCAAACGGTTGCATAGAAAAACTACAAATTAGGTAAAATGAATTGAATTATCACAGGTTTGTTCGATTTACTGGATAAAGTATTGTTACGCAATACGGAACGTAATGATACATTGGAGAACATTGTTCTACTCTTTTCTCAGCTATCCCAGCAGATTTCAGCTGTAATGTTTGTGTGCGTACATACTGGTGCTTTGTGATGAAATACAATTACGTGGCACTTATCATGCGTCAATAATGGAGGCTATTCTAGACCGCAACGGTCGGGGACTGTGTTCAAGGCCAGACAGTGAGACTGTTTCTAGCGGATTCGAGACTGCCTGTGCGGTGTATAAGCATCCAGCGACGGTCAGTTCAATTCAGTTTAAGTGACGATTTATTCAAGTGAAATTCGAAGTACTGTGGGAAAGTTTTATATATTGTAATGGTACATATGACACTACCTACACCAACGTACCAAAAATAATTTAACAGCCACTACTATTAAGAATACCTACAAGGTCAAGCATACCACCATGGATAAAAAAGAGAAAGTATCATAAGTTAAACCAAGTGAATGATAATGAAGAAGGAATTACTAGTAAATGTGCTAAGAAATAAAGTAAAGAAGACTAACGACGAGACAACTTACATACCTTACCCAATAGATCAGTGAAAAGGACACAATGGAAACAAGAAACAAGAAGAATCAGTGAGAAGGATCAGACAATAACAATACAAGAAACAAGAAGAATCAGTGAGAAGAAAACAACAATAACTACTTCAAGAAAAAAAAAAGATGAACCAGTGGGAAGGAAACAAGTGAAAACAACACCATGTACAAAATAACTAAGAGTGAGAAAGAGATCAGTGAAAAGAAAAAGAAAGATATCCAGACCAGACACAAAAAGGGAAATAAAATGAAGTATAATGAACTAACATAAACCTATGAAAGAGTAATTATAAAAGAAGAAAGAAGAAATGTAATAAATAACATGATATAAATCCCTTAGCTGTAAGGTAAAGTCAACACTGACCCCAAACTCATTTAATGAATACATTCCTTGTCCACGTAGAATAAACTGTAATCAATAAAGACTAATTATTGTCCATAAAGAATAACAAAGAAAATGAATAATAATAGTATAAGTTCTTAGCTAAATGATGTGTAGACATAAAAAGAAGACTATGTCCAAAATATAAATAACCAATTGTACAGTGGAATTGATGTTAGAAAAAACCACTAATTATCAGTAATTAAGACAATAAAAGATAGACAAAAGGTACTCTAGTAACTAACAACAAATGTACCAGCATTAAATGAAAGCAAATCAATCAGATATAATGCAGAGATACAAATCCAGCAACAACCCATTGCTGCTTACCTAGTATGTAACATAACCTAATCTGGGTAACCAGTTTTCACTAAAACTGAAGCAAAACAAAGCCAAAACAATATCAAACCAAAATGTATTATAATGTGAAGTAACTAGGTGATATAAGGAACGTTTTTTATACAATAGATAATGTAATGAGTAAATATAAGAGCTGTATTAATGTAATTCAATATAACTATATGCTTGTTATAGCAAAGATGCCTGATGCAACAAAATTATGTTGTAAACTTATTATAAAAGAGTAGGAACTCAACTGACAACATTGAGTGAGGCAGAATACTATTCAATTGAGTAAGTTCAAGAAGTATAACTACCTAAAGAATAATAATAACAATAATAATAACAAAACTATGTTAACAACTCGCTGCAACTAATCTTGATAACACCTAAACCAAGGTAATAACCAGTATAAATGCAGAATGAACTGCTGCACAATGAGAACAATGCTATTGAAACCATTATAAGAGTCATTTAAACAACAATAAAAATAATATGAAAAGAGTATTAATCATGAAATAATGTAACTGCATGAAATATGGTAAACATACTTAGCAAACCATAATTAAGGTAATAAACCTATGATATAAGGAAAAAGGACGCTATCAGTAGTGACAACAACCAATAAAGTGTACATAGGCCATATTAGAATGTAATTAAATGTTAATATTAGTATAATATAAGTAATAAACCAAACGTATAATCATAGACTTAGGACTTGAACCTATGAAAACAGACATAGTGTAATTATTAATGCATAGTTTTAAGGGAAAAGTGAATAATACGATAAGGATACGTTATCACCATCAAAATATGGGATAAAAACAATGTATTTCAAGTGTTTAATAACTTAATGGACATTATGTATTTATACCAAGTGCGATTTCAGCAACCCCAAATCTGAACTATATGATGAGGGGATGCAAAATACTCGTCATTAAAAAATAGAAACGATAGGGATAATAAAAATAACGTCAGTGCAGTTATAAATAAGATATTTGACTTATAAAAATAATTGAGAAGTGCTGAGTCCTTGCGCTTGGGTCTGTGAACCAGGGATTCATTATCTCAAAACCAGCCTACTGACGCGACTCTAAGCGTCTATTTTAACGAAGCCAGCCGAGATTGAACGAATTAAAAACTATTAACCAATCAGAGCCTATAAAAAATATGAAGTGCAGGATTCCGACAGAGGAACCAGAGACAGTTTTTTACCAGCAACGAGAGCGACTACACGCTCGTCGATCGTCCGGAAAAACGTGCTTTTGACAGCGAACAGCTGTAAACACACTCACTAACCTCAAACTTTGAATGGAGGTTAGAACGACAGAAGAAGACAGTGCAGTATATTTTCAAGTGAGCTAACACGGAGTATATGCGTATAGGAGTGAGTTCAGTGCATTTATTAAAATTAATTAATTAATTAAAGAATATTAATTAATTACAAACGTTGTGAAAAAGTGTTAATTCTTCGAACGACCAGTTACGCAAGTATCAATGCAAATAACAATTATACTATGCTTGTCAAGTAACTAATAAGTTAAAGAACGCTAGTAGCGAATCGAATTAATTTGAATTAATCGATAAATTACCCGAATTCCAAAAGGAAGGAAACTTAGAAAGTTAAATAAACAATGATAAAATTGAACGATTTAAGTAACGACAATTCATTATTTATACGATTCAAATGTATTAGCATCAGAAAAGACATTGAATGATCAATGAAGGGAAACTGAACCCTGACCATAAAGAATGTTTTATATTTTATTTTAATAATTGAACTTAGTTATACACAAGAGTGTAACCTAAATGTATCAAATGAATTTAATTTACCTGTGTTATGTACGTCCAATCTAGGAGAGTATTCAGAACCATGACACTGAATTTAAATAATTATTATCACTTATTAAATAACTAATGCATCAATGAAAAATAAATAATAAATTTTAAATAAACCAGGTTACATGAACCTGTATTAACCTCAATGATTAACAATGAACAGTTGTTCATATTTTTTATTATTTAAAATTAACAATCAATGATTTTATGTTTTATCTACTTATTATTACAGTAGTACATTTTATTATATATGTGTATTTTGCAGACTCAAAAAACCTACTACTACTACAAGTTTTATAAAACATTATAACCTATTTGTTTCCTAATGAAAAATATTCGACAAGCCAAATGCAGTTATACCATCCTGAGATTTTAAATGTTTTAGAGTCCATGTTCTAGTTTAATTGTTTTACAAAAGGAAGATAAACCATTACATTGTATCAAACATTAATTGTTCTTGACTTGAATAAACAACTAATGATTTATGAACCTTTAAAAGAGTTGACTTTTATTGCAAACAATAGGAATACAGCTTAGTGAGAAACCCGAGACGGTTGGTACCAGATTTCAAAAGCGGACATTCAAATGGAATGATTTTTACCAACCGCACCATCCAATACATTGCTACACATTACAACTCATTATAAATATCATGTCTATGTTATGTTTATGTTAGTGTATAGGCAGGACAGTACTGATCCACTCACCACAACTGATGATAGAAGAGTCAACGGAACTTCCAGAGAATCAAACTCAAGAAAGTGAATTAAAAAACATATTAAACCATATAAACTGAAACAATTAAACGACGATAAAAAGAGTAAGTGAACCGATTTATTCACTACCGGATTCAATAATAGATTGAATTGGGTGGAATAAATCACTAATACCAAACTTAATAATAAAAACGAGCTTTCAACAGTAATAATAAACGAAACAACCAGACCCTAAAATAAACATCGTCATATTACAAATTGGCGAACAACGTTTGAGACGATAAATTAGGTGCAATCTCAACATCATTGACAAAGAATAAATACACCACGATTTCGTCTTATTACAATATGTACGGGACTCTGTTAGCTGACATTACTATTGGCTGTGGATAACGTTTGCTCGGATTATGGTACAAGTTGATTATAAACTGTATTTGGGATTAATTAAAGCTGGTAATTAGTGACTTCATTGGTTTCTTGTATGTTGTTTTCCACTGTACCATACGACAACCAGGGAAACCGTCGAACATTATTTAGGTAGTTCTCCAATACTGCAAAATCAATGTAGGCCTACAGTATATATACTCGCAATTGTTTTACAGAATGTTCATAACGGATATGGTTTATTTAGTAAACACCTCTCAAACACATTTACAAATGATAAATTATTTTTAACACGCAACAGGTATACGTAGATGCATCATTATTTTATTTATAATTTTTTATTTCATTATTTTTGTGTATTTCTTTTTTTTATGAGTTTCTACTTTGTAAATTCTATTATACTCCTTTTCTGTTTGCTTTTATTTCCTTGTGTCTTTTGATGCATCTATTAATTATAATAAATTTAATAGCTTTCTTAATTTCTTAATTTCGATTCGCATTTTAACATACTGTATTGAGTTGGACTGTCAGTAAATTTTAGCCGTTTAGCGTTCCAAGTTTTATTATAGGCTATTGTCTAGATTAGATGAGCATGGTCTTAATTAATAATTCAGATAACAGCGATTGTTTTTGTTTAAAGTTCCTTAAAATAGACAAGTGTGCGGAGAAAGACAGAAATAATCATGTGTGGTTGTGTGTATGTGTGTTAAAAATAATGAGTTGACTTTTAAACGTTAAAGTATAGCCTAATAGCCTAATAGCCTATGCATATGGGAAAGGGTGAAATTTTACGGAATGTTAGTTATTTAAATTTTAGTCGACTTTACATAAATTTAGTGAGAAGTATACACAATTAAGTAATGTAATACCCTCCGTTACAAATGAGGTGATACCGAAAAGTTATGTGAGACACGTTTTTAGTGTGATAAAGTTAATTGAAAAGTATACCTATTAAAATATACAAACGCCTTATACACATAATATGGTTTTATAGCACGCTTATCTGTTTTGCCATTTACTTAACAAAGATTTCGACTTAGGATTCACGAAGTGAAATGCATGTTTTGAAACCCCATGCTTTAATAGGGCATGAGATTACTATAATAGTACAAAATATCGTGCCGTGTAATACACTTGAAACTACTCCGTTACTAATCTCATACTCTGCTAAGAAACAGTGGATACCGTAAAATCTAAGTATCTCACATTATAGCCTGAAAGGCAACATTACAGTCGGCGAAACAATAGCTGCAAGTACGCATACACTGTAATGTAGCGTTATGTAAGGCATGCTATTCACTTGTACGGTTTCTCCAAATATAACTACGCAGACACATTTAACTAAATGGACCCCTACTATTCATTTAAATCTTGATTATGATTATGGTTTGAAATGAAACTAGTTAACAGCATATCATTTGGTGATAGTTTCAACAAACGTTAATCTATTGTTTTTCGTCCATTGGAAGAATGGACATGCACTACTTGATGGACGGTTTTAAATTAGACTTTTTATACAGAAAAAATACAGACTTTTCTCCCGGTCAACAGAAACGTTCTGGTATTTAAATGATCACGCAGTATCCACACGTCTACTCTACATCTACTGTAGTAAATGGAATAAAGTATTGTTCCAATATGTGTAGTAGAGCACAGGGCGAACTGTACGTCACGTTATGTTACGTTACCTTTTCGATAAATGAAAGGATGCTGTGGCTAACACTACCTGAATACTGCTCAGTTTATGAGACAAGTAGAAATTAGGACTGCATTTGTTCAAAGTAAGGTTAAAATAATACAACACGATGCATCCAGATAGGCCTACATATTTCGAGGCTCTACAATGCTCCGGCTTGCAAGCGAGTGCCACTATGGGTTATTCAATCAATTCTAAGTCGTCAAAAACTCATCTTTTTGTATCCCCCGATCCATGCTCTGTGGGATCTTTTTATTTGAGATTTTATGTAACAAGCTAGCAATATGTTAACTTTTTAACTAAATATTACAGAATGTGTGTTTCCCTGGTTCGTTTAATTATAAGCAGATAATAGAGGAAACGCACACACACATAGGCCTAACACTTGTATACATTCAGATGAGGATTGTTAAGACTATTAAAACATTTTAAATACATTAAAAATATATAAAAAGTAATAATATGAATTATATTGTTATATTGTAAAAAGTGTTATTTACTATTAATAACACAAAATAAACAAGAATAATGTGAGAAGATATAAATAGATATGTGAGTGTTTATTTTTTAATAGATAATAGAATTAATTGTAATTTAATTTTTAAAGCCTTATTATTTTTGTTTTATATATAGATTACAAGGTGCTATATCTCTTTTACAAAATACCATACTGCTCCTGTAATAATGCTTCCAGTTGAATACATTATCTGTAACAAATAAATCCTTGATAAGAATGCAGCATGCTTGAATACTGCTTTCCTTGTGCGGGTACGCTCCATAAATATGAACCCCACTTTATAGGAGGTATGTAAATAGGACAAAAAGGACTGTATTATTATATTATCATTTTGACATGAAAAGTTTTATGAAACCGTACCAATTTCAGGTATACTTTACTTGCTAGGAGAGTGTATTTAAAATATTTCTGTCATCGTTTAAACTAGTTCAAATATTGATTAACTTTCATTATAAACAAGTAAACAATACAGTTTCAGCAAACAGAGAAATCTTAACAAAGCGGAATGACAACAACTGACAATTACCAGTAGTGAATGTACGCCAGTGTGGTGCCACCCCATCGCACTATCACACATGCACAGCTGAAATTAAAATGTGTGCTGCCCATTTGTCCAGCTAACCTTACGGTTTTCCCGTTTGTTCGTAGCAGATGTTGAATGTTTCAGACGTGGTTCTCTATCATTATTTTTTCAGTGTTTTATAATCATTATATACACTTATTTTATATTATTGTATAATAATAAAGAAACAAGTAAAAAAGAATGCTTGAGACGCGGTGAAAACTGCAATACACTGGTAGATTTCAGTGAATACTTTTTAGTTATGATAATAATGTTTATTCAGTGCACTAAAAGTTGTAACTATACTTACAACTACTACTACTACTACTACTACTACTACAACAACAACTACTACTACTACTACTACTACTACTACTACTGCTGCTGCTGCTGCTGCTGCTGCTACTGCTACTACTACTACTACTACTACTACTACTACTACTACTACTACTACTACTACTACTACTACTACTACTACTACTACTACTAGTACTACTAGTACTACTCCTACTATTATTACTGCTAATACTATTACTACGAATGACGAAACAAATCCCGTATATGATCCCAATGATAAATCCCAAATTAAGATCATTGTTAAGTGTTAATTTACTTACATTAATTAAGTACCAACTCGTGCGGACGCCCCCTCCCATATTTTCGAATTGTTTATTTAAGGCGTATGCTGATGATCTCAAGAGCAAAATTAAAGCTCTGCGTTATGAAAACGAACACTTTCTAAGAGCTCTCAATCTGTGTTCAGCCAAAGTATAAATGGCTGAAAAAAACGACGAAAATGTATGAGAGTGACTAAAAACATAGTATAGTACTCTCCACAGAAAGGTAGTGCACAGTCACGTTACAAAACCTTTCAACAGTCTTTATGAAACGAACCAAATTCGAATCTTGGAGTGTCTTAATACGTCATCAACAACATCATGAAATATAGAGACGAAATATGAACACGCATGGCATCATGCACAGTGAAAACGATAGTGGAATGACAATTGCTCCCTGTGGTACGGAAGGACTGAGATATGTGAAAGGCACATTGAGCGGAAGAAATATCAAGATGAAACCAGACCGCTGGTAAAATCATTACCAGTCTAAACGTAACAACGTCATTAAACTAAAATATAACTAATAGGCCTATATTTTCCTTTATTTTCATTTTTTACCATTGAACTTTTCAAACGTGAAATCTGGGCAGTTGTGTCTTTGTTTTCTAGTTTTATTCACTCTTATTTCGCAACATGTGGATGATAAATTTTACAGAAACCAGAAAAAACTTAAGAAGTATTATTTATGGTTGGCTTCTATTCAAATTGGGTGATTATGTACGCAAATTTTGCTATATTTTATAATACTTTCTAATTATTTTGTATTATTTTACTAGAAAAAATATAAAACTTCCTAAAAACATTTAACCTTCCTTTGGAAAAGTTAACGATAAAGTGTAACGTTAAGTTTGACGTTTAGGAAATGTTAACTTAAATTAGATTTTGTAATATTATTTTGTTCGAATTTCGAAAAAATAATTTTACAATTTGAAACTTTGACTAAACACAATTCCGTTTAATGAAATAGACGTACTGTAAATCAAATCGTATCCTTTGTTTTTGGCGAATCTGTTTACTAGGAAGGCAACGCCTGTTCATCAAACAGACCCACAGCATTCGCTAAGACCAGTTAAGTCAACGCAGAATTCCTTGGGGAAACGAAAGCCAACTGGAATATCTTTCCTACGGTGTCAGGCCTGATAGACAAGAGACAGATGAATACTATTAAGAAAGAAATTTTTTTTAAATGGAACAGATTTAATTTCATATTAAATTTGCGTTTAACTACCTTCATAGAAAACGAGTAATTCTTGTTTTAAGCTTTACAAGCTGTTTGGTGACAACAGATATTTGCCACAAAATTTTACCAGCAGAAGCCTATGCCTTAGTACTTGAGACTGGACGCGTCAGTTGAAAAGAGCGTTCATGTGGTCTTGTCGTTTACGCTATACAAAAGAAATAAGCAATATGTAAAGAATTTAATTCGCAAAAGTTTCTTATTTCGTGTTCAAATTGATTAAGGATTTCAAATTTGTACACACTTTAGTCCAATGTAATTTGTCATTAATTATGATTTCAATACTAACATTAATTATTTTACTCTATTAACTCTATTAATTACGCTAATTAATATTTCACTCAATTTATGACGCAGATGTTATTATGCGAGTGTATGAGAAATGTATTTAACAACATTAAACTCTGATGTTTATTGTAGTAGCCAATGATGGATAATACACACAGACGTCATGAAAATTGATTGCATTCAGAATAATTGTTATTTTCAAATGAAGCGATGCGCTATTGTATTGAATCATGTGAGCCCGTCAACTCGTTTCATACGCATTCAAAGCAATAAAAACATGTCGGCCCACTACGTGGATAATTTCCACGTTCAAAAAAAAACAATTTGTTTTGTTTTACAATAGTTAAAGTCCATAAATTTAGTAACCGTGCACATAGAGTAAATATACGTACATTGAAGAGCAAACGTACGATTAGACCCCTCATAACGCATATAAACGCACCAGTACCTGTATGTGGTGTGTGTGTGTGTGTGTGTGTGTGTGTGTGTGTGTGTGTGTGTGTGTGTGTGTGTGTGTGTGTGTGTGTGCGTTCGTGTAAACCTGTGTAAATTAACCTGTATTATTTTTACAAGTCCCCAATTTTATCTACAACGTAGTGGAGCTTCTAAGCACTAAATTTGTTTATATTTAAGAGCAATTCACCTTTCAACAGATGAAATGTAAACTCATTTGTGCATGCTACTTCTATGTAAGCTATCAAGCAATAAACATAAATTTCGTACACGATTTATAAGGGATAATTTTTTGTTAAAAACCCCGTGTATAGTTTATTAAATTGTAAATGATTTTTTTTTTTTTATTAATTTGTTTTACACTTTTAACTGGAAATAAAAATTCAGTTATAGTGTGTTATATTGAATACTGCATATTGTACAATTTATAGGCCCTATACATACTGTATACTGTTTAATGTGTATACAGTGTAATATGTGATACTGTATACCGTATACAATGTACTGTAGACTATTTTTGAATTTGTATGGTATCGTTCATTAAAACCGAAATACTTATGATATATTTGTTACTGTCTTTTTTCTTTGGGAAAAATTGACCAAATAGTGTTAAATTGTCACATATGATTCATCTATTAATTATGATGTTGATAATAGTCGTGAATTGAATAATAATAATAATAATGTATTCTAATAGTAATCGAAAGAAACATAACGAACTGAAACCTTTAATCTACTGTTTGATTTTTAATTTGTTAGAATCGGTAATGTAACGAGCTAAGACTTAAGTAAAGATGAAATGTAAATAAGCTCGAAACGCAGATTCATAGGGGACACAACGACTTAACAGTGCCATATGTCAAACAATAACCACGGTTATTTCATTTCAATCACGGTTAGGTATGTGTAGTATATACAACCAATCGTCGGCAGGAGCATCATCGGTGCACGTATTAACGGCATTAAAATGACTGCAACTTGCCATCATTAATATATGCACCATGGTATCAAGCAATTCCTTGTAGCTAAGTCCGTTGTGTCAAGGTTTACTCAACAACTTTCTCAGCTGTCAATTATCACCAAACATCTTTCTATGTTTTATTATTGCAGTGACCTGCTTATCCTATTATCGTGTGTTCGAGATTATCGTATGTGATAGACAATTTTATTTTCTGATAAAAATTCGTCTTCCGTTTCTCATTACATTTAAGCAGTAACTCGTGTTAGTTTACACACACACACACACACACACACACACATATCTTCATTACGCCCAAAGACGATCACTGTCTGTATACGTTAAATGCAAAGATTTTCTTCGTTAGTTTATTTAACATGTTATGTTTAAAAGGAATAAATCACAATTTTAATACCAAGCCACGTGTTGTTCAATCAAATATATTGCAAGTCACCGTCTGCGGTTTTTTGAAACAACGTCTTCATTATAAAGTTGACATGTTTCAGGACACTTGTCCCATCCTCAGAACTTAAAATATTCGTGATCATTTAACGTTTGAAATGTACATCGTTTAATCGTGGCGCTCGTTTTTAAACATTTATATTGGATTTTAATATTTTAATTATTTGACAACTGTATCAACGTTAAATGATACACGAATATTTTAAGTTCTGAGGATGGGACAAGTGTCCTGAAACATGTCAACTTTTTAATGAAGACGTTGTTTCAAAAAGCCGCAGACGGTGAGTTGCAATATATTTGATTATTTAACATGTTATCATGCATACGCTGTAAGTTTTAAAAATTAAAATGTACTGCGACATTTATGCAGACCCATAAATATCTGATATTGCCCGATATTATGTGTTGTGAATCATTACATACGGTACATAACTCTAGAGGATTGCTCTGTATAGTCTATACATAGGGACATAAAACGCTAGTTGTATTCAATGCATTTACTTTATAGAAATAAATATTGTTCTGTGCATTCCACTGAATCTAAATTACTGGCGAGTGCATTTAAACGTGCGGAATTGAAAGCACCATAAAGACTGGCATTTCTAATATTATCTGAAGTGTTATTTTCTTCATAAAAATTTATGTTTATTATCGTTGGCTACTTTAACACAGCATATAACCCTTCTGTAGTGGTTACTACAACACATAATATTTTTGAGCGCAATAAACATGGTTATGTGTAACACTAGGTAATTTATATACCAACGTCTACAATTCTGTTAAAGCAATAGATATATTTGTTCCTAAATTCTATCACGTGGTAATTTTATGTTATTATGGTAGTTTAAAGGATAGAAATATTTAAAAAATATAAAATAATTTTCCTTCCTAAGGCTTTCACGGCCGGTGTCAGTTTTATAAGAACAGCTTTCCGGGCTGCTTGGCCGTGGTCTACGGTTTAATGACACAAACCGTTCTACGGTTTTGTTTGTCATTAAACCGTAGACCACGGCCAAACAGCCCGGAAAATTTTTGTTATACAATTTTCCTTCCATTTATCATAAAAAAACGCTTATATTTGCCAAACATCTATTTAAACATTAAAGTCTGTTTCAGATATACCCATGTCTAATTTTAAAAGTTTGCAATCTTCTATTTTAGGTTATTTAAACACGCATGATTTATTTTAATTATATATCTGAAGGTTCAGTTTAAAAGAACTATACATTTAAATACTTTCGTAATGTTACGTTATAATGTTCTTATATCCACTAATTTTCTAAACTTAAATTTCCCAAAAAACGTGGAAATATGGATTTTTGAGTAAACTCTGACTGAAGTAGCCGGTAAGAAATAAAACGTATGCCTGAATTTATATATATATTGCAACATTACATTTGGCATAGCTTGATATCGTACCAGATTTAATGAAGATCATGGATAAGAAACTTAACAAGAAGGAAAATATCTTTTAAAAATGATAGTGAAGATGAACAAATAACTACTTTAGACTGACTTGTACTATAACTGACCGTACCCAAATTAATGTTTAGGTAAAGTGATGCAAAATACCCCGATGATGACATGAATTTCAAATAATGACAAGAATAATACTTATAAAGACAGACAGCATTATGTACCATTACTATGAGTAAACAAATTGTTTTATTAAATGTATCGAGATATAAAAATAATCAAAATACAAATTGAGGGATAATAGGCCCAAACATACAATATAATGTAAAATAATATATTAGTAAATTGTTAATTAAATGATATAATGAAATAATACAACAAAACAATTATTATAGATACATGGAAACATGTAACTAATACTGTAAATAATAGTGGACATAATGTTATCAAGAAAATAATGTATAATCACATAATAATTCTCAAATGTATAAAAAGAAACAGGAAAAGTACCTAGTAGGCTACAGCAATGGCTGAACTACTTAGGAAAAATGGAAAAAATAGAAAATCATTATTAAATGATTACTTTCCTTTTTATGTTCTTAAAACACGTTTAAAGTTGTGTTGATGTTGGTTATAGTTTTATTAAATAATATATGTAAAAAATATATATGTAAATATATGTATATAAATAAATTATAATATGTATATGTATATATGTTTGTAAATATATGTATGTCTGTAAATATATGTATGTGTATGATATGTATGCCTTATGCAGTATGTATGCAACCAGACATATACAAATTGTTTAATCACAAAATGTGAATTATGTTTTTTTATGTTGTTACTGTAATAATTTTTGTTATATTTTTAAATGATAATACTAATAGAGTTATAGGGAGTAGTTTTGATGGTAGTTGCATAATTATTAGGTCTTACAATAACAGAAAATAAAAATTTAACATGACAAGACATAGGCCTATAAAAACTTTGGAATTTTGTAAATTTTAGGAAATACTGTTAGAATTTTATAAAACAAATGTTGTAATATGGATAGGTTTATAGTTAATAGTATATACAACAAATATGGAATCGAAATAATCAATTTTAAGTTATTTAAGAAAAATTCAAATAGCAAAAATCTAACATCAGTATTTCTTAAGCAAAAATAGGCATGGTTGGTGTCTATATGTCACAAATGTTAAGACCAAAATAATGATGCTATTAGTTTTAAATTCCCAATCAGTACAAAAAAGATATACTAATTTAAAAGTTTTGACCTAATTCAGACATTGAAATAATGAATTTATATGACAATGTATATCTGAATCAACCAACCAGATTTCAAGTTTTACCTTAGCAACCGGAAATTCAGATAAATAAAATGGGACTTCTTTAACAACGGTCATTGAAGACAGACGCGTTAATAAAACGTCTCAGATAATTATATTTTAAATAGTAAAAACACATACCAGACTTTGTAAAACGAATTGAGATAGTCAATACAAAATGTTATAATAACAAAAGAACATCAATAATTTAATTCAGAAGAATTTAGATCCGGGGAGAAGAAGCAAAGAAGATTTGGACTATCTTCGTCCTGGAAGAAAAAAGAAGAGGATCTGGTGAATCTGAACAATTTATCATCTCATGTGACAACACCTACACTTGTCTACACAACTATTTAGGATTTAAACAATAAATATAACTACAGACACTATTCTACACCAACAATAAAGAACACTTGAAAATAACACCAATTGAGTATTACACCTTTTTTGAACACCATAAAAACTTTAACGATAACTAATAACCATCTAAACTGTTCATAACCTATAATAGTGAGTAACACATACACGACTACCTGTTTGCACTATACACATCAAAACCTTGTAATATCCTTATATTGTGAAGTTTGTATTTTGATTTTAAGAGTTGTATTATTTGTTTAACCATAATTTCCGAACCAGATACGCCCTGAGATTATTTATTTCAGTGAAATAAAAACAAACTGCATCATTCTTTTGGTTTGTCGAAATCCAGCATAGAGCACAATATTTTAGCTACTACCAACTTGTGAAAAAGACACATAATTTTGTCATAATTTGTAATTACAGTAAAGAAAAAACGAGAAGTAATTAATCAATGCTTCATCTGAATAAAGATCGTTAAAAGGAATATATCTGTTTGGTGTTATCTTTGCATTATTATACTGTTTCAATTAAGAATTACTATAACATAGCACAGCGGACGGAGCAACTGTTGGCAACTCCGAGTGACGTCATTGGAACTGAATGCATAGTGGGAGCGAGCGGCAAAATATAACCGTAGCATAATAATTTATCGTTCAACATACACATAATTAAATTTGTTACAATATATATATATATATATATATATATATATAAAATTGCTTATATTTATTTTTAGATACGTTTATGTAGATGAACATTTCACTGCCAACGAGTGTTTGCGCGTAGGAAGACATACATACGGAGTCACAAACCAAAGAGAGCGGCGGCACTTGCAAAACGAGTGTGACGTAACAAGGTTAATTAGGGTGCGCTACGTTTCCTGAGGAGCTGCAATAATCCTCCTTCTGCTGCATATATTTGTCACACATACTACTTTTGTCTCACAGTGTATTACGTTACCAACACAGAGACTTGTTGAAAACCTTGATAACTTAGAATTGTTGTTCGTTTGCTTTCGGTGCTTGATATTATGTACAACTAATATAATAATTTATCATTTTGTTATCATCAGTTATTTATTGTAATATTAAATGCGTATGCTAGAAGAAGTATTTATTTCTATGCAGTAATTTCAAATAATGTAGAAAGATGGTACCAACATTAATAACGAGTGACAGAGCGTAAATTATCCAAATGAGTTATCCAGTACAGACCTGGCAGAAGAAGAATTTTGGTGTATCAAGCAATGAAAACGCTACAACAGGTTTTGCAACCAACTACTCCAGCGTAGAAGAAGAAGAAAGAAGAAGAAGAAGAAGAAGAAGAAGAAGAAGAAGAAGAAGAAGAAGAAGAAGAAGAAGAAGAAGAAGAAGAAGAAGAAGAAGAAGTTATTAATTATTGTTACAGACTACTGTTTGTAATGCTAAAAGCGTGGAGGTATTATTGTTCCCCATATAACAAAAACGAGTTAGTATTTTTGAACAAGTTTATAAACTGTTTTAAGCTGTACTACACAAAATAATTCTACATTATACATTTTATACATTAATCTTCTTGAGTAGAATGCAAATCTCTTTGCAAGGTCCTTAAAAGTATTATTACGTACACATCCCATCTGCTACCACAGTTCTCATTGTAGAAACTATCTTCAGAAATAATTAATTTTTTATTAACTACATAAAAAATTAACTCCTAAATTGTGTATTGAAATTTTTTTCATATTTTAATGCACAGTTAATGTTATATTATTTATCAGCATAAAAGAACAAAGAGCACCTTGTTTGTACTAGAGACAAATAAACAGAACAAAAGGGAAACTCGTTAATTGAAAACGACCCACTGATCGTCATCTATAACATAACTTTTCCAGACCACGTATCGTAATTTTTCAACCCCAAACATCATATAGTGTGTCTAAAACTAATTAATCAACGTAACGACAATTAAAATTGTATAAATTTAATTTCAGGCTACGTAACGTGCTGTATTATAAACTCTGTCTGTGTGTCTGTCTGTCTGTCTGTCTGTCTCTCTCTCTCTCTCTCTCTCTCTCTGTCCCATACACAAACAGACGCGCGCGCGCGCGCACACGCAAAACCATCTCGGAGAAAACGTTACACAATGAATGTTTTGTATTCCAAGACGAGCGATCACGCTTGCCCGACTTTGATACCCTGGAAATGACCCCAACCAAAAACCTTTGTAGGCCTACATAATGAAAAACATTACACACATGTTGGCTCCAAAAGCCAGTTAAAAAATTAACGTAGCTCCACAAAACAAGTACCAATACTAACGTTTTTATATTTTTATATAACTAACAGGTTTAAAATATTCTATATTTCAAAGATTTATTCATACTTAGGTTACAATACTTATTTTAACAGTCTGTTCATTTATACTATAAATCTGTGGCTTTTATCTTAATCTGTAAGAAATATATATTTCGTTCATGTAAAGCAGGATTGTAATTATATTAGGTTATATAAGCAGGGTTGTCTTAGGTTTGTAATCAGTATACAAACAAATTTTCACTAATAAACACACCTTCTCGCTTAGAGGGAATCCTTATACAGACAAGCTTTGTTTTTCCATTGCGTTTTGTTTCAATGTAAAATTTCCTTTGTACGGGAGATCCAATTATAGTCTACATCTTTTGTATGAATTTCCGACACATTTTAACACAACACTGGAAATTAAAAATTGTAGGTATTTCATTTTAAAAATCCCTATTTTGTACTCATATTTTGGTAAAAACAAACAAATTAAACGCAATATGTGTTAACAGTGTAAAGGTAAGTTGGAAATAGATTTTATATTGCAACAAAACACAGGATGATGATCTAGAATAAGTATATCAGTGCATGGATGACGGACATTACCATGTTTCAGATTGATTTACGCAATTTTTGTCAATTAGCTATAAGTTTTGTATTTAGTGATGGATAAGGACTTGTGTTATACCAAATTCTTTGTAAATTTTTGCTCTATAGTGTCATGTACTTGGTTTGTGAATATGTGCGCGCGTTCGCGTGTGGTGAACCTTCGTGTTATATCTTCCGCGTTTGTTATCCGATCGGCATGAGACTTGGACAGTGAATTATTTATGAAAATAGCTACATTTTCTATATAGTCTGTTGTTCTCAGCTATTGTTTAAATGTGGTTTTTTAGTAATTGAAAACTCAACTTTTCACACTTATCAATTGAAGAGTAATAAAATTTCTAGATAAAAATCTAAGCAAGCACTCGCAGATTTATACAAAGATTCGCCTGCAACGCGTCTATCTTTTGTCCAGTCTACCATGTAGACAGTTGATTGGCCAATCAGAAGCCCCTAAATTCAGTCAGATCCGTCGGTTGTCAGGTGTACTTCGAGGCAGTTCATCGGAAGCCGTTGCCTAGTGAACGTGTGCTCTTCGTCAAGAGTTTTTCTTGTTCGAACTGGTTTAATCTAGAGTAACTCTAAGTCTTGTGACTCTTTTCGAGTTTGTCGATTAGAACCAAGCAACTGAACTACCAATTTTAAAACATTCAAGTCCTATTACGTGTTAGTGGAAGATTTTCCGCTTAGGGAGATTTATCTACCGTGATAAATCCTTATTAACGCAGAACACTTCAAGAATAGCCGGAAGGTGTACTGTAAGTAATAGCCTATACACCGCTTTTAAAGAATACCATTCATTATCACCCTGAGTAACAATAAATAATAATAACAAATTGCGAGCGAGTAAACAAACGATTCGGAAAGTGACAATTTGTGTGTAAAATCTGCATCATTGTTATCAGCTGTTCGGCAAACCCCAGCGCAGAGAGAGAGAGAGAGAGAGAGAGAGAGAGAGAGAGAGAGAGAGAGAGAGAGAGAGAGAGAGAGAGAGAGAGAGAGAGGAGAGCGGGGATCATTGCAGAAAAGAGCGTAACAGCGGCGGAGCGAATGACGTCACGCCGAGTGTAAAGGAATTCTACGTTTCAAGTAAAACTTACCAAAGCTGAACTATATAAATTCTTTGATAACAAATAAAATACTATACATGACATTTTGTTTAAATTAAATATATCATATAAACAATTATTTACTTGTGTGATAAATAAATAATTTTCTACACCTCCAATATAGACTTGTGCATAATTTATACACACATAATTATCCTATGCAAAAATATTTATTTATATCGTCGCAATATACTTAAATTAAATTTATTAAATTTCTCCCATGCAGATCATTTAACGTTAAAACTGTACACTTTCCCCACTATGACCATGGCTTTACTTTACGAATAATGAATATCTTTTCCTTTAATATTAGCCATGACAACGTCCCGCCACTTTCGCTGTGGTCTTCTTTGCCACTTGCTGTATTCTGGTCTTTACAAAGTTACTCCCTTCACAGTCCTTCACTTTTGAATCTTTTCTATATGCCTCAGCCATCTCAATCTTCTTTCTCTGACGAACATATCCATTGCTGGTTCACCGTAAAGACTGTACACCTCTTTATTTGTTCTTCTAATGTATACGCCTTCCGTTTTCCCCTTCCACAGGATTCACCTAATACGGTAATAGTCTCGTAATCTTCCTTTCCCATCGACCTAATGTCTATTAAGCAATGATATTTATGACTAACAAATCACATCCACAAAGCGTTATCGTCTGAGTATAACTTCATAAAAGCCAAGATTTGGGCTACTTGACAGCTGTTTTGACTTTAAAAATTTATTATTTTCAATACATGTAATCGTATTGGTAAATCTTGCTTCAATTTCCCCTTTTTACGTGCCACTTTTACTCCCCATTACAAAAATTTCTCCACTTCCTTAGCAGTTATTTGAAGTAAGTAGTTAGCAATGAATCCATACCCTCGAGTAGCTTGTGAATTACAAACTCAAAAGTTAAAAGTAAGTCTACTAAAAATAAATTAATTGATAAGAAAGCTGACAGGTTTTACTTGTTTACTGTAGTTTACTGAATAATCAAGACAATCTGATATACCTGCAATATTTTAAATTAAAAAATAAAGATTTATATATATATATATATATATATATATATATTATCCTCTTCAAAATACTATTAATTTAAATGCATGTAGGCAGAGAAAGAGAGTGAGATATTGAATTTAAACTGTTATTCAAAGAACTAATCATTTAATTTTTATATTGGGAAATTATAATAAAACATTTATATGCTTAGCTACATATAGCAATTACAGAGTTAAATACAAGACAAATGCTGTCCAGTATCAAACGAATTCGGTATTGCAACAAATTTAAAACTTTTAAAAGTGAACAAATATAGGTCTCACACACACACGCACACACGCACACACACGCACACACACACACACATGCATACATACATACTATTATTTACTTATTATAACATGAAAATTAATTTTAAACTTGCTAAACCAAAAAAGTGCACTAAGAGATTTAGGCGGAATAAAAAAAAACAAAAGATTATATTTATTTATTTTGAATTTAATAAATTATTAATTTATTAAAAATTTACTGTAATAATTGAAATTACAAAAGTATTTTGAATTTATTCATGATTAATTTCATGCGTTATGGGCATTTGGAGAAGCGTCCAATTAGTATTTTTCCAACATTATTAAGTAATTTTGTTATATTATTCAGAACACATTATATTCTATTAAGGTTTTTAATAGAAGCTTCAGTTTTAGTTTAGCAGTTGTCAGTGCCTAAAACATTATTACAGGCTACTTAAAAGACCTATTATTTAAGGGGTCCTGAAATTAAAAAAATAATTTTGCAGATATACTTACCAACGCAAGCATTGTTATGTTAATAATATTGCTTAATATATTCAAACGATAGGCTACCTAAAATACACATTCTGGTGGTCAGTGTTGCGGTGTTAAATGAACTAAGATTACGATACTTCAAGGTGAGGGTCAGACAAAAAATTAGGGCAATATAATTTATGGAAACTGGGCGAGGTGTGTAAAAAATACACAACAGCAGAGGTTTACGTTTAATGGCGGGATAACATGCAGTCCGCTTCCGTAGTACTGCGGAATACGCATTGCCGTCGGAACGAAATTAACAAACATCGAAATACATAAATTACAAGCAGTGAATGCAAACCACTCCGAGTTATTTCCTAATGACATTTGCAACACAACTGTATGAAATTTACTGGGCAATGGATTTTGAACGGCAGTAAATGTAAATAAATTATGAGAAAATTAACTTTTATTATTTTCAGTCTTTAAATTATACCTGTGCGAGACCGCGGAACGTTTGTGTGTATAAAAAGGTATGTATGATATAATGCGACATTAAAAAATAAAACAAGATTAAGAAGCAGAGCCGATTTGTTCTGAATACAAAATTTGCGACACATAAAAAACACCTATAAAGTTCAATAGACACTGTTCTAGTTACTTTCTTTCTTGACATAATTGAAAATCTGTTTTGTACAGCTAATTTAATTAAATCATACGAAACAACATTATTTGCAAAATATTGAATGCATTGACAAATCCCACAAATTTTAATAGTGAATACTTCTCTATGTTGTTTGGAGACGAATAGGACCGATGGCATGCATGAAGAAGTAGTATTATTTCTAACGTAGAGTAAATCGGTGGTTCAGAAAGCGATAAAGGGCTGCATGGCAACAAATATACACTATAAACAGACATTGTAAAATAGTTTAATGTTAAAAAAACAACTTAAACTTGGCAACAATTTCATGTCGTAAGAGTTTCACAAGTTTTATTATGTCTTGTATGGTGGTCTCACACGGCGTTTGTCGTTTACAATATATAAGATAGACTGGGGAACGCCCTCTTAACTATTGACGTATCGCCTGTCACTGCAGGAAGATGCGCATTTATAAACCTGCCTTCAATGTGTTATACTAGTATATCTCAAGACTTCGATCAAAGACGATAACGAGTTATGATGTAAAATAGTGTATCAAATTTGATAAAGCACTTTTTCCTTTTTTTAATCATCATCTACCTTAACGCCACCGAATTTGGTAGCCTCCTTTTTTAACTATTTGCTTAATTATTCCAAAGAAAAGTTTGCTACCAAGACTAAGCCTGTTGCAATTTCGGATGTACGACACCTACCTACAGTTTGAAATGGATCTTTCCAGTGTATAATCTTAAAAAATTGACAAAAGTGGTTTTGTGTCACCTTATAAAAAAGGTGACATTTTTTCTAGGTTAACTCAGCTAACTCTTATTGAAACCGCATACTCACGTAACCGGCGGCTCAAAGAGACAACATTCACATTGAAGCCAACTAATGGAGTTAGTCCAAGAGGATCCAATGGAACACACGATCACTAACAGGTTGACAAATTAGTGTGTTTATTTATAAAGCTTATAATAAAGCTTCGCACTAATTTATACAAATGTGTTTATAATTCAAAGATATGTGAAGCTGTATTATAAACTTTCTGTTTTCATGTTAAACTTACGTACTTTTTGCACCACTGGCAGAAGTAGAAGCTCTTAGTAACTGCTAAGATTCGGGTGAGGCAAGGGCTCAATAGTTCAATCTGAGAATTTGGTTAGGGTACGATAAGAGCTAGCGCCACCTTTGCACTAAACAGAGAAAGACATTTCTATTGATAATAATTTTGTGATGCTCGTATATGCTTATGTATTTTCATAGTATGTTGGTAGGAACTCATGGTGTACTGTGACGCTAACACCATCCGTTTATTTACATTATTAAGAGTATAACATGAGAAAAATAAAATACATAAAATTACAACAAGGGTAATACAACGTGATCTCGCTCGTTTAATTACTTATTAATATCGAGTGTCTATTCACCAGTTCGGCCGTTCAAATTCGTATTTTCTGCCATAATTTCGGGTTCGCCAACTCTTCTTAGTAAACCAAAATTGTAACGTTTATTATTTTTTATAAGGGAGTACTCAAATTTCAAAAATTAGTTAAATAAAATCAAACATACAGATTAATGCTTCTATTATGTTTATTAACAATGATCAATTGGTTTTTTTTCTTTTTACAATTTCTTCTAAATTATAAATCTTATTTTTGCGCCGGCTTGTTTAGTTATTAGCGGTTGGCTATTCTGTCCGCTCGTTGCTATCGAGACTCACGTTATGCAGTTGATTTTTTCGTTTATTTATAATCTCAGGTCGAAGTTCTTGTGACCACAGAAAATGTTGTTAAATAGACTAATAAAAGTACAAAATTTTACTAATATCATATAAATAGTATAGAACATGTGATATACTTATAATTACGGTGGTACACTATAGCTACTGGATTTAGCGTTTGGAGGTTATTTGAGTTTAGTAAATTTTACGTTTTAAAATGTATTCACTTAAGGAATCAAGATTGATATAGATTAGATAGATTGAGATAGTTTTTTCAATTTGAGGTGTTCATTAAATAAAAGAAAGTTCAAGTGTTTGTTAAAAAGTGATAAATGAAGTTGAAAGTGTAGTTTCACTTATGGTTTGGTTTTCTGGTGTGTTTTACTGTTAAGTCGTATTTTAAAATGTACTTAACAACCCTCTGTCTCGACTTTCCGGTAATATTTCTCATGAACACTGCTGATTGTCTTTTCTTGGGTGTTTCTGTTAATTCAATGCTTCGATTTTCTTATTTATTTGGTTAAGGTGTTTATTTATCATCAGTCATCCTGGTTATTGCAGAATCCATTATGCATTTATGGGTTTCAGATATTTTCTTCCTTCCAATGGTTCGTATTCCGTCACTTGGGATTCTTCACCAATTCCTCATGGATAATTTAATTTCTTCTGGTAAATTTTTTAATTCATTTTAGTGTTAGGGTTACTTCTGTAACTTAGTTTACTTTTTTATCATTAATTTTGATAAATTTTTTTTAATTAAGTATTTCTTATTCCTTGTGGTTTAATACATCTGCTCTCATCAAGATCTAATAATGGAATGATACAATTTGTTTACTCGTTACTATGGTTTCTCCTTCCAAACACTAACTTCCATTGGTTGACAATTTATAACAATGTTATATAAAACTAACGTTTTACTTCCATATTCCTTAAGGAATGGAAGTATGGTGATGGCAAAAAAAAATCGTGTTCGAGATTATTGCAGATTCTGATTGTACTACACTCAAAACATGAAAAAAAGTCGTTTTCCGAAAAGTGTCTGTGTGTGGGTCTGTCTGTCTGTGTAATTTTTTTTTATGGCAAACGATAACTGCCGCAAATTCAAACAGAATCAAATAATTTTTTGCATACAGCCCTGATTTGTAGAGTACTCACGACATATTGTTTTTGGTGAAGATCGGTTGAGGGAAAGGGGTAGTTTACCGGCAACGGTTTTTTTTTATCAAGGGAAATTTTTTTTTTGGCAAACGATAACAGTCGCAAATTCAAACAGAATTAAACAATGTTCCGTATACAGACCTGAATTGCAGATTTCTCAAGATCTGTCGTTTTTGGTGAAGATCGGTTAAGGGAAAGGGGTAGTTTACCGGTAACGTTTTATGTTTTAACAAGGGTATTTCTTATGGCAAACGATAACAGCCGCAAATTCAAACAGAATCAAACGATTATTTGCATACAGCCCTAAATTGTAGAGTTCTCAAGACCTGCCGTTTTTGGTGAAGATCAGTTGAGGGAAAGGGGTAGTTTACCGGTAACGTTGTTTTAACAAGGGTATTTTCTATGGCAAACGATAACAGACGCAAATTCAAACAGAATCAAATAATGTTTTGCATACAGCCTTGATTTGTAGAGTACTCAAGACGTATTGTTTTTGGTGAAGATCGGTTAAGGGGAAGGGGTAGTTTACCAGCAACGTTTTTTTATCAAGCGTATTTTCTATGGCAAACGATAACAGCCGAAAATTCAAACAGAATCAAATAATTTTTTCCATACTTCCCTGATTTGCAGAGGTCTCAAGGACTTTTGATTTTGGTGAAGGTCGGTTAAGGGGAAGGGGTAGTTTACCAGCAACCTTTTACGTTTTAACAAGAGTAAAGTACTTGAAAATTTATTTAAACTTTTTGAAACAATGGTAATTGTTAAAAATAAAATAATTTTGTTGCCAGTCAATAAAATTATAATTTTTTCATTGTAATGTAATATAATATTTTTCATTTAATACGGCAATAAAAAGGCAGGTAAGACACAAACACACACACACACACACACACAATTCACGTTATTTCTGGCCTCACTCATGTTTATTTTCTTACGTTTCCAAGCTTTTTAAATGGAAAGTGCCGAAACCCACACCAACATAACGCGTGCAAGCCGAAAAAATGGACATCAATTTGCTTACTGGCGAAGCTAGTAATTAATGAATGGGTAGGCAAAAATCTTATCTTAAATTTTTTTTAAGGAATCACTAAAAGGAAGGTGGGTCAAATCGCACGCTGAGGTAGAGTTTGCTGTAACCGAATGGTTCCACAAACAGCCGTAAGAATTTTACTAGCAGGGAATCTACAGGTTAGCGCAACAGTGGATTTTGTTTATTTCAAGGTTGTAGGTTCTAGTGTATGCATTTTATAAGTTTTAATAATCAATTTGTTATTATATTAGGTAGTTATAAAAAAAAATGTGTATATATGTACCATTATTCTAGGGAAAAACGGTGAATGTATGTGATTTGAGGAAACAACGATGATCGTTATGTCATCGTGTTTCCTTAAAATGCCTATAAGGTGTTGTTATCATAAATAGCGAAAGATTTTAGACAGCTCTATCTAATAAGCAGCAATTTAATTAATGTGTTATTGGTTTAAATATGATTTAAACAAAATTTGGCACAGTTTAGATTTTTGTGCGTTTGCAAAATTTTCTTAAACAAACACGAACTACCCATTGTTTTGAACTTAGAACATTTATTTTACAAAACAATATTATATAAATCATGATATACAATGTTTTACATAAAAAGGTATGAATGTATTAACTATCTTCTTTGACCAATTACTTAGTCTTCGTCTGGAGCATCAGTGTGTGGCAGTTGCCGGTAGAACTCCTTTGCCTCTTCGGATTGTAAAAAAGGTGTCAAATCCTGAAACCAGAGAAGCTGGTTTTTTATTTTTTATAAAAATGAAAAAAACTCGCCCATCAAAACCTTCCTTTTTTTAAGACAGGGTATCTAGTTTACCACAGACACACACACATACACACACGCGCGTGAACAAACACCCAAAGACTTACTAGAACATTTTACAAATATATTTTAAAAACAATATTAAAGTTACCTGTAAATCTTTCCATTTAGCACGTGGAACTGGAATACGTCCTTGGTAAGCTTCATCTGGGTAGAAAAATTCTCCTGGCTGCAGTCCTTGTGAAGATTCTCTTTCAGTAATAACACTTGATTGCCAATGTCCATTGTAAGTAGTGCGAAGAGATATTGTTCTAGGATGTATCTCTTCAATCTTCAGCTCCTTTATTGGCCTTATTGGTACAGGTAGTTTTTTCTTGTAATACCCAACTGTGTTAAAAAATTTGGTCCAGTCTTTAAACATTGATTGTTCACACTCGATCACCATGAATGGACTCGGTTTAGCTCTTGCACCTCTTATGGCTTCATACCAATCTTGTGGCAACTCAGCAGCCTTTCTCTTGGGAATAAGAGCCATATTTCTGTCACATTCCATGTAGGAATGTCCACGTTCGGGGAATGTGACAGTGATGGAATAAAGACGTTTGATTTTATGCACAACATAGTGCAGGTATCTTATAAGCGTGTTGTTCTTGTTCTGTCCTCCACAAGAGTCACAGAATACATACAAGAACTTTACTTCAGGAGACAAAAAGTTTAATATATATTCATGAAGCATGGAAGTAACATCATTTGCACCCTTTTTGGCAACTGTTTGGTCATAACTAAAGAAATATGAATCACCAGTACTTAAAACATGAATATTAAACAATTGAACAGTGAGCTGGCGCTTGTAATATACTACATTTGTTGAAATATTCGGTACTGGTAAATTTTTCTGATAGTCCATTGTAACGGCTTCATGATCTACCTTTTTGGAGCATAACTGGCGACAAGAACGCTTACGCTCATAAAATGTTGCAGCTTTTCTTTGATGAAACTCGAGTTCAGTTTCCAAGGTTTTGAGTTGTTTACCTAACTCTTGTAACTTCTCAGGAGTTGAAGTTTTTGACAACTCAAGACTCAAAATTTGTTTCTTTGCCTTAAATTCATCACACTTACTGCACGTGTCCGAACGTGGGTAACCAAATCCAAAGTTATATTCGCTTTCAAATATTTTTAGAAAACTATATTAAGATACAGGATTTTCAGGATTTTTTTCCGTGTAAAGTTCATGTAGTTTTTTTACATTGAGCTCCTCTGGCAAGTAAATTTTGTCTGATTTTCCTAATGAATAATGTGATTTCCTCCCCCTGAGAGATTGCAGATATTCGTGTATTTTACTTTTTGTATTATCAGTCAATGCATGTGGCCTATTTGAATGTTTTCCTCGTAGGTCAGGTAACACCTTACCATGATGAGCGAGTTGCTCTTGAATTGTTTGAAGTCGCCTACCCGTTATGCCATGTAAGGCTAAAAACGCTTTGTAGCAAACTTGTTGTTCGTGCAAATGATCATTGCGAGTTACTCTTACTTTATATTTATAACAATACGAATGCAGCCTTGAGTCCTCATTTTCGTTTCTTTTGTATCTTTGCTTAACTAGACTGCTCTCAATCAAACCACTCAGATGTAAATTTTGAGTGTCTCTATCAGGAAGATTGTTAAAGTGTGAAATTATTTGCCATCTCTCACATTGGGTAATATTACTAAAACATTTGAGTTTGGAACACTTACAGTTATCTCCTGTTTCATGGGCTTGGGCCCTCATTTTCTTTGATGCATCACTTATGCGTCCGTAACACTTTCTTTTCTTTGAACTCTTTCCTTGCTCAGAAACTACACTCACATCACTCTCCATTTTAATTAATTGTTAAACATAATCACAAAAACACTAAAACAGTAAGAGTTCACTCCCATGAAAAACTAAACAATGCACCAACTCATTATAATAAAATTACAAGGCAGCGCTAAAACGTAGGAACAGTCTAGATCGCGTATAGATTTAGAACTAAACAATATTATTGAAGAACAAAGGCAAGAGTAGAGCAAGTATGGACATGAAAACATAGTAGGAAATGGCTGTAGCAGCCATGGGGGGAATTGGTTACTACAGATTCAGCGTTACTCCCGCTAAAGTCGATCACCTTCATCATTCTTTGCGCAAAGCCTATATCTGTTTTATTCATTTTCTCAGGAGTCTTACCGTTATTCCCTAAAACAAATATACTACAAAATAATATTGTATTTAATGCATCAAGTGACACTGTCAGTTGAAAATAGTCAAAAAATTGACCTCATCGTTTTTCCCGCACACTCTTCAAATGCTTTACAGCTCTATACGTGTGTCTATTGAACAATCCTTGTATTAGTCATACACAACTGATTGAACTTCAAATTTTTAAACTTGATTAGTTTCTATATATATGTTTAATGTTACATATAATTCAAATAACAATCTTGATCATCTGTTAGTTCAGCGGAATAACAGTGACACTTTTAATAACCGCATAAAATAAACACTTAGAAACAACACAGGCGCTTTAACTTAACTGTTTGGACCACAGAAGTGAGGCATGCCTCAACGCTCTATGTGTACAGCGCGGGACAATCCCCCCTCCCTACACTTCCCTATCACACCACTACATTGCTTACATACGATGTATACAAAAAACGCTGAGGCAAGTTCAGGTTGCCTCATTCGCTTTAAACGAACTATGCCGAATCTCACCTGTCACCATCTAGCGGTCGCTCAATAAAGCACGTTTCGGTTTAATAAATTTGACAGTCGCAGTAACAATGTATAATCTTTACGTTATGTACTTCATACGTATTTATAATTTTTATTCTACAGAATTTTTTAGGGTAGGCATTGCCTCAATTGCCTCCATGTAACTTCGCCACTGATATATATGTGTACAACGTTATCGGCAACAAAGAAGTATAATTTTTTATTGTTCGACTAAGCTTTTCGTCATTACTGACATCTTCAGGTCTTAAACAACCCTGAAGTCAGGTCGTTGTTTAAGACCTGAAGATGTCAGTAATGACGAAAAGCTTAGTCGAACAATAAAAAATTATAGCAGTTAGCAAATTCATAAAAGAAATAGTAAGGATGGCTGCTAATTTAAACAATACGAAGAACAAAGAAGTAGTTTTTGTTAAAATTCCTTCCCGGGATATTTGGCCGTAGTCCAATGTTTTCTACAAAACCAGACATTTCGGCAATGCCATCGACTTCCATCATCAGTGAAAATCGAGTGCGATAACGTGAGGTGGTATACGTTAGTGACCACAGTACTGTGGTTAAGGCTGAAGCAGTAAGTAGAAAGAAGTAGTTTCTATGGTAATATTTCATTTCGAAAATGATTTTAAATATAAATCTTAGAATATGGAAGTCATGTATGGTTCTCCATACCGATATTTGTTTACAAATTATTTTGATATCCCACAAGTTTACCTTTTTTCAAATTATAACAGATTGCTACATTTTCATTTGGTTTTTCGTTTGTTAATTACCTTTAAACTAATTATTTTCTATCCAGTTTTGTGTTCTACACTACTATTATGAAACCTAAACAGATTATCTACTTTATATTACCAATGGTTATTGTGTTGTCTTAAATTTTACATATTTCTGGTTACCAGTTATAGGCCTAATGCCTACAGTTCATAATTCACCTACCTATATACTCATTACAACTGTTCATGGTCATTTTTGTTAATTTTAAATGCTGGTAAACATAATTACTGTAACAACCTAAATTAAATCTTAACATTTGATTATTTTTAATCATCATATAACATAACATAATTACTTAATAAATATTTTAGGCCCATGCCTGTATCTAATGTTTTACATGTTTTTAAACGGTTTTGTTAAACATAATATTCAACATAATAACATTTGGGTTAATTACAACCAAAGAAAAACATAATAAAAATTAACATTAGATGTGCACTAGTATTCCCTTATAATCTCACTTATAGAATACAGTGTCTAACTCCCATTACTGTATTCAGCATAACATATTAGTCTTTTATCCTTATTTTAACAGTGGTTAATATAAATTTATAAACTTTATTCATTAACAATAAAAAAATGTATCCCTTATCATCCTTATTCTATACTAAAAAAACTTCTTTAACATAATGGGAAACAACTATTAGTGGTTTGCTTCCAACAAACGTTGTTATATATTAATACAAACAATTTATTTTTACTTCCATATTCCTTAAGGAATGGAAGTATGGTGATGGCAAAAAAAATCGTGTTCGAGATTATTGCAGATTCTGATTGTACTACACTCAAAACATGAAAAAAAGTCGTTTTCCGAAAAGTGTCTGTGTGTCTGTCTGTCTATCTGTGTGTCTGTGTGTAGATTGTTTTTCTATGGCAAACGATAACTGCCGCAAATTCAAACAGAATCAAATAATTTTTTGCATACAGCCCTGATTTGTAGAGTACTCACGACCTATTGTTTTTGGTGAAGATCGGTTGAGGGAAAGGGGTAGTTTACCGGCAACGGTTTTTTTTATCGAGGAAAATTTTTTTTTGGCAAACGATAACAGCCGCAAATTCACACAGAATTAAATAATGTTTCGTATACAGCCCTGTATTGTAGAGTTCTCAAGCCCTATTGTTTTTGGTGAAGATCGGTTGAGGGAAAGGTGTAGTTTACCTGTAACGTTTTTTTAACAAGGGTATTATCTATGGCAAACGATAACCGCCGCAAATTCAAACAGAATCAAATAATGTTTTGCATACAGCTCTAATTTGTAGAGGACTCAAGGCCTATTGTTTTTGGTGAAGATCGGTTAAGGGGAAGGGGTAGTTTACCTGCAACGTTTTTTTATCAAGCGTATTTTCTATGGCAAACGATAACAGCCGCAAATTCAAACAGAATCAAATAATTTTTTGCATACGTCCCTGAATTGTAGAGGTCTCAAGGACTTTCTATTTTGGTGAAGATCGGTTAAGGGGGAAGGGATAGTTTACAGGCAACCTTTTTCGTTTTAACAAGAGTAAAGTACTTGAAAATTTATTTAAACTTTTTGAAACAATGGTAATTGTTAAAAATAAAATAATTTTGTTGCCAGTCAATAAAATTATAATTTTTTCTTTTTAATGTAATATAATATTTTTCTTTTAATACAGCAGTAAAAAGGCAGGTAAGACACACACACACACACACACACACACAATTCACGTTATTTCTGGCCTCACTCATGTTTATTTTCTTACATTTGCACGCTTTTTAAATGGAAAGTGCCGAAACCCACACCAACATAACGCGTGCAAGCCGAAATTTTTTTTAAGGAATCATTAAAAGGACGGTGGTTCAAATCGGACGCTGAGGTAGAGTTTGCTGTAACCGAATGGTTCCACAAACAGCCGTAAGAATTTTACTAGCAGGGAATCTACAGGTTAGCGCAACAGTGGAACTCATGCCTTAATGTTATTGGAGACTTCTTTTAAAATCGTTGAATAAAAAATGCTTTACGGCTCTATACGTGTTTCTATTGAACAATCCTTGTATTAGTCATACACAATAATACAACTGATTGAACTTCAAATTTTTAAACTTGATTAGTTTCTATATATATGTTTAATGTTACAAATAATTCAAATAACAATCTTGATCATCTGTTAGTTCAGCGGAATAACAGTGACACTTTTAATAACCGCATAAAATAAACACTTAGAAACAACACAGGCGCTTTAACTTAACTGTTTGGACCACAGAAGTGAGGCATGCCTCAACGCTCTATGTGTACAGCGCGGGACAATCCCCCCTCCCTACACTTCCCTATCACACCACTACATTGCTTACATACGATGTATACAAAAAACGCTGAGGCAAGTTCAGGTTGCCTCATTCGCTTTAAACGAACTACTCCGAATCTCACCTGTCACCATCTAGCGGTCGCTCAATAAAGCACGTTTCGGTTTAATAAATTTGACAGTCGCAGTAACAATGTATAATCTTTACGTTATGTACTTCATACGTATTTATAATTTTTATTCTACAGAATTTTTTAGGGTAGGCATTGCCTCAATTGCCTCCATGTAACTTCGCCACTGATATATATGTGTACAACGTTATCGGCAACAAAGAAGTAGTTTTTGTTAAAATTCCTTCCCGGGATATTTGGCCGTAGTCCAATGTTTTCTACAAAACCAGACATTTCGGCAATGCCATCGACTTCCATCATCAGTGAAAATCGAGTGCGATAACGTGAGGTGGTATACGTTAGTGACCACAGTACTGTGGTTAAGGCTGAAGCAGTAAGTAGAAAGAAGTAGTTTCTATGGTAATATTTCATTTCGAAAATGATTTTAAATATAAATCTTAGAATATGGAAGTCATGTATGGTTCTCCATACCGATATTTTCATTAAACTAGGCCCATGACTACTTATAACTGTCCCTTATAATTTATACTGTTTATTTACTATATTTGGGTCCAGTTATTACTTATAATCTATTATTACAAGTTATTTCTTTATTTCTGACTACACTCCACTTTATTAACTAGTGTTTTTATGTAGTTCATTTATTAACACTGGGTCCTATCATGGTTCATTATTGATTGTTATCTTTCTTATTTATTTATCACTTTTGTGTTCACCTCCTTACATTGTATTCTAAATTTCATGTATTTATTTTCACTGGGTCCTATCAAGGTTTATTAATTACCACCACTTTCCTACTGAATTATTGTTATTCAAGTTTATTTTATATTATTGTCTTTTGAGAGTTTACTTATTACCACTCTCTCTATATTTTATCAGTATAGGCTATTTGTTCTTACATTTCATTTTCTTTTTATAATTTCTACAGTTTACATGCTATTTATTTTCCTACCTAATTTTGTACTTTTATATCTGTGATTCTTATTAACACTTGGGTATTGTTATTAAGTGACTTTAACTATTTCCTCTGGCTCACCTTATCCAATCTATTGGGTCTCGTCATCGTCATTGTCTTTGTCTAAGTCAAAATCAGTTAGTAGTGTTGTTCTATCATTTCCCCTTTTAATAATTTTTGTTTTCCTTTAGTATACAGCTTTTCTTCAATTATTTATAATTGTAAACCTTGTGCTATCGTAGGCCACGTTACACAAGAAAAAAATTATAAAAAGAATACATTTAAAAAAACGTATATTCATTATGCAGAAGACAAGAGTAGAACTGGCATCGAGACCAAAAAAATCGCTCCCATCATCTTCTACACAAAAGTTAGCTAAAAGTATTTTACCTGTAAAACGCTATCTGCCACATGATCGGACAATATCTCTACTAATCAGAAGTACCGCCAGCCGATTTAGTCAATATAAGTAGGCAGCGTAAGTCAGTAAGGTTAACAGGCTCAGTTGGAGGGGAAGGCCTAGGTAGAAATACATGGTGAAGTTAAAGGAAGAAGAAGATATGTGGTGATCAAAAAGGTGTCCACAGAGAGGAAGAAATGGCAAGCCTATCACCAAGCCTCTGGGTTGAGGAGAAGAAGAGGAAGTCAGAGTATTCACCATTGTTGCTGACCGGTTTAATAACAGCCACTGAAGATCTGATACCGCAGTTTTAACGGAAACGGCTGGCCGAAGGTCAACTATCAGGTCACAGCCCAACACCTGAAAAACCTAAACGAACAAAAGCTAAAACATTAGTGGTTTTAAAATTTTCGAGCCTTGGGAACAGTGATCTATCGTTAAAAATTCAATACTTTTCATTGTCAAATGTGCCAAGTTATCTTTAGTAAAGTGATCTTTGCCTTGATTAGTCGATTCTTCAGTAGACGCCTGGTTATTAAGTCTTCTTGGTCGCTCACACTGCGAAGAAGGTTCGACTATGGAAGACCACATGCCACTAAACGAGAGTAATGCAGATTCCGTTGAAAATTTTTCACTTTTAACGATAGCGGAACTATATACCGACGATTTGAAAAGCGAGTAAATCAGACCTTGGAAGTTTAAGTATGAATATTTGTAAGGTGTGGGTTCCAACTACTATAACGGATGAGATCTTGTGTTCGAATGATATGAAATATCTGTTATAACAAAACCTCAGTTTGTATCTAATAACTTTTATTATTGAACAAATTTGTAACAATTAGTTTACCATGTAATACCTTTCTAAATAAAGTAAACTCCTTTATTCAGCCGTTCAGCCTCCTTTAATCTGCCGATATTTTTAAGCTAGTATGAACACGGCTTGCATATAAAATAGAAGCTGTGAAAATAAGCTAGTGGCATAGATGCTGCCAGCTGACAGACTAAGTGATTCAGAAATAAGGAAACCCATGGAAACCAATATTTATATATAGTTGAGACCATCGTGTGCAAGAGATGAAGGTGGTATGGCCATGTGCAGAAGATGGACCACGAAAGGTGGCCTACACGAATAATCGAATGAACCCGATATCCCACACAGAAGGAATAGTTTTGAACACAGAAGTGAACATCGCTTAGAACATAGAGGATTGGCGAATGGCGAACGGACGGACCGGGAGCGTTGGAATCTAACATGCAAGAGACAGCGACCGTCGTAAAGAAACCTTTCATGTGGTGTTTATAAACTAGGAGTGTCACTGACACAAATGGGCGTAGCATTTGATATTCGTAATAATATATTTATCAATATTTTTACAAACAACCGTCTTTGATCCGTTAGATAAATAGATTCGTAATAATTTATTTATCAATATTCTTATAATTAACAAAATATATACACTTTTATGATACACACTTTTTATTGAATACACTACATTATAGTACAATACACATTAATTGTCATTAGACATATTCCACAACCTTTGCAACTCATCTCTACGATCAACCATTGATGGACTTCTATCAATTTTTAGCAGTCTATCAAAATTAAACGCCGGTTTTAATAATAATCTTTCTAATGTTTTCACTCTTGAAAGAGCAACATACGTTAATCCAACCTGAAATTCATCGTCTCCTAAATTAACAATTGCCTTATTTAATGTTATCTATGTTAGCTAATGTTAGATTGCCTTGTGATCTATGTATACTAACAGCATATGCTAACATTAACGGAAATTGTTTGCGAGTACAACAAATTTCATTTTGCTTGAATGATGCCACTACTGGTATAATGGGTATTGAATTCTCGTACAGAACTGGTCCTGTATATTTTTTGAAAGATACAAGTATACATAATGTGATTGTTATAATTTTCGCATTCAACTGCCAGGTTATAAATAATATCAGTTACTGTCCCAACTGAACCGTTGAACCGTTGGCTAGTCCTTTTGTGATCCAAAAGATTTCTTCTAAGGATAACTCAAGCACCTTCACATAAACGTAAACGGGCAAATAATCTCTGAGCATCGTCAGATTTTGCTAGAGAGGGTTCTGGGCAATTGTGGATTCAATTGATTACAGCCACGGGTTGTTTATTGCTTTCTAGTTTTTCGTAATTAAAGCGTTCGATTTCAGCATTTTTCGACATTATACAGACAGTATCTTTGAAATTGTCCCCGATATTGTTTACATAAAATCTTTTAGATAAGAGCTGATAATCTTGTTCAGTGATTGTTCCATTTGCGACTCTATTTAAAGTCTCTCTGAAATTTTTTTGATCTCCACCTTGGTGTCTCATAATCTCCGTTAAAAAGAAAACTTTTTTGAACTGTTTACATAAAAGATTCGATTGAATGGTCTAAACATTATTACCAGTATTGTAAAGACTCCTGTCACAAACCGGTGGAAGTTGGGACCAATCACCGACTAAATACACCCAAAAGCCACCAAAAGGAATAGCTGAAAAATGCTGCTTTGCTTGTTTGAGTCGCATATCTACTTTAAAAAACAAATTAAAACCCAACCCAGCCAGCTTGATCAATAATAACGAACCTCACATCTTTTAATTTTTCTTCAAAAGCAATTTTGGATTCACCTTCGAAATCTTTGAAAGTTCCTCCCCTTCTCTTTGAAGTATTTATTCTTAGAGCTGAATGAATTGTTTGTCCAGCAATATTGTTAGCTGCCACACCAGTAGGAGCCATTGAAAGAGTTGCATCGCAGCCAAATTGAATTCTAGAGATCGGAAACTATATTCTAATTCATTCTGAAGATTCCTATATCCTGTGTTGTTTTGATCATATAACACATGATACATGTTATGCTCTGCAGGGCCTTCAACAGTTGCTGCAGCAACATTTTGTTGCTGTCTCATCCGTCTTTGACTTGTAGTTATACGACCAACATTTGGACCTCTTCTCCGTCGAGGCATACTATAAATATTACGTTATATATAAACTGATGAATAAGAATGTATAGAATATGCGTATAACAGAAAAAAAAGTACTTAAATAAAAAGTACAAAATTGAATGAGACGTATAAGAATAATAATTTTAATAGAATTTGGAAAATTGAATAAAGAAGTATAACAATAATAATTCAAATTGAATTTTTATTAAAATTTACCTGAACTGTGATTCATTGCAATATGTAATGGAAAGTTGCAGTTGCATCAGCGACTACATAGATTCTCGTCTAAAAATTGACACTTGTTCACCACTTACGTCCAATCCGTGCATCTGGCTACACCATAGAACAATGCTCTACTACTGTTTGAATTAAACACGTGTGAGACACGAATACAAAGTGTATACAACAAAATCTTATCTTATGGAGCGACAGCTAGCGCGGGCGGCGGGAGCCGCACACTCACACGCACCGGCATTTGTGATACAGCAAAATCTTATGCACGAATACAAAGTGTATACAGCAAAATCTTATCTTATCGGGCGAGAGCCAGCGTGGGCGGCGGAAGACGCACACGCACACGCACCGGCACGCAAGCGTCGAAATCGGCCGGTGACCGGTGTCGTATAGCGAGCGCCCCATAAGTACGAGTGAAACAGAGCCCCGTAGCTGGGCCACGATATTTCTATCTCTCTTCCTCTCACACATTTAAACTAGGTTTTTAAAAAATCTTAATATCTTTTGAACCAAATAACTTAGAGAAATAAAAATTACATGTGTGCACTCTACAATACAGTCCGGATATGTATACAAAACTGTATAACATTGGGTCGAGTAGTTTTGGGGGAGTTCGCGGTCGAAATTGTGCACAGAGTCATGGATAGAGGGCTATGCCTGATTTCGCTACGCTTATCAGGCTCCGTCCAATAAGGTTCAGTTAAAAAGCTAAGGGATATTTAGTAACGAGTTATGTGCAGAAAGTTTGTGCGTATGGAAATTAACTGTTGACGATAGAACGAAAGAAAGGAAAAGATTCCTAGTTTTTAAGTGAAGTACTGTATCAAAAAAAGTAAATATACTTTTAAAAGAACAACATTTAGATTTTTGAATGAGACATGAGCATTTTAAAGCTTTTGACAGTAAGATCCCATCTAATTTGACACAAAAATGTGTTAAAAAGAAAAATAATAATTGAAGGAATATACGCGTGGAAGAAAAAAATACAGACGGAGGTCTCGTCTGGAATATATTTTTGAAACAATTGGAATCGTAAATTGTGACTGTCATTACGCATAGAAGTGGGTTAACGCTAATGATCAAGAAACGTGGAAAACCGGTTAATAGCTAAGAGACACATAGAAATAACTACAGGACATTTTTTTGAGTCTCATTCCTCCTTTTAAGGTTAAAAAGATAATATTATACCCTGATTAACGAAAGAAAGTGACTGGCGGAGCGGCCGCGCGGCGACCGAGTTTGTAGTAAAAACATTCCACTTAATAACCTCGTGGAAACGTAAAATACAGGGCTAGAAATGTCTAATGAACTGTATTTTAATCATCAATTAAAGACGTTTTTAACAAACTTTTCTAATTTTATAAATCTTTTTTCAATTAATTTATATTGAGAGTTAAATAAAAAAATACACGAATTTGAATTAAAAATTTAGGGTTTATCGTTTTTATTACGTAAGAACTCAGAGGTTAAGCATCGGAAAAACATTTCTTGTAGGCAAATGGTAGTCCACCTTCTTTAGTACAATATATCAAAAATTGAGATTCCTACGATTAAAATTAACGACGTTATTAATTTTTTTCTAATGTCCTGTTAACTCAGTTGTTAAAAGTTGTACATGAATAAGATTTGCGTGACGCTCTCTTTAGATAACTAAGTGTAGAAGACATATACAACTTACACCTTGTACGTGATAGGAATACTACAATGGATTAATATATAAAGTGAATTTCACAGAGAGCAGTGCGTGGCGCTCTGCGGCGGAAGTACAGTCAGAACCTAGTGGACCCATTTTATTCGCGCGCGCTACCGTGTTCGTTTGAAGACTACTAACTCACAGCTATAAGTGTTTTAATAAGTGTTTCTTATAGTGTTTTAATAGTGTATTTTTATTATTTATACACACATTTTATGAGCGGATTCCATAAAAGCTGAAGAACACTACAATACTTGTAAGTACCTTACTGTCTTTATTATTTATTTGTCAATTCTAATAACAAGTAATTTACTAATTGTTTTTTACATTTCAATACATTATAACAGTAAAATACTGTTATAATTATGCAATATCTGGTAAACCGAGCTTTGCTCGGTAGTTTTAAACTGTAAACTGTATTTCATAGGTAAATAATTAGTTGTTGAGAAATTTGAATGGCATTAACAATTTCCCAGCAATTACATTGCACTTCAATTAGTAGTATTAAAGCTGATCACAAAACAAAAATAGTTTATTAACAAGAAAACAATAAATACCGTACCGCAAAAGAGTGATAAACAATCATTCAAGACCATCTGTTATAAAAAGCATGTTCAACTAAACCACAAAAGTGTGGTCAGATGTAAGTTTTTGACAGATCTCCAGGTAGATAGATTAGATTAAATAAGTAGACAGATAACTAAAATCTCTGTATATTTATATGAGAGACTGGTGACTCGTAGCAAGTTGGCTGTGTCAATGCGTGAGCCGTGAGCGTATGCACCACTTTCTTTGGGCTGTTACTGTACCTTGACTCGATGGCGCGCCGTTGAGCGATGTTAGTTCTAATTTTCCTATATTAACTAATTGCGGTTATATTTCGTAATATTTGAAGGTTACATACGACTTTTTGTTGATGAATACAATTTTGTTATGCTTACTGTGAAAAAACTCAATGAAAAAAATTATTAATAACGGAGTTAACAGTACATTTGGAAAAAATTAATAACGTCGTTAATATTATTCGTAGGAATCTCAATTTTTGATATATTGTACTAAAGAAGGTGGACTACCATTTGTCTACAAGAAATGTTTTTCCGATGCTTAACCTCTGAGTTCTTACGTAATAAAAACGATAAACCCTAAATTTTTAATTCAAATTCGTGTATTTTTTTATTTAACTCTCAATGTAAATTAATTGAAAAAAGATTTTAAAAATTAGAAAAGTCTGTTAAAAACGTCTTTAATTGATGATTAAAATACAGTTCATTAGACATTTCTAGCCCTGTATTTTACGTTTCCACGAGGTTATTAAGTGGAATGTTTTTACTACAAACTCGGTCGCCGCGCGGCCGCTCCGCCAGTCACTTTCTTTCGTTAATCAGGGTATAGATGGTGTCACTTATATTTCTAGAGTTATCTTTGTTTCAGCTGAGTGCGGTCTGATATAACCCATCGCAATGAATAATCGTATTGAATAACAAAAACCTTTTGTGGTATATAGACTATAGCTCTCTATATTCTATGCTATATGTATATAGTATGTATATGAATATGCACTCACACACGCGCGTATATGTATATATATATACAGATGCGCGCGCGCGTGTGTAGGTTTATGTATATATGTATATGTATACGTATTACCTCTCTCTGTATATGTGTGTGCTTTACACGTGGGTAAACACGTTTAGAAAGAGGATCAACGGTTTTACGTGAATAAAACATGTAAAGCATTTTTGTTAAATGGGTTAACCGTTGGCTGTGTAATTGAACTAATGAAGTTTACATTATATATCAGTCAACACTCTGATTATCTCAACCAAGCATAAAGCTAGTTTGTACTACGCGGATCTACTTGCATCCCATGGTTAGGTTTTTAATATATAATTCCCTAAATATAATCTCCTGCGTCTAACGTAAAATAAAGGAACAGGCACGGAAAACAGGCGTGCATATCTATTTGTAAATAACATGTAATATTTATTTAATTACATTCAAAGAAACTGTCGACAGCCGTTTGTTACTCTTTTCGGCTTCTTGGAATTCTTTTTCTTCTGTTTCTTTATTTCTAAGCTGGCTGTTTAATCTGATTTTACGAAAACTCGCCACCTCTTTGTTGGTCGTCATCGAGATGTTCTTCATATACGCGATTTACAGCTCCACGATTTACATGCGCCAAACTTTGCTCATTCGTAGATGCCATATGCTCGTATCATCCGCGTCTTCTGTGACAAATTAACTTGTTTGTTTAATGATGGTTCTTATCTCCTGACTGTCTGCTTTTTAACATATTTTTCTTTACATTTCATCCTGTTCTACTGCTTTCTTTCTTCGACATCACGCAGTCTCTATTTGATGGAGGATGTTTTTCCTCCATATCCAGGATATTTATTCGTTGTTGTACATTAATCTTATTTAAAATGCACATGAAGTATACCGGTACGCCTTAAAGTAGGATACACCAAGGGCTTGTGTAGGCCTACCCTAGATTTAGGTTTAGGACTTAAAGATTTACCTCTATGGGAACTCACTTGATGCGCCTATTCCTGGCGTCGTGGCCGAGCCGATTCGGACGGTAGTTAAGGGGGGACATCTGTCTGTAATTAAATGTAATCTGTGGCTGATTAGGGTAGGAAACAAAGATTAACACTAAAGATATTTGCTATATCACAAGGCAAGAAGACAAAAAGAGTTTATGATTGAACGAAAAAACCTGTCTGTATGGAATCATTCTGTTTGTTCCTTGCCATACAACCGCTCCCTCCATATTCCGGCATTTATAGAATATTAAGAAATACTTGGAGCAAGATAACTTAACTCCCTAGTGACGTCACAGCAGATATCTGTATGTGTCAAATCGCAAATGTTACCGCCGACGTAGTGTCATAATTATAAGAAATGTTACAACATATCACAATGTATTCTAAACGTAGCTAAAACATAAGCTAAGAAAATGTTAGAGAATTATAAAAAAGGGCTTGGGAAGAAATTTCCTTGCAGTGCATTCTTTACTTGTAAAACTGGCTGAATTCTAATTAGATTCTTGGTTGACGACTGCTGATTTCATCTGTAGGGCCTGCCGTCGACATTCAATAAGCTCGCTGTTCGCACATAACTACGTAGACAGACCACGTCGGTGGTTACCGACAGTGTTCTCCACAACATAACTTAGAGAAACCCTCTTCTATAAAATATACATTTAAAAATACTATTTAATTGGTGCAGCTTTGTGTTTCTGATTCGTCATATTTACTGAAACCCGTTGAAATTCGTACATTTCTTCAAACAGACATATACATTTGCCATACATTTGCCCGAAACAGGTATGATTTCTGTGCAAAAATAGCAGCAACCGTAGTTTATTATAAAACAAATAAATAAAAAATAGACATAAGTGGATGTGCGTATATATGTAGTGTTAATAAAATATTAGGGATATATCCGACTAGTTTTATTTCTGCATGTATGAAGCTTTTGTGTAAACAGGTAACCACAGGGATTTATTTTGAGACTTGTTAATTGTTAGCAAAAGGTATTTCATACAAATAAATATTTATGACTGCTGCTAAGAGTCATATATCAGCGTGGAATATGTGGATACTTGAAGACGCTAATATTTTCTACGAACCGATAAGCATGGAAAATACTTTTACCCATGTACAGAATATATATAGTTAATTTCGCTACCGGTCATTAATAGAGTTCTATATTTTCCTGAAGAGAGTATATGTTTCCTCTGGTTATCTAACACAAGCTCTATACGTAGCGAGCGGCGAGACTTTTCTACGTATGTTACTTAATAGTACATGTCATTAGTAAAGTCAGCTGTTCATCTTCCGAAAGAAAACGATACGACGATGGCAGACCAGTCGCAATAAAAAACGTAAAACTTCAGAATTCGGTAGGGCCACCGACATAAGATGTTACATTCCAAAATCGGGCTCGGTATTAATTTATTAGGTACTTAACAAGTCTTAGGTATTTACCTTTAACCGTTCCAGGAATAAGACTTGACGAATTCAGCTAAGTAACCGTGCAGGTTATCTCAGGAGAACTTCACTGTAAACGAATCATTATTACAAGTTGCGTAACTGAGAACAGTAGTAAGAGACAAGGCGGCTTAAAAATGTTAACTTTAAATTAATGTTATAAACTTTAAATGTCAATTTACAAAAAAAAAACTATATGCCCTAACTTTGTGACAAAATGTTAGAGAAAACAATTCGTCAGTGTTATTTTTAAACTTTATTTCTTTCTCTTGCTTTTACTGTTTTTGTTGGAAACGTAGAAGATATTTATGTAGCTGCTACATCAAAAAGTTCAGAATTAGAGATTGAAAGATCAAGTGCTCTTAGGCTTCCGTTTACTGATTAAAAGTTTCCTAGAAAAGATTCCTAGTTTTTAAGTGAAGTACTGTATCAAAAAAAGTAAATATACTTTTAAAAGAACAACATTTAGATTTTTGAATGAGACATGAGCATTTTAAAGCTTTTGACAGTTAGATCCCATCTAATTTGACACAAAAATGTGTTAAAAAGAAAAATAATAATTGAAGGAATATACGCGTGCAAGAAAAAAATACAGACGGAGGTCTCGTCTGGAATATATTTTTGAAACAATTGGAATCGTAAATTGTGACTGTCATTACGCATAGAAGTGGGTTAACGCTAATGATCAAGAAACGTGGAAAACCGGTTAATAGCTAAGAGACACATAGAAATAACTACAGGACATTTTTTTGAGTCTCATTCCTCCTTTTAAGGTTAAAAAGATAATATTATACCCTGATTAACGAAAGAAAGTGACTGGCGGAGCGGCAGCGCGGCGACCGAGTTTGTAGTAAAAACATTCCAATTAATAACCTCGTGGAAACGTAAAATACAGGGCTAGAAATGTCTAATGAACTGTATTTTAATCATCAATTAAAGACGTTTTTAACAAACTTTTCTAATTTTATAAATCTTTTTTCAATTAATTTATATTGAGAGTTAAATAAAAAAATACACGAATTTGAATTAAAAATTTAGGGTTTATCGTTTTTATTACGTAAGAACTCAGAGGTTAAGCATCGGAAAAACATTTCTTGTAGACAAATGGTAGTCCACCTTCTTTAGTACAATATATCAAAAATTGAGATTCCTACGATTAAAATTAACGACGTTATTAATTTTTTTCTAATATCCTGTTAACTCAGTTGTTAAAAGTTGTACATGAATAAGATTTGCGTGACGCTCTCTTTAGATAACTAAGTGTAGAAGACATATACAACTTACACCTTGTACGTGATAGGAATACTACAATGGATTAATATATAAAGTGAATTTCACAGAGAGCAGTGCGTGGCGCTCTGCGGCGGAAGTACAGTCAGAACCTAGTGGACCCATTTTATTCGCGCGCGCTACCGTGTTCGTTTGAAGACTACTAACTCACAGCTATAAGTGTTTCTTATAGTGTTTTAATAGTGTATTTTTATTATTTATACACACATTTTATGAGCGGATTCCATAAAAGCTGAAGAACACTACAATACTTGTAAGTACCTTACTGTCTTTATTATTTATTTGTCAATTCTAATAACAAGTAATTTACTAATTGTTTTTTACATTTCAATACATTATAACAGTAAAATACTGTTATAATTATGCAATATCTGGTAGACCGAGCTTTGCTCGGTAGTTTTAAACTGTAAACTGTATTTCATAGGTAAATAATTAGTTGTTGAGAAATTTGAATGGCATTAACAATTTCCCAGCAATTACATTGCACTTCAATTAGTAGTATTAAAGCTGATCACAAAACAAAAATAGTTTATTAACAAGAAAACAATAAATACCGTACCGCAAAAGAGTGATAAACAATCATTCAAGACCATCTGTTATAAAAAGCATGTTCAACTAAACCACAAAAGTGTGGTCAGATGTAAGTTTTTGACAGATCTCCAGGTAGATAGATTAGATTAAATAAGTAGACAGATAACTAAAATCTCTGTATATTTATATGAGAGATTGGTGACTCGTAGCAAGTTGGCTGTGTCAATGCGTGAGCCGTGAGCGTATGCACCACTTTCTTTGGGCTGTTACTGTACCTTGACTCGATGGCGCGCCGTTGAGTGATGTTAGTTCTAATTTTCCTATATTAACTAATTGCGGTTATATTTCGTAATATTTGAAGGTTACATACGACTTTTTGTTGATGAATACAATTTTGTTATGCTTACTGTGAAAAAACTCAATGAAAAAAATTATTAATAACGGAGTTAACAGTACATTTGGAAAAAATTAATAACGTCGTTAATATTATTCGTAGGAATCTCAATTTTTGATATATTGTACTAAAGAAGGTGGACTACCATTTGTCTACAAGAAATGTTTTTCCGATGCTTAACCTCTGAGTTCTTACGTAATAAAAACGATAAACCCTAAATTTTTAATTCAAATTCGTGTATTTTTTTATTTAACTCTCAATGTAAATTAATTGAAAAAAGATTTTAAAAATTAGAAAAGTCTGTTAAAAACGTCTTTAATTGATGATTAAAATACAGTTCATTAGACATTTCTAGCCCTGTATTTTACGTTTCCACGAGGTTATTAATTGGAATGTTTTTACTACAAACTCGGTCGCCGCGCGGCCGCTCCGCCAGTCACTTTCTTTCGTTAATCAGGGTATAGATGGTGTCACTTATATTTCTAGAGTTATCTTTGTTTCAGCTGAGTGCGGTCTGATATAACCCATCGCAATGAATAATCGTATTGAATAACAAAAACCTTTTGTGGTATATAGACTATAGCTCTCTATATTCTATGCTATATGTATATAGTATGTATATGAATATGCACTCACACACGCGCGTATATGTATATATATATACAGATGCGCGCGCGCGTGTGTAGGTTTATGTATATATGTATATGTATACGTATTACCTCTCTCTGTATATGTGTGTGCTTTACACGTGGGTAAACACGTTTAGAAAGAGGATCAACGGTTTTACGTGAATAAAACATGTAAAGCATTTTTGTTAAATGGGTTAACCGTTGGCTGTGTAATTGAACTAATGAAGTTTACATTATATATCAGTCAACACTCTGATTATCTCAACCAAGCATAAAGCTAGTTTGTACTACGCGGATCTACTTGCATCCCATGGTTAGGTTTTTAATATATAATTCCCTAAATATAATCTCCTGCGTCTAACGTAAAATAAAGGAACAGGCACGGAAAACAGGCGTGCATATCTATTTGTAAATAACATGTAATATTTATTTAATTACATTCAAAGAAACTGTCGACAGCCGTTTGTTACTCTTTTCGGCTTCTTGGAATTCTTTTTCTTCTGTTTCTTTATTTCTAAGCTGGCTGTTTAATCTGATTTTACGAAAACTCGCCACCTCTTTGTTGGTCGTCATCGAGATGTTCTTCATATACGCGATTTACAGCTCCACGATTTACATGCGCCAAACTTTGCTCATTCGTAGATGCCATATGCTCGTATCATCCGCGTCTTCTGTGACAAATTAACTTGTTTGTTTAATGATGGTTCTTATCTCCTGACTGTCTGCTTTTTAACATATTTTTCTTTACATTTCATCCTGTTCTACTGCTTTCTTTCTTCGACATCACGCAGTCTCTATTTGATGGAGGATGTTTTTCCTCCATATCCAGGATATTTATTCGTTTTTGTACATTAATCTTATTTAAAATGCACATGAAGTATACCGGTACGCCTTAAAGTAGGATACACCAAGGGCTTGTGTAGGCCTACCCTAGATTTAGGTTTAGGACTTAAAGATTTACCTCTATGGGAACTCACTTGATGCGCCTATTCCTGGCGTCGTGGCCGAGCCGATTCGGACGGTAGTTAAGAGGGGACATCTGTCTGTAATTAAATGTAATCTGTGGCTGATTAGGGTAGGAAACAAAGATTAACACTAAAGATATTTGCTATATCACAAGGCAAGAAGACAAAAAGAGTTTATGATTGAACGAAAAAACCTGTCTGTATGGAATCATTCTGTTTGTTCCTTGCCATACAACCGCTCCCTCCATATTCCGGCATTTATAGAATATTAAGAAATACTTGGAGCAAGATAACTTAACTCCCTAGTGACGTCACAGCAGATATCTGTATGTGTCAAATCGCAAATGTTACCGCCGACGTAGTGTCATAATTATAAGAAATGTTACAACATATCACAATGTATTCTAAACGTAGCTAAAACATAAGCTAAGAAAATGTTAGAGAATTATAAAAAAGGGCTTGGGAAGAAATTTCCTTGCAGTGCATTCTTTACTTGTAAAACTGGCTGAATTCTAATTAGATTCTTGGTTGACGACTGCTGATTTCATCTGTAGGGCCTGCCGTCGACATTCAATAAGCTCGCTGTTCGCACATAACTACGTAGACAGACCACGTCGGTGGTTACCGACAGTGTTCTCCACAACATAACTTAGAGAAACCCTCTTCTATAAAATATACATTTAAAAATACTATTTAATTGGTGCAGCTTTGTGTTTCTGATTCGTCATATTTACTGAAACCCGTTGAAATTCGTACATTTCTTCAAACAGACATATACATTTGCCATACATTTGCCCGAAACAGGTATGATTTCTGTGCAAAAATAGCAGCAACCGTAGTTTATTATAAAACAAATAAATAAAAAATAGACATAAGTGGATGTGCGTATATATGTAGTGTTAATAAAATATTAGGGATATATCCGACTAGTTTTATTTCTGCATGTATGAAGCTTTTGTGTAAACAGGTAACCACAGGGATTTATTTTGAGACTTGTTAATTGTTAGCAAAAGGTATTTCATACAAATAAATATTTATGACTGCTGCTAAGAGTCATATATCAGCGTGGAGTATGTGGATACTTGAAGACGCTAATATTTTCTACGAACCGATAAGCATGGAAAATACTTTTACCCATGTACAGAATATATATAGTTAATTTCGCTACCGGTCATTAATAGAGTTCTATATTTTCCTGAAGAGAGTATATGTTTCCTCTGGTTATCTAACACAAGCTCTATACGTAGCGAGCGGCGAGACTTTTCTACGTATGTTACTTAATAGTACATGTCATTAGTAAAGTCAGCTGTTCATCTTCCGAAAGAAAACGATACGACGATGGCAGACCAGTCGCAATAAAAAACGTAAAACTTCAGAATTCGGTAGGGCCACCGACATAAGATGTTACATTCCAAAATCGGGCTCGGTATTAATTTATTAGGTACTTAACAAGTCTTAGGTATTTACCTTTAACCGTTCCAGGAATAAGACTTGACGAATTCAGCTAAGTAACCGTGCAGGTTATCTCAGGAGAACTTCACTGTAAACGAATCATTATTACAAGTTGCGTAACTGAGAACAGTAGTAAGAGACAAGGTGGCTTAAAAATGTTAACTTTAAATTAATGTTATAAACTTTAAATGTCAATTTACAAAAAAAAAACTATATGCCCTAACTTTGTGACAAAATGTTAGAGAAAACAATTCGTCAGTGTTATTTTTAAACTTTATTTCTTTCTCTTGCTTTTACTGTTTTTGTTGGAAACGTAGAAGATATTTATGTAGCTGCTACATCAAAAAGTTCAGAATTAGAGATTGAAAGATCAAGTGCTCTTAGGCTTCCGTTTACTGATTAAAAGTGAACTATAAACCACGCGTATTGTACGTCCCTCTGTGACATTTGTTATTGGAATGGTGTACAGTTGTTCCAGAGAACGTTTAAAGTTATCTTTTGTAAATAGATAGATAGAGTCGTTTCACTGAAGAAGACGTGTAACAATCATTTCCAGGCTAAACACACAGTACACTAATGAAAGGGAAGTTTATACTCCAGTTATGTTGAAACATGCAAATTATTGTTAGAACCTCTTAGATTGTTTATCTGTTGACTGGCATCGACTTCATTAGTTCATCGTTAGACTTACTTTTCATATCAGCACCGCATGCGGTTCATATTCTTTGCTTACAGTCTTTTAAACATTTAACACAGTACACCGCTCATAAAAAACGCGATGCGTTTTCCTTTTATACGCTACAGTAATGAATCATGGGCGAATAGATTATGCAGTTTTAATAACAAAGTCATACTATAAATAACGGCCAGCAGGTATTTAAGAAAAGTTTAATATACACTGGCTGCATGAGTCTATGATTTCCTTATAACCCATATTTACTTTTTTAATATTAATGAGATTAATGAGATTTACACATCACAGACCTTACAAGGCCAAATATAAATGTGTTTCAGATATGCTTCTTAGGCTTACACAGCACGAGTTACTGTGTTGTTTAAATTCATTCCCGGGCTGTTTGGCCGTAGTCCAAAGTTTCTAACTAAAACAGACGTTTTGGCAACAGAATGGTCTCTAACGTTTCTACCCTACGTTAGTAGAGCTCGAATTTTACACTGATGATGGTAGGCGATGGTGCTGTCGAAACGTCTGTTTTTGTTAGAAACAATTGACCACTACCAAACAGCCTGCGAACAAATTTTAACAACATAAATGTGTTTTATTTATTGTAATACTAAATTTCTAGAGATGTAGGGCCTACTTAATCTGCTCAGTTTCTGTTTGGTATTTTGTGAAAAAATTGTTATTTTATTTTTAGTGTTTTTATACATTCAGTTAGTTTAGTATTACGGTTTCCATTCGATGTGTGAACACAATGAGAAAACACACACGGGACGGGGAATGCAAGTACGGAAAACATACGGAAACACCTGAAAATATTGACCTTCTGACGGTGGTACACAACTGACTCTGCTTTGCAGTGACACGAAGGCAGTGTTCTGCGCTGAAGTACGCCTACACCGATTATGGCTGCTGTTTTCTGTGCCTTTTTTGCAAAACAAATTTGTTGCATGTATAGCTGTATTTGAAACTTTATGGTTCAGAACAGAATTGTCTGAAATAACCTTACTATAGTTTATTTCAGAAGTGGATTCACGTGAGACCGTCGGTTTCGCGGCGTTGCCCTACATTCATGGGGTGACGGACCGCATTGGTAGGCTGCTCAGTCGGCACGGTGTGAGGCCAGTATTCAAGCCGACAAAGAAGATACACCAGTTCTTGCGGCCGACGAAGGATGTCCGAGACCCGCTGCGGTGTGTACGGAGTTCCCTGCTCATGCGGCCAGGTGTACATTGGTACCACGAAGCGCAGCGTCCGCACACGCGTGGGTGAACATAGCCGTTACTGTAGACTGGGACAGCCGGAGAAGTCTGCCGTGGCCGAACACGCGCTCGCCAATGCCGACCATCGGATCCGTTTCGATGAGACGAAACTCTTGTCGGCGGTGAGTGATTACTTCCCTCGTCTTCATATGGAGTCCGTCTTGAATTCCGGCAGACATTACAGCGCTTTTCCGGCATGTTCTGAAAACTACATATTTTCAGTACGGCGGTGAGTTCTTTGAAATGATTGATGGTGTGGCCATGGGGAGTCCACTCAGTCCTGTGGTGGCGAACTTTTATATGGAACGGTTCGAACAGCGGGCAATTACATCTTTTCCGCTGAAGCCGAGGTGCTGGTTCCGGTATGTTGATGACACATTTGTTATCTGGAGCCATGGTGAGGAAGAACTCGGCAGGTTCCTGGCACACCTCAATCAGGTTCACCCACGGATACAGTTTACTGTCGAGAGAGAGACCGACAATCAGCTGGCTTTTCTGGACGTGTTGGTCCTTAGAAGGACCGATGGCAGCCTCGGACATAAAGTTTATAGAAAACCGACGCACACTAACCGCTATCTCCATAAACAGTCGAACCACCATCCCAGCCAGAAGAGGGCGGTGTTGAAGACCTTGGTGGACCGGGCTAGGAGGATATGCGAGCCCCGGTACCTCGATGATGAGCTGCGCCACCTCGAACTAGCGCTGCAGGCCAATGGGTATTCCGTCGGGGAGGTGAGACGTGCGGTCCGGCCGAGAAGAACAGCCAGGCCGGAAGTGGATTCACGTGAGACCGTCGGTTTCGCGGCGTTGCCCTACATTCATGGGGTGACGGACCGCATTGGTAGGCTGCTCAGTCGGCACGGTGTGAGGCCAGTATTCAAGCCGACAAAGAAGATACACCAGTTCTTGCGGCCGACGAAGGATGTCCGAGACCCGCTGTCATCGTGCGGTGTGTACGGAGTTCCCTGCTCATGCGGCCAGGTGTACATTGGTACCACGAAGCGCAGCGTCCGCACACGCGTGGGTGAACATAGCCGTTACTGTAGACTGGGACAGCCGGAGAAGTCTGCCGTGGCCGAACACGCGCTCGCCAATGCCGACCATCGGATCCGTTTCGATGAGACGAAACTCTTGTCGGCGGTGAGTGATTACTTCCCTCGTCTTCATATGGAGTCCGTCTTGATTCAGAAGCATGCTGCGATCGCTATGAATCGACGGGGCGAAAGCATCTCATTAAGTGCATTATGGCATGGCGCGATGCGAGCCTCTCACACACCTTCTTGTTTCTGATTGGCCGGTGATGTTTACTTACCTGTGCGGGGGTTGCAATTAGTAAACAATTAGCACAGGTGGCATCGCGGGAAATCAGCAGCCTTCCCCACAGTATTTCTTGGAAAACAAGTGAGTCACATAATGGCGTATCTTGGTGCGAGCCAATCATATACCATCTCTGTTGTGATTGGTTGATGGTGTCATTTTTACCTGTACGTGGGACTTTGCTGAATTTATATGTACAGGTAGCATGGCAGGACAGCTTTAGTCTATACCACAGTACTGTGGGCCTGCACGTAAACACCCCGAGTGCAGAAATCTTATTCCACTGATGATGGCAGCCAGTGGTGCTGCCGAAACGTTTGGTTTTGTTTTTAACCATGGACCACGGCCAAACAGCCCGGATATTTTTCATAATTCAACTTACTATAGTTTGTTTACTGAGAATTATTTTTAGTGGATAATGTTCCTGAAAAATTTGAAATCATAGTAAATGATCGGTCACGTCAGTCAAAATGCAATACAAATGGTTTAGATAATTTTTGCCTTTTTGTATTTTTGAGTTTCTCTATACTTTTTACATTTACGTTCTATGCAGAAAAGAAACGAATATTTCAGACCGAAGGCGTCGAAAATGTTCTCCCTTTTTCCTTTCATCCAACTCTTTTTGCATTCATGAGGGATTGGTACGAGGATGTTTCGATATGCATTTTTCTCTCCAAAACTCCTTTACCCTGCTCACCACATTTCTTCATACAGTGGAAGTTTTCTTATTTTCTCAGGTATTTCGTTCATCTTGCTGCATGTGTCTTGCTTTCTATTTTACCTTATGCAGAAATGCTTCAATCCGCTCTCTTTTTAGCTTGTATGTCTTATTATTTACCTTTGACACTTACTTTTACCTACACAATTAGTAATGAAAAATATTTTGTTTTGCTTTGTATCCATGATACTTTGAAAGCACGTTTGTTGTTTCGCTGTCAACATATTTCAATACTTTATTTTTTTATTGAAACCTACAAAATATAAAATAAAAAACATCAGCTCACGTTACGAACCCGCTGGTGTCTGTTAAGAAAGTTTTAGCAGTATTTTTTCTGTGTTTAGTTTTGTTAATTACTTTGTAATATATGTACTGTACTTTCTGCTCTTTCTTCTTCATGTCATATCATAGGAAGGAAGCTTCCTATAGTGCCTATAAGATATTTTCATTCTCTTTATGGTGGATCTGCCACAGACATATAAGTCATAGGCATATATATTCGTATTTGTTTAGCCAGTCTTCACTGTGGTTTACTTTCTAAACATTCTTTTAATTGCCTTTCAAGTTAAAAATTCCAACTTCTTTTCTTATAACAGATCTTCTACAGCTGAAAGCTAACATTATCCTATTTCGCTCATAATACTATTCTTTGTTAAAGTATAAATAAATAAATGTAAGTTCATGCAATATATGTTTATTAGTATAAGTATATAACCAAATTTTAGTGAAACTCCCTACACAAATTGTTTTAATCTTCCCAATTCCCTAACTGATGTATTTATGAAATTTTGAGGTGACGGACTTGGGTCTTTAGTCCATTCATTATTTTTGTTAATGTCCGGAAATCGGCTAAAAAATTGTTATAATTTAACCACTTATAGATTTTATCCACTCTTGCGACTATTTCAATTTTACAAAATACCTACGTTTTACACGCTAATATTTGCCTTTTACAGTAATCCATTAAGCTTTCCCAGAATTCATATAGTTTGTATTGTGTACAAGACTTGACTTATTGTACGTATTTCAATCTTCGTTTGTTTACGATTTCATTGGTGTTGAAGACGAATTGCGTAATGTTACATATAACGCTAAAACTTTATATGACAATATTTCCAAACACACAGATGTATACATATATATACGTGGATCACAAACATATACGTGCGCACTCATCTTTATATATCGCGCATATCACAAAATAACTCTCTAATAAGTAAAACATAACACAAAGGAGCAATAATGGTTTTGACGTGTTAGCCATGTTAGATCGGTTTGTAATACAATTCGCAGTCTGAAAGGCCATCTTTGCCTACATTGGAAAAGACGATTCTATTTTAAATTATAATGTTTTCTGGTAACATTTAGAATATGACACGTAAATTTATTGAGTAAACAGAGGTAAAACTGACATACATATCAAACTGAATTGGTCGTGCTGAAATGTAACATTCTTATTTTTGCACAAATTACAAATTACAACATCGTAATTGCCCATTTAGATGCATCGATGCTTCTTCAAGCACATAAAGCTTATATTATGTATTTTTATGTTTTCTTACCTTTCACATTTTTCTTAGTATTTATTTTGCTTGTACATGAAAATGCCACCAGATCTTTATATTTGTTTTGTGGTAAGATTTTATCTACTAACTTCTAACATTTGAAGTGTTATGAAAGTTAATCATGTTACTGGGTAACAAATTTTCATATAATATTAAAAAAAACAAATAATTAATAACAAATGATTTGTTGTTATTATAATTAATATTACTTATTGTTGTAGTAATATGATAATAAAATTTGATTACCTAAAATCCAGTTTTGAAGTATAGGAGGGGCAATAACGATTGCCTGAATATAGAAAATCAGGTAAATTAGATCTAATCTTTCTTTCGTAATGTACAAAATATAACGGGCTTTGATCGTTTTAAAAGGGTTTAATCCTATTGTTTTGCATTTAGGTTATTGGCTTTCTTTCTTACTGCAAAAATATCTTATACAATAATAAATATGATCCTAATAAAAAACTGCTAACAAAAATTAAAATAAGGACGTTCGGAGGAAACGATATATGAATGACGAAGTTTGAGTATAACAGAATATTGAGGAAAGTGATATAAAAGTAACCAAGGACGCACGGAACTGAAAACATAGATTTCGGGGGGAAGAAAACTAAGATGTTTGGAAACGGCAAAAAAGTGAAAGTAGCTTTAGCAAAATGTGATTAAACAAAGACAAAATTAATGACATTACCAAACACACTAAATCACAGATATACACAATCACAGACTTATACGTTATACAGTAAATAACTATCAGAAAAATTGTTACGTAGTTTGATTTACAACTGAAAATTATGTGGCCGTTGCCAAATTAATAAATACATTGGAATCTGACATTACCAGTTACTTACAAATAAAAATCTAAATAAGTTACTTAGTGCAGAAGTTTATACACGCACAAGCGAAATAGTAAGTACATATATAGGCCTACTTCAACACGCCGAATTTTCTAACTTCAGACTTAGTAGGCCTATTTGTATTATTGCAAAGGCAACGTAATGCGTTTGGCAGTGACCGCATTTGTAATTTCTTAACAAAATTGCAAGTAATTTACCTTAGCCATTTCTTTACACATTGCTCCCTCTTTTCTGACGGATTTTTTCTCGAATACACTCTAAAATGTTAGTTAAACTCTGAAATAAATTAATTTTAAATCAAGTTGTAATTTATTTATAGAATTCTTGCTTCCAAAAACATATTGCTTACATTAATTCAAATTGAATGTAAAAGAGAAACATTTCTTTGAAATATTAAAAAATTGCATGAAAAGACAAACATGCGTAGGGCATTTATAACTTGTGTGGTTTATGTATAGGCCTACAATGAGAAGTTGTTCCTCTATTAGATTAATGTAACTGTCATTTAGGTGCATTCTTAATATGTAGTTTAATCCAGTGTTTAAGTTCAGATGTTTTCAAATCTTATTGGTTTACTAGCTATGTTTTGTGTTTCGCGCGCGCGCGCGCGGACGTGTGTGATTCAAAACCAGAGACACATTAATTTAACATTGCTACCATACACATGTATCGTTCATACAATCGTCGTCATGTATTGTTCTGCCCCTTTACACCACTGTTGATTCCAATTGCCCCTCTACCAGATCTTTTCAGTTCTCTTTATACTCTTCTCGCCTAACGTCGTCTGTCGTGGTTAATAGTTTTTTATCTTCTCCCGTTTCCCATTCATCGTTCATTTAAAACAATCATTAGTATTTCTTTCCATCTTATACGAAGTTTTTATAGTTTTCCTTTTATTGTCCTGTGTATTCTTTATTCAGTTCAAAACGTCTTCGTAATTTAGTCGTTCAACCTATTCTTTTCTCACAAGTTTTCTACATAACCATATAAGACAGACTATATCTATTTATGTATCTTTTCCCGATTGTATAAACTTCAGATCCTTATAACACAAAATCACTTCATCCGTATTTACATAAAATTGAAAGCATCTAAATGAAATATACTGTCAATAATATGGGTTAATGATTTTATTCTGATTCTGAATCTGATTGTAAAACTATGAAACCAGAATCAAGTGTTCTCCAGTGTACAGAATTAATCTACGTAAATGTGCAGTCAATTTAACATTTCGTATTATACACGTATTCGTGTATTGTTTTGACTTATGACAATACATGAGCATTATTTGTTGTTAACTTTATTTATTCTTTCTCAAATTTCTTGAATGTTTTATAGATTCCACGTCTGTAAGCATATTGAATTATTGTTATCGCTTTCTACATAACGCAACCTATTAATTCATTGAAAAAACCTCAATATTTTAATTACTTAGGTACAGTATTTATCATGACGTCTCTAACATGATCACAATTGCATTACAATTTTTTCCTAGTGATATAATTACTTAATATGCACAATAGTCAACCGACAATAAAATAACCAAATCAAGTATATTTTCTATTTGATAGCACAAAACACTTCTATGTCTCATAAAGTATTGCATTAAAAGGAAAAAAAACTTTTACCTAACAGTAAACACACTGGCAGTTGTAACCACGGTTTGCGGAATTTTTTGCTGAAATCGCAGAACTGAACAAACTCAGCTGCCTACGTCAGAAAGGTTGTGTAGCTACCGACATGACAGGTGGACGAAAAGGTTCACGATATTTTCTACCAGTCAAGAATTGTATGCCAACAATATGCAAGTTGAGCTTAGCTGTGCAAGGAGCATCTTAAATAATTTCATGTAGTTGTATACTCAGTGTTAGGTGACAAGCGTCACGTTCCACTGCTATATATTTACGCTAACAATACATACGTTCCGCTATGCATTTCATTTACCGTCGCATCGGCATTACAGTATTGTGAGTAATAATAATATTATCGCCTTACTACGGAATACAATTCGACTAATATTATTTGGTGTTTGTTATGTTATTTCTCTATACTGGTGTCCGTACGACAGCTAGACAAAATGACGGTGCTGAAAAACTAAATACAATATGAAATTAATTCTACCGATACTGCAACTACTTTTTCCATTCAGATGTACAAATTGTTTGCTAGTTGAATAACAGTGTTTCTCGGAAAAACAGGTTTTATGATAATATTTCAGGCTTATTAGTCACACTAGTTCTAGTAAAAAGAAATTCTTACTAGTACCTATTAGTTCCCACTCTTTCCGAGTATTTACTAGAAAGTAGCTAGCGTGCTGTATTTGGCTAATAGCTTATACCAGCAACACTTCTTGTTTCCATAGTTTTTACTTGACTTACTTCTTAGTATATCAATATATGTGTATTACTTTCTCAGTGTTTTACACAGATGATCTTACAAGATACAAACTACATGTAATAAATGGTACGTAAATGATACGATGTTAAAGTGCTCTTAATTGCTGGTAACAGGGAGAAAATGGTTTACAGTTCGTCAGATCAAAAATTGTCATTTGAATGTGATGTATTTCAGATATGACAGTGATTTGGGTAGGATAGATATTTTTTAGCCGATATTCAACTGTGAATTCAAGAGCCGTTTGGTATTTAGAACAAGTAACCATGTATTTATGTGTATACGCGTAACCCCAGTATCTACATGTACGTTAGAAAACAGTAAAAATAACTACAAATTTTACTGAACTGTTTAGCATGAAGGTTTGTCCATTGGTAATACACCGCCTTCGAATATTGATGACTTACAATCTGATCCACAAGAAATTTATCGAGATATCAAGTTACAGTGTATTTTGCGAATGTTCGTATACAAATACGTAAATCTAGTTGCTGTCATCTCGAGCACACGAGACAATTGATGATAAGAAAGCTAGTAAATCTTAATTCTGTTATACTGTAAGTAAGTTATAGCCAAAGCAACGCGCCTTTACCAAAACCCATGGGGCTTTGTAAACAACGCAACAAAATACTCGGTGATCTCCATGTAGGCCAGACACAATTAATGTCACTCGTCTCACGCCTGTTCGTTGACACTGTACCTCTCACCCAGTTACAGTCTTGTAACACGCTACTGTTTTTGTCGTTACATTTTAACGGCATTACATATACTTTCCATCTGTTAAATTTAAATTAACATCAAAGAATCAAATTATTATACGGTCACGTGTATTTATGTAAAGGAAGTAATAGTGCGCCATTAGGCACGTTTTTTATGAGTATTATGCCATTATACTCATGTCAAAAATGAGTATGTATGAGAGAGTTGTAAATTTTTAAAATAATTTTTATCAATTTATTATAGTAATTTTCAGTTAATTTCTGTTGTACTGGAGAGCAAATATATGGCACTAACTAAAATCTAGGAAAGATTATAAAGTTTACGCCATACTACTATATTAGCATTTGTTGTTGTTAATAACATGCCGTTTCTGATCTTTAAAAGCTTCTTTGGCAACAGATGTCATCTTGTCTTTCTCTATTCTCTCTCCCCATCTTTATTTCTTTCTCATTTTTTCTATTGTATATTTGTCGCTTGCCCTGTTTCGTTCGTAATTTTTACTATTCTTTTTCTCTTTTCTTCTCGCAACTTTATTTCTCAAATTAACATACTGGTATTTTTTAACTCTCTTCTGTGAGAAAGGTTCGGAAGTTTTGATTACTTTAGGTGTGAAAGTTTGTTCTTTCCAAGAGACTTTTTGGATTTTCAAGATTGTAAGAAAATAGCGTGCGTGTTCAGAATAATCATTCACTAAAGTCTTCTCGCAGTAAGTAGGGTCTCAAAGTTTTTTTGTATCACTATTATGAGAAGTCAGTGTTTTAATAACTTTCAAGAGTGATAGAAAAATATGTAAACACACACACACACACACACACACACACACACACACACACACACACACACACAATAGAACGGTAAAAACTAAATTAAATAGTCTTTTCACACGTGAGTATTTATAGCCTATAATCACAATACTTTATTTATCAAAATACGTTTTTCCTACCAAAATAATATTATTTCCAAAATAGTAGTAAATATACACAAATTAAGTGAAATAAAATTAAATGAATAATAAAATACATATTATATATAATACAGAGTATAACAAAAGGGAACTGTGTCGTGTGTGGGCGCCACTTGGATATATATATTAATCCAAGAAATTATTATTTGTTAAAATTGATTTTTTTTTTTTTTTTGTTAAATTAGTTATAGAAAATAATGTAAACAAGACAAGTTGAGTTGCAAATAACATATGTTTAATGACTTTTCTTTCATACAAATTGTCTGAAGGACTAACAGTAAAATTATGTAAGGTTGCAGAGTTACAAAAATTATTGACAAGATTATATTAATTATCGGCTAATAATTATTTTATTGCTCAGTTGAATTGCATGAATTTAATCTTTGAAAAAACTTTATACTCAGGACGTGACTCATTTGAACTATCAAGACAAATCAGTGGGATGCTTTACAAAATTCGTGTGAATTGAAAGTGTTTGATATATGTAGTACAATTGTGTGACAAAGATACCAGGTAAAAGGATTTTAATTTTGGACAACTCACGTTCCGGTGGGTAGGTATTTCCTTCACTGGACACTGTTCTTGGGGACGACTCCAATCTTGAGCCTCTTCGTATTTTTGTTTCCTCACTCACTTGTAACTATTTAAGAGTCAAATTACGATTTGAAAACTCCGCACAATTTAAATAAAAATCGTACTGTTTCTATGCTTTAAATCGTTGGCGGCGAAAAACAGCTGACTGCGTTCCGTGACCTCGCTATACTGCCGTCTCAGCGCTAGCTACGACTCAATGTAGGCTTGCGTTAAGTAATTTGTTTGGGGGTTTTGTCAAAGTCTGTTTATGTCGTTAATACCAGCAAAATTTGATTTTTCTCTATTAAAAAAGGTCCTTTTCAGGGCCGCTGGATATTTGGCTGTGTATGTTCTATTAGAATTTGCGTGCTGTTGCTCTATTCAACATGCACGTTAGCGATTTAGCGATTTACTCCTTTGCAGGTTAAGTATGTCTTTCGTCTGGTACGGGGAAAAGCCTTTTTTGAGTTTCGGGTTGGATTCCTCTTCTTCAAGTTCGCCTTGGATTAGATGTTCGAATTCGTGTGTGAAGTGTCTCTCGTGGTTTCAAAGCATAAAGTGTTTTTTGGGTCGATTTTGGTCTCGCTTATATACTCTTTGTAAGGTGCATTGTTTTAAATTTTATTCATGACTTCCGGTATTTTTTAGTAAAATTTCCTTCTGGAACGTTCGAGAATAGGCAAATAGAACATCATGGAACAAATTCGACTTCCGTAGAAGCTTTAGAACAAAAACTTCTTTTTCTTCATACTAAAGGATTTTACTGAAATTATTGTGGTATTTGTCAAACAATTTTACAGAACTACTTACAATCTGCATGTCATTATTATTTTTAGATTCTCTGCTTTCAACTGATTAAGACGATACCATTCATGATTGGTTTTAAATAAATTAAATCTAATAAATTAATATAAAATACATATCCTTACCTTGTAGTATTTATACAAAATTATAGTTTTCTTATTAATAAAATGTTATTAAGTTCCTCGGCTCTTACTATAACATTAACAAATAACATAATTAGCTGTACATAACAAAACAAACAAATATTAATGCACATAACATATAATTCATTTCATTTTCTGCAGGCTTAACATATGGCCTACTTTTCTTGTCACTGTTATTTGTAGTAATTTGTCTTTTCTGGTATTATTTCTGGGATTTTTTGGGTATTCGCTTACAGTTTGTTACATTGTTTATCTTTGGGAATATCCGGTTTTTCCTAATACATTTTAATTTTATTGTAATCTTAATTAGCATCTCACTGTCTTTGTACAGATGAGCTATTTCATGTGTGTGACAAATTTCACTTTTATATTCAAAAATTCTTTATGAATTAAGCTTGTCTTCAATTGAGCAAGTATTTTTCCATTGTACATTATAGAATTATATCTTTTTCCTATATTTTTTCTAATATTAAACAATTAATCTGTCAAATATGACTAATTTTGTGACTGTTTTTTGAGCTCAGCCTAGTATGGTATAGGTAACTAGTTTTATAATTTTATTGTTAAAGTGTTTTAGGTGGTCATATTTATAGGTGTAGTTACTTTATATTGTGGTTCAACTTTAAAATACAAGTTTGTTGCATTTTGATAACTTTAAAGTCATAAATTTTACAATTTTACATGTTCACTACATGTTTTCAGTTTAACACAGTTTTTGGTTATTTTCATTGAATTCTAATCAATTTACAGATTTCTCTATTTGTAGTATTTTGTTTGTCTGTGTCTAATTGACATATACATCTAGTTTTTTTCTTAATTTAATAATATTTAATTTTCACATACATCTGAGTGATTGGTCTCAGCTCTAAAACTTTGATTTTCTGTTACAAAATTACATCTTTTTATTTTAATTTATATCCTTTTTAATGATGTGATTAAATCATTTGATACATCTATTTTATATATATTATAAAGTATTGGAATAGATCCTGTCTATTATTTCACAATAAATTGGTTTTTATGCTCTATTCAGAGTTACATTTCTGACATTTCGTGACCTCATTTTGGTCATTTCTGAGATTATTTGTTTCTCTTATTAAACAATATCAGTTTTATTCTATTTTTCACTTAAACAATATATGGGGTTTGAGTGTTGGTCAAAGTCTTTGTCGTTTTTACATATTATTGATATTAACTATTGGACAATATTACTAATCGTTTTGGATTACTTGGGTTCGATAACAGCACATCACCTTCTTCTTATGATAATTTACTTATGCACTTATTTTCTTTATGGAACGTTTTGTCACGTTACAAGAGTAATAAAATACTTCGTTTACAGGATTAATATTGTTACATAATGCGGAAAATGTGTTACGACATTACAGAACAATCTACGTGTTTCTCGAATGTTCCACTTGAACCCGGCTGTAATGTTGTGTGCATACGTGACACTTGTCACGCGTCCGAGACTGATCCAGATTTCACCAGTCCACACGAGCTGTGTGCAAGGCCGCAATCAATTACGTTCTGGTGTTTTCTAATAGCGTTCTTGACGCGTAGCATGGATTGTTCTAGATATATCAGCGGGGTATAAATATAAGACTTCAGCGGCGCTTAGTTCAGTTTGAGTTGCAATATATTCCAGTGCGGTTCAAAGTATTATGGCGGAGTGTTATGTAGTTTACAATTGTGCGGGACAATAGTTATACAATTGTGTTTTATATTAGTTGACATTTTTATTTCCTGTGAACAATTTTTATTTGATTTGTTGTAAGAGGCTATCTTGTTTATTACAAACTCTTTATTTGTTATAATTAAATCTGGTGATAACTGACTTAATTGGTGCCTTGTATATCGTTTTCCACTATACCATACGACGATGATTAGACCGTCCTGAGTAGCAGTAACTGAAATAATTTGCTATTATCAGCACGGTCAAGTAAACAATCAAATTGACATAAATATAGAAATCTACAGTATATAAAAAAAGATAACAAATCCACGCTTGTCTTCTTCCCAACTGAGGTAAGTTCACAAAATTTTACAAATTGATGAATTACAAGAATCTGAACCCATGAGTTCGATTTCAATACGTATAAAATACTGTAATGCTGGAAAATAAACTAACGTGTTCAGTTTATCGATCTCTAAGGCTAGACAGTTGGTACACGACACAAGATATTCCTTCAATTATATTAGTCTTTTCTGTTCGTAATTAAATTTTACAAATATCTAATAATGTTTTTAGATGATTACAAATTCCGTTATTAAAAATAATTAAATAGGCAGGATTATTAAAAGGTATAAATCGGCTCAATAAAAGTTTTTGAAAGTTACATTTATTTAACAGGTATGGATCCTGGACCGCACTGCTAAATTGAAAATATTGCTTAAGGGTAAGATTTTATTCTTATGGTTATATACGTGGTAATATTATATTATTCATGTTAGCGACTTTATAATTTTACGAGCTGAATTATATTTTGTATAACTTACAAACTTTGCAAATTGTATATGTGTATATGTATAGGCCTGTATAACTAAACGTTTAAAATTATGAATACATGTATGTAAAGGGTACATTAGCTCAATATTTTTGGTAACCGACAAACACTCCGCACTTTAGTGCAAGTCTTTCAGAAGGGGTCAAGTGCAGAACTGTTCACAGTACTCGCAACAACCTTGTTTAAGAGAATGAATACTGAAAAATAGAGAAACAAGTTTTAATATCATTGAATGTTTAGTAAAAGTAGATAAATACTATTTCACTGCAAACCATTCATCCAAATCAATATTTCACGGCACAATAAAACAAATTAAATATTTTGCAATTTACAAATTCAATAAAAGATAATATAACTTTGAAATATACACAGATTAAAAAAAATAGCAATTAAAAAAGATGTGTGTACTCCTTTGTTAAAAATTGTAGACACTTGCAGGCGTTTTTCAAAACTCAACAAAGACCACAGGTTTTAAGTACAATTACAGTAGTCTTTTTAGAGTGTATAAATATTCAAACTATAAACAAGCTACAATTACAAACGATCTTCTTTGCTTTAAGTGAACAGTGCTGTGATTGTGTTATTTCGTTTTTCTGTCTAATTACCTCATCAAAATCACTACCAATATAAACAGGAAAGTATAAATCATAAAGGCAACAGTAGCCAGTTAGAACAAGTTGTTTAACACTTTGTTTCGTGTTCCCATAAAGGCAGTTTATTTGGTTAGGTCTGTTTACTGTGGGTTTTAACTAACTTAACAATCTTAGAGCAGCTCGTATCTCGTTTAGGAATACGTCGCTTTCAATGACGTTTCTATTTAATCTAAATTTTTTTAAATAGGAAAGCATTACACTAACTGTAAAATTTGGACAGAAAACAAAAACAGTAGAAAGCATTTAACGTCAAACAGAATGCGCACACATACACACATGCATGCATGGTTTCTCGCTCGGAGAAACCGTCTTCATTAATTACGTTAAATTTTCGTATTAATTACTACATCTCCGCTAATTTTACGGTTAAGCTGGCTTCTGAAATAGGCATAAATTTGTAATTAATATCAATTAATTTTTACAATAAATTTCACAATGTAATATGAATACTACAAAACATCCGTGGATAATATTGTTACACCACACCCGCGTTTGCGACGAACTCAGATATATATATAAGAGCCTGTATTATATTTAGTTCGTAATTAGGTAAATGTACATACATCAAATGTAAAACGAAATTTAGTACAATTGTGTGTAAAAGATAACTGACGTTGCAAATTTAGTAAAATTATGTAAAAAACAAAGAAAAAACTAAAATGTTTGTTCCAATAGTAACAAAAGTGTAATTTAAGCGGTAAATATACATCTCACCGTTTACAAAAAAAAAAGATTAAGAAAACGGAGATTTACAAAATGTCATAGGTCTTGGTGACTATCTGTAAGCTAATCAGTTTTTACGGAAAATCCCACAACCTGTCTGTAGTTGTTTCTTACACCATTGTTGAGAGGTGCTGACGATAGTAGGTGATACCAAGATAAAAATTAAATCAGTGTAGAGAACATTGATGTCAAGAGGCGGTTAACTGTCACTGATCAATCGTGTAGTTTAGAAACACACTATACAAATTTTTAATAAACTACGATAAACATAGAATTTTTCCTAAATTAAATTGCTTAAAAGGTAGTAAAATTACTTAACAAGACCAATTAAAATGAGATGATTTAGAAGGTTAATGGCTGAAACGTTCGCAAGAAAAATCAAGGAAAAGAAAATCCATTGGATTAGATAAAAGATATAAAACGAATAATGTAATAAGTTCCACCTGAAATGGGAGATATTCCTAAACTTAAAATTCATATTAAAAATTTCATGATTCAGGACTAAGTTACTAATAGAAAATGTTCTATGCCTGTGTAAATTCAAGTAAAGTCGTTGTGAACAGACAATTTATATTTCATTATATGTTTCCATAACTCTGTCTCAATTGTTTTTGGTAACAGCCTCAAACACGTACACGCTGCGTAGGGAGTAATACGTATGCCAGCAGGTGTGTGCGCTTCAGTCAGAGCGCGCGCCATTTGAAGAGCCGAGACTTTCAAACATTTCTAAACATCTTGGGTCGAGTAAAATAAACAGTGGTCTTAATGTAGAATGTCTCTTTGCTCGACAAAATTTAATTCCATCTCTACGTATGTCTCTCATAATGAATGTTAGCTTACCACGTTTAAACTTTTTACTGTTAACACTGTACATTTGTACGAGTAGAAATATCGTTCGCATTTTACCATTTGGTTTATGTAATTTCTGTTACTCACTTTGTATACAACAGGATAATCAAATAATGAATTGAAAACATTATTACATTGTTAATGAATTATTACGTTTTCTTGTTTATAAGCTAATTACAAATTTACATTATACATATTTAACAATCAAAAAGCATAAAATAAATTAACATAGTTTACATACAGTTTTAAGTAAAATTTAAAAAAAGTAAAACAAAGGCGGGTTTTATAAAATAAAAAGATATTAGTGTATACTTTTCATTTCTATATAATGTAAAACGTATTAAACAAAGGATAGAAAAAGTAAGATACTTTTATCTATATACAAGTTGCATCCTACAAAAATAGAGGAAAGCCAGTCAAAAAGCATTTTAAAAATGTATGGCTTGTCATGGACGTTTAATAATTAATTTTCTTCAGTTTAATTATAACAAAAGTTATTATGCGCTATACACGAATCGTCTTCGCGTTTCTCTAGTTTAAAAAGAAAATATTCATAATTATTAGATTACAGTAAAATTGGAGAAATAACCAAAAACCGTATGAAATAGAGAAAGAATAAAGTCATTACTCAATCTGCAGAATTAGACAGTTTAGATAGTACAGATATTAACAGACTATTTAATGAACTGACTTGTCATTTTCATAATAAATAAACTCCGTTTATGTTAGGTTCAGTCGCGTTTTAGAGGCCTACATAACATACAGTTTTTAAAAAGTTCACTACTTTCTGCACTTATCTTATATAGACGAAAATACCTTAGAGTGGCTACTGCTGTTGTCAAAGAATACTTAAATATTTTAGTCAATTGACATTCACTTTTTAGAGGTTAAATGACACATAATTTTCTTCAACGTAATTGCATCAAAATACGTTAATCGGTATGTTCAGAAATGAATTCTTCTGTCTTTAGTTCAAAAAAAAAATTACTAAAAAAAATATTAAATTACGGTAACAAGAAACTGTTATATTACTGTTGTGTTACAAGCAGCTTGTTTTACCCTCACTCACTTAAACGTCAGATATGAGCAAGTGATTCAGAAAATCCTAATAGGATTGTTTTGAAAAATGTTAGAACACTACGATTGTCTTCAGATCACTGACTTGTAAAGAATATTTATGATCTTATGATTTTCAGTATAAATAACTATAGTTAATATTGTTACGACGGTCTCACCGATCGTCGTATGGCACAGTGGAAAACAATATACTGACACCAATGAAGTCACTAATCACCTGCTTTAATTAATCACAAATAACAGTTTGTAATCAACAAGTTATTCAACAAGATTATACTCGTAAAAGAATTCAAGTAAATTTATCCACACGCAATAATAATGTCAAATAATAGATACCCGCACAATAATTATTTTTCATTAGTACACCACTTGAGACGAACTGAGTTAATCGCCCGACATACACTCAACTGACCGTCGCTGGATGCTTACATTTATACCCCGCTAAGATGCCAGAATAATCTGTCACTTTTTGGATGATGTGTTAAACAAATGTCTATTACAGGCGCTCTCGAATCCACTAGACACTGTGTCGTTTTGGGCTTTGAACACAGTGGAACAGTCTCGATGGTTGACGCATGATAAGTATCACGTAATTGTATTTGTTCTTAAAGTAGCAATTTGTACGCGCACAAACATTACAGCTGAGCTCTGCTGGGATAGCCGAGACACATGTAGAACGACACTCTTTATTTTTCGAGAACGTTCCGTGATTGCGTAACAATATTGTTTGTTAGCGTTTCCTTGGTTGTAGGCAGATGCTGTTTGTGGCCTTTACTGTAGTGTGCAACAGTATTTTATTCTCAATAAAAACGCTTGACGAATTTAACAAATTATTTAAACAATATAGATTATAAAATATTTGTTCCCCATATGGTAAGCACTGATAAAATTCGTTCAATTTTATAGCAGGCCAGTATTCAAAATGTGTACACTAATACTCGTACACGCTTTTCAAAAACATGATAGAAAAATTAATTTGTAGTTTGCAAGATGTAAAAAATAGTTAATCTTGATCTCAAAACTGTATACATTTTTATATTCAGTGCAAAGTTTACAACGTTATCAGAAACATCTCAAGGCATCGTAGACTGCACACGCAAGCAAGAGATCCGGAAGATAGTATCAAACAAAAACTGATAAACACTTACAGTTAATGAAAGAAAAACACCGTTGGTTCTTGCTGCTGGGCACTTTCCTCGGTTAACAATGTTGGATTGGATATTGACCTGGAATGGTTACCGTCTTTATTCAGATAAAAACATGTATACACTACATGTGCAGTCACTGAAGCTATTATGGGCTGTGTGATAAAGTGGCCAGTGTTTATTCTTAAGTTAGTGAATATTTAGTATGTCAGTGTTTAGTAGAGACAGTCTTGCAGCTGCTTTGCATAGTATCAACAGATGAATAATAGAAAATAATAATAAAACATTTATACATTTTTTGTGTAGTTTTAGAAGTAAAAAATATGAGGGCTGTTAAAATATTTTATTTAGATAGAATTATATTCTATAGAATATAGAATTAGTAATTCTATTAATATAGAATTAGTATTCATGAGTATGTAGTTTTTACAACGTTAAGGAACACAATCAGAGTCAGAGTTAAAGCTGCTTTGTGAAAGAAACACAAATACAGTGTAATACTGTCGTAGACAGCATTTAAAAAATTATGCAAGAAAAGCGTTAAAATTAAGTAGCAATGACAGAAATTAAAGTCTTCAAATGGATCACTTCTACGTTTTGCATAGGGAACATATCTATCTAATAACTTACGAAATTCATGCGGAGTAATTATAAAATTGATATTGAAGTTCAGATAAGACTAAATTTGTACGTTATGACAAATACTTTGTGAAAGATAATTAACATAAGCCAGTAATCGAAACATATTTTACTACGTTTCTGGGCTTTGACGATATGGTAGATATTTTACTAAACTCTGTGAGGGCTCTCTAATAACGAGTGTGAATCGGTCTGTACAAGTTAACTAGTTCTTCTTCACGTTGGCTGACCTCCCAATCATAGTAGAATTGTAATGCTCAGAGTAAAAATCACTTTAATATTACAATAATTAGATACTTAATGGAAAGAAATAACACTTACTAAAATTAAGATACATTCAATTAGATTTATTAACACTGTATATAGCGATGTACAGTACAAAAAGAACTACACATAATTTTCTGTAGGAACAAATTTTGGATAAACTTGAATATAAGGTAAACTCTGAAGGAAATAGAGGATCGTATCGTGTATTTATATATACGATTTTTTTGTTAAAATTCTCAGGAAACAAGGCTACTCTATTAAAATTAAAATCTAAAATTAACAGAAATAATTTTAGTGTATCTAAGTACTGTAAAAGAGATAGAGTGACTAATCAGGTTCTTCGATTCGGCGTAAAACAAGGCAATGTGACCGTCATTACACTTCATTCACCTGTTATCTGACTAATTTTCATCCGACAAACTAAGCTCTAAGCTTTCCGAAGTGGGTTGATTTTGTATTGTTGCCTTAAATTGTGTAAAATAAAGTTAATAAATTTGAAAATTAAAGGAACTGATAAACACGTAATGAAATATATGAAAAAATAATGTACGCTTGTTTCATTAGTATAAAAGCATACTCTATTAGCATTATGTTAATTTTAGTGATAAACGTAAATGTGATTAGGTTAGCGATAAGGTTGTGTCACTTGAAAGTTACTAAACTGTAAAAGCATAGTAGAGTATGACGAAAGACGTTATCGTGTAAAACGTAAAACGAATGCAGCAGCGGTTTTTGATCGTATCTGACAGCACTTCGCTGTTAACACGTTTAGGTTATTTATCGGCCAAAATGTGAGACATGATATTTTTTGTCACGACTTTAGTGTCGCAACTACGAAGTGTGTCGCGTGGTTACGGAGAAAGTTTACGACCACTGACACGCACACTTAGTCAATGGACGTCGGTTGCAAATGCTTGAATGCGACCAATCCGTGTGATAAGATGAATTAAAACGTTTAATTTCATAAGCGTTCAGTTTGATATCAGTAACAACATTTATTTTGTCGTAAGTAACGACTTGTGGTTAAGTAAATTGTAAACGAACAATGAAGCATTTTTACAAATTTATCTCTACTGTAACGTTAAGTATTTGTTGAACCCCACGATCATGTGAGCCATTTATTTTATAACGTTAACGCCGTTTATTAGCAACATTACTTACGCTATAAAATTATGACAGGTGTAATCGTAATAATAACAACACAACGTAAAATTGTTTAGAACTATTTAAAAATTTTTAATACTTTTGCGATTTAAACTATCATTATTATTCGCATTTGTGTAGCAGTAGTACACCTATTGTTATTAACATATAAGTAATACCTCGTATTACACATATAACATAATATACACTCTTATACTACAATAAACATTTGTTATTATATAATATTGCTCTCGACTTGCTCATTACTTTGATAATTATTAAATTATCTGATCTCTTTTTAATAATCTATTTTCTTTTTATTATATTGCATATGCATTTCTTTGTTTTTAAACAAATTTATTATTTACTTTCAGATTAATTCATTGATTAAATTATTTATTCAAAATTATAAAATTTACTATTTACTTTCATATGAATTTAAATATCATTGACTAAATTATTTATTCAAAATTATACTTTCATATGTTTAAACATTACTCTAAACTACTATACAAATAAACATTTATATTGTCAAAGTTTATTAATTCCACTTTGAATTATATTGTCTTTCGTTTTACATAGTTAATTATCTTTACTTGAGTCTTTTTGTTTTTACAAATACATGGTTTTGTTTCACCTTATTCGTCGTGGTAATACTCAGCGTATCCTCTTCGGTCCTAGGTCCTTGGTCCTGGATGCTCCTTTGTAGTCGTTCAGTCCTGGAGTCCTTGATCCTCGTCCTTCAGATCCTCTCCGTAGTCCGTTGCCTCGTTCCGTATGGTGGACTCTATTCCATGTATTTGTCTGCTCCCTCGTATTCCGTCATAGCCCTGGCTGAAGGTGCTCTCACGATTGTGATGAGTAGTCGTGCAGAACCTCCGGCTGCCGCTGTGGTTGATCGAAAAAGAGTTCTTGTCGTTGGGCAGAGCCTCCGGCTGCCCGGTAGTTGTACGAGCAAGAGAAATAAGTTGGTGCGTCTTGAGTATTTCCTAGGGCGCAAAAATCATGTTTCGACAATCTTCTGCAGGTCTCAGTCTGTTTTTGGCGTCCCTTTCTAAACACGATTATTTTCACACTTATTTCGCTTGTCTTCGCAACATGCGAAGTCTTTTGCAAATACCCGATATTCATTTTGTCGGTAATTTTTATGTGTTCACTGTGTATAAACCGTTTTTCTCTATCTTAATTAATATAAGTTTTATTTATATTTATTTTCACTATACTAGCACTTTTTATTATTTTCGCACTAATTTTTGTACATACGTGCGTCTTTATTTTATACACACTGTGGCGTATTTGGTTTTGTGATATTATGCACACACTCTTTCCAATTTAAATAATTCATATAATTAATAGCGTTTATTTAGGAGTGACACTTTACAGGAATCAACTAGTATCACACACAAATGTAAAATACACGTGTACACACAGATACAGCTGCGTAGCGTGATCAATCTGTCCAAGCATGAAATTTGGTTGTTCCGTTTACAGTTCAGATTGAAAGCTGAATTATTATTACTAACAATATGAATTATTTATTTAATTTTATTAATTATCTTAATTAATTGTGCAATGCACAGTACCCCATACATTTGGACTGTTGCTATATATATATATATGTGTGTGTGCGTGTGTGTGCGTGTGCGTGCGTGTGTGTGTGTGCTGTTTGAATTCACTTTAGTTTACTCAAATACTCTGAACCAAATTTTATATCTACCCCTTTAAACATAGTCTTTTAAAATCTCTTGAAAGATTTATTTTATTTTTTTTTTACAACAGTTCTTTCTTTTTCTTGTCACTTAATTTGCATATTATGCTAAAAGAATATAAGAAGCAAATATAATTTTCCTTTCAGCTAAAGGATTGAAATATTAAAGTAAAAACAGACTATAAGTGTCAGAGGCGTATTTACGGGGGGGAGACCGGACACCCCTCCTGACGGTCAAAAAAGTTTATGAAATTTGTTAATTTCTTAATGCTTAATTTGCTCTTAAGCTTTTTATTATTTTTTCAGGTGTGTATGCTAATATAGTAGTAACTCTTTTTTTATATGCAAACAGATTTACTGCACAGCATCTGCGTATAAATTTGAAATATGACATATTGGCAAATCAAATCTGTCAAGACGTTTCGCGTAAACAATGTTTCAATAACGCGTATTTTTATTGTGTTATTACCATTTACTGTAATGGTACTGATTTAAGGATGTTAACACACGTTTTTCAGAAACTTTAAAGGTAGTGATGTTGATTAGCCTTAATTTTTTTTTTCTTTTGAATGAAGCCGAATTGATTGGACTCCAACAGAGCAAATTCTAGATATGTCACTGGTAAGCGTAAAGCATGATAAAAATGTGGAGGAATAAAGACAATAAGAGAACAGACCGATCTAATTATATGGCGCTGATTCTAAAAGCTGAAAGTCCTTTGTCATAAATTATGACATCTCAGGCAAGGAACTGATGATATCACATCTAGTCTAATGACAGGATACGATAGCTATGACAAGATACGACAGGAAGATTTATGTAGCTATGTAGGCATGTAAAGATGATGCCCAAATTTAATTATTATTATGTTTAATAATTTTTTCGCCTTGATATTCATAGTAAACAAATTGTTTCACGCTTAACAAGAATTTTATTGTTATTGCTTAGGTAACTTGAGATTCCCTTATTAAATCATTTATCCACAATAGTACTAATTTAACATTTTACGAAATATACAAGTTAATACAAACACTTAGAATAGTTTTGTATTATCAATGTATCTGTTCCCTTAACTTACCATTAAATACAATTTCAAATATTTTGATTTACATCGTTGTACTAACGATGGATTTAAAAAACTACAGTCATATACTTATAATAAACCTTATGTGAACGAATAGATAATTTAACACTTTACATTGATCTCGTATGGAGCTAAAAGCTCATTTCTTAGCTAAGTGCATCTAGTACTTTAAACCGTCATGTCTGACACAGAATATTGTTTTCGTTGTCAGAAACAGTAAATACACGTTTTCGTGAACTATAACAGAAATTTAAAAAATTTTGAAGGTTTCAAAGCATTAACGTGATTACTAGGTATAGCCAATCTGCCATAATTAATGAGTTTTTCTTGCGAACGTGTATTTGTTTCACAGGTGGCCGGAGACAAAACGCAGCTCATTCAAAAATGCATGCATAAAAATTAGTTTTACACTGACTCTATGTTGTGTTAGAGTAATAACTTGTAGCGTCCGTTTCTAAGATTAAGAAAATTTTATTTCAAAATCATAGTTGTGACGGCAGTTTGTATTATGTGTTTTTCTATATAACACTGAAATTGACCTACCTCAGTGTGTTACGAGTGATTTTAGATTTGATATTTTTAACTCACTTGGAATTGTAATGGTAGTTTATGAATAAATTTATTAACTTTCGAAGAGCTACAAAATATGAGCTTCCAAGAGAATCGATGACAATGCTAAACAGTAATAAACTTTATTCAATAGAGACATGTAAACGCGTAGACACTGATATTTACGCGCATATTTTTATGTATTTTATGTATTTTTATGTATTTGTAGCTGATTGCACTTGCAGAAATAAATTTCTATTAGGTGAATTAATACATTTAGTGGACATTTATTTTTTGTATAAAACCTGAACAGTAGGCCTATCTAAAAATTTTGAATTTAAGAAATATAGATTTTGATATATATAACAGTTATCAATTAAAAAGAGAGTCTTTACTTGTTTTATACTCATACACAATTATATAATTTCACTTTCCTGGACTTGCTGGGTTAAGTTGGATCAGTCCGGGCGATCTCGCGGGCCTGTTCCTACGGTTTCACACCGGCCGTTGTCCGCCTCAGGTGGGATGTCGTTATCAAGGTTTCCTCCTGGTCGTTGTGTCCGTCCAAGTTGCTCCTGCTTCAGTCCTCGTCGACAGCCATCGGTCGTTTACGATCTCGAACGCCGTTCCTAAATTCGTGGAACTAATTCAGCCGCTCTCTCGACGATCCACTCCGACTTCCCAAGGACTGGTTGGAACTCGAATTTACCACCGAAAACTTCCGAATAAATGTGATAGACTATAAAAGACTGCGAAAGACGGTCGAACTCCCGTCTTAATTGGCTTATTGTTAATTATCTTCACAACTCATTACGTGGGCAACTCTTATTCGTTTTCATACTACAGTCCATTGCTGTTTTTTATTGTTTACTATTGTCTTAAACTACGTTAACATGCAGTAGTTATCCTAATACAATATCGTCTTATCACATTTGCACCGTACACCATCTAAGGCTTATTGTAATTATGTTCCCATATATTCACACATAGTGTGAATGTTTGTCTCATTACAACACACACACACACACACATACAATAACAAACTACCATATATGGAATGTCTTTTTCAAGAACATATTTATACAAAAGAAGTCCTATTAAATGTAAATATAAATAACAATTGTATTTTCTTCACAATATAATGTGTGTTTGTGTATGTGTGTATGCGTGTATGTGTGTGTGTGTGTGTGTCTGTGTGTAGATGCGCGAGGGTACTATATGCATAATTTTATTATTTGAAAAATAAACAGCTATCTTAATTCTGTTGAAACAAGGATCCAGCGAAACACGCATATTAGCATAACCAGAAATATGTTCTTGTATTTGAACACATTAAATTAAATTTGGTGTGTGTAGCCTATACTATAATTATACGTATAATGGCTACGTTATCGGAAAGTAGAAATGACAACTATGTAGCAGTATATTTACTTGTAACTAATGACTTGCGTGCTTTAAGTGCTTACAACTACAAAACTTTTGAATATAAGCGTAAAGTAAATTCTACAAATCAATTTGTTTATCTTACGAAGAGCTTTTTAGTGTTGCCAAATTTGAGAGAAACAATTAAAAAACGCGGAATAATAGGTACTATGTGCAGGTTTTGTAGCCAGAAAATGTATACGTTCAGCTAGTGACGTGAAACTGTACATAATAAAAAATGTAATTACAGCAGAGTTCAATATTTATTGTAAAGAAACGATTATAGCTACTGAGTTTAAGAAACTATAATCAAGTTGGAAAAAGAAGACCATAAGTTTTCTAAGTGTTGGAAGTTTCCACTCCTCAGTATTAAGTAGGGAAGTTTGCGCTGTGACGGAGTTGTTCAGATAGGCTAACTGCTCCAAGTCCTAGAATTGAGTTTTGTAAGATCCGTTCTAAGAAACACAAGACGTGATCTAGTGAAAAGCTGGAACAGCTGTCCACCTTGCTGACTACTAAGCAAGTGGCAGGTTACACTTCAACCATACAAAATATTAAATTTCGCTGCTCTACAGAAATATCTTCTCTCTCAGTATAAATTACAATTTAACAGTATGTTTCCAAGAAGTTTTCAGTAGCTCAACTACTCCAACAAACTATAGAATTTGTCGGAAAATATTAAATAAAGACAATTTTTTATACGTAAAGATCTACGTACTAGAAGCATGATGCCTGAGAAAGGTGAAACCGCTTTTACAATTAATTATTAGAAAACACTTAAATAATTAATATTCAAATTGCTGCGATCTCTTTATAGACTTTTTCCAATTACGTCAAATCTGATAGTATTAAATATGCCAAACAATCAGCAAGAAACCCACGAATTAAATAACAGGTGTGTGTGTGTGTGTGTGTGTGTGTGTGTGTGTGTGTGATAGAGGGGATTCATTATTACAATTTTTGGAATCCAGCTTAGGACGTCAAGAAAAAATCAGTTTGAAGATGGTACAGACTGATCTGCTTAATAGTCACAGAAATTTTTCAAAGATAAAAAGCAAAATTAATATTATGTAATGTGATGCATGCATAATAAAATAATTCACTTCAAAAGACATAAGAATTCACTGAAAAGACGTAACACCTATCCTCGATATTAGAAATAAGGTTCACACAGCTTGATTTTGGTGAAATATAGTCATGAAATAATACAAAACATACAAACCTGTGAACTACATTTAGACTCATAATTGAATATTTTGTACTAATAAATAATTATGTCGCTAATACAAATAAGTACGAATATATCAAATAAATAATTCAAGGTATTTCTCTTGAGTATAATACGGAAATCGATTTATAATTCCGTATTATAAAATAACTGTAAAGTCTATAAATTTATAAAAATATATTTGGAAATATTTTGAATATTGGAATATTTGGAAACATATATTTAATTTGGAATTAAAAAATATTTTAAGCATAACAGTATTACATCTAATGTCATGTTAAATATATAGGCTACCATGGTATGTAAAAAATATGAGCGTGAATTTTACATAGTCGTTTGAGATAGTCAGTGAAGTAATAAATAAAAGTAATAAGTAATAATAATAATAGTAATAACAATAATAATATAATCCTGTGCAAACCTTTTGAGTATAATTCAAATAAACTTCAGTATACAGATCAATTTTACACACGCGCGCGCGCACACACAGACAGACACACACAAAGAAATAAAAAAGAGATGATGTTAGAAGGTGGACAAACGAAATGGATATCTAAAGAACTAGTCTCGGTGTTTGTATTATTGATAGAAAATTAATTTCATCGTAAGAAGACCAGTTAAAAGATGACGCTGAATTTAGATGTTTATGCTCTATGAATATACCAAAAGAAAGCAAATATCAAGACCAAACGTATTTGTGTATTTTGTAATATACATAATATTTTGTGTGTGTGTACACACACACACACACAGTACTCTAGTATACAATAGTTATAGGATAAATTGTTAAAAATTAAAGACAATATAACAAACGGAAAACTCAACAGTCTAAAAACACTGAACAAACGTAATGTAGATATTATGGTACACACGTTGTAACTCCTAAAATAAAATTTTTAGAAATTTGAGACTCTGATTATTAAAAAAATGCCTTTATTATACATTTAGTAATAACAACTTTTTTATATGAAGTCATTTTATATTTGTTACTCGTACATATTGACCATAACGGTTTGTTATTAGTAAAACTCACACCTGATATTTAATCTGAATATAATGAAATGAAAAAATCATTAGATTTTTTTTAAACAATTACAGAAGAGATAGATAATAATATTTCTGGCGTTTAATTTGAAATTGTTAAACTATATTCAGTAGGCGTTTGAATTTAAAAATTAACACCCGTTTTGTAATAGAGCAATTTTCAAAAATTAACTACATTCAGCAAGTACACTAATTAAAACGTAGCCTACATTATTTCACGTCACTAAAATATTAAAATTGTTTTTAATATCGACAAACCAACTGTCGTTTCACGCAACAGAAAAGTTTCAGATGTTATGTAACTTATTTGATTTGTTAGATGAGTTTTCAATAAGCAAATCTATGCAGAAGACAGAAAGCGGATTCAGACAACAGTTACTTTTACGTGTGTATTAGAAATATTTATTTAGTTGCTTTTCAAATGAAAAGCCTAACTTTTTAAATAAATTTTATGCAACCGAAGTAACAGAGCTAGCGACGGAGAACGAGACAAGAATCTAGAAATTTTTATTTTACTACTAGCAGGTACCCGCGGCTTCGCACGTGAATATTTCTATATGATTGTCGTGGTAACTGTCGGGTTGATAAATTGCTAATAGTACATATATATTAATAATATTCTTATATTGTAAGTTATGAATATCCAAAAAGTGCGAAGCAATAGATCCATCATTCATGTTTCCTCGATACGTAAAATCAAAATTTGATAATTTAGTAGATATTTACAAACATGCAGTAACACAATTAGATGAAATGTTTATTAGTATAAAATAATACAAATAGTGTATACATAAGTATATTGATATCAGTTAGTCAAAATCTTACGTGCTAAGTCAGTCTTAAACTTTTTGGTAGAATCCTTATATACGTGAATGTATCACAGTCCTGTATACTCAGTTTTATATACATTTTTAGACCAGTGCCTCGTTATAAACTACATTTTTCGTTCTGCCGTTATCAGACCAAATAAAGAGCTCGCTGCTTCTGCTTACTCGAGAACATACCACATACAGTTGTCCGTGAGAAAAGCAAGCAGCTCTTATATCCACATCAGCTGTACGTAAAGTTTGCCCTTGTGACTAATTGATAGTCATTTCAAAGCATAAATTAACCGGTGAAGTCTTTATAACCGGACAGTTATTATGTATGATCGGAATTCTTGGGATAAATACTGTTTCTCATTTGCCGCAGCCTGTTAAGATAGTCGCTTCTATGATATGTTTTTTTAGCGACCTAACGTTCAATCGTGTTCCATTGCATAACTGTGGTGGCTTCAGATTTCTCATGAGTATAATTGGAACACGTAGTTTTAATTTCAATGTGTGAGCTGGTAATGCTGATGCAGATAAAGTGATAAAGTATTCAAAAACTCAGTTGGGTAAGTACTGCATCCTCTTCGTTCAAAACTGTATTAATGGAGTGATATGTTTTTTCATCTCCTGGAAATTTTTGCAATATGCAGCTATTTATAGCATTTACTTGTTCGTTTCTTGGTGCTAGTATCACACGCTCACATAACCACATATCATCGTGCAAATTTGTAGACTCAAATATGTCCATAAACCTTTTCGATCAAGTCTGCCAGTGAAGAAACTGTACGACATAAAGATGGCGGTAAACATATCGCACCGTCTGTCTCTTTTATCTTACCATCTCCAAGGTTTAATAAAGTAGTAGAAATTCGTGAATATCTGCATCACCTCCAAGTTGGACTATCATGTTTATTGTGAGTGATACCGTTTGAAAGGTACCCCATGTATTCGTACGTTTGACGCAAGCGTTTACTTCATCAGCGCTGGTACCTTGCGTAACTACGGGCAATATTTGTCTGAAATCTCCGGCAAAGAGAAAAGTTATTCCACCCATAAATCTGTTGTCATTGCGCAAATCTTGTAGAGTTCTATCGAGAGCTTCTACTGATTTTTAGGGGCTATAGTGCACTCATCCCAAACAATCAAGTCTTCATTTCTAATCAATTCTGCTTTAGCACTATTTTTGGAAATATTGCACACTGGAAATTTGCTGCAATTTAAATCTATTGGTATTTTAAATAAGGAATGAGCCGTTTTTCCGCCAGGTAATAATGTAGTAGCGATTCCCGAGGAAGCTGCTGCTAATGCGATCTTGCCTTCGCTTCTTAACTTGGAAAGAGTCAATTTGATTAAAAATGTTTTACCTGTACCTCCTGGTGCACCAAGGAAAATTACATTTCCAGATTTACAGTAAACACTTTGAAGAATGAGTTGATATATATTTCTTTGTTCGTCTGTCAGTAATCTTTCAATCTCTTCAACTGTAGAAAGTAGCTGTTGTCTGTCATAAGTGGTTTCAGAAAGATATTCCTTTGAAATGTTTTGCACGGTAGACTGTGAATTTGGTAATCCGTATTGAGCTAGCGGATTACCACCGACAGAAGTAACAAAATCTTGTAAAAGTAGTAAACAACTATTTTCAATGCTTTCCTTGTATAAACTCAAATCAGCATCAGTAATTCGACGCATAATATCTCGAATCAAGTCTTCAGAGAAGTGGTCTTTGTATTAATCCACAATGCACTCGGGTGTGAAATACACCAGAACACCAACATTATTGCAAAACGTTCTCTCATTTTGTCAGGGCTAGCAAATAAACTTGCCTCTGACAATGTGTCGTTCCAATGATTGTCATTCTCTAGGAGATCAAGAGCTTGGCATGCAGCTTGAAACGTTGGATGAATTACGTTGTTGACAGTCTTGATATTTTAAAATGAAGTTGGGCCACGTTCATTGTGCAGAAGTAAACGAAGAAAATAACATTCATGATTGTTTGAATGAACTGAATACACTCGACCCAATACGTGTTCACGATATACGTTCTCGCTCCCTTCTAAAAAGACTCGACGTCTACGTTGAAATTTTCCTGTCTGCCTATTGAAAGTGTAATATGCTGGCACTTCTTCGTACAACAAAGTTTTGGCAAAGTCATCTTCCCGACATAGATAAAAAAAATGCCAAGAAAGTGGTGTTTTTGGATTTTCTATTCTTCCGTGCAAATTATTTTCACGAAAATAAACACTCTGCTCATTTTAGAGATGTACATCTAGATGAATAATAGGTGGAAAACGCTCATGTATAGGGAAAGAGAAGATTCTCCATATAGCTTCAGATGTGCTTATGTATCGACCATTTTGAAACTCTAATACCTCATTGTAAGAATTTTGTATACCAATCGTAGCTAGATCGGAGCTTTTATTGACGTATTTACATATATATTTAATAGATTTTACACTACTACACAATTCAACATTGATGTGAGCACCAAAAGCTCGTGAAAGCATCGGTGAGTATGTAACTACCCATCTATTGTCAACTATCAAATTATCATCTCTCAAACGGATTTCAAACTGAAAACCTCCATCTTCAGGACTTAGTCGGCGATAATTATGGTAGCTGTCATCATTTATCGTCGTTTCTTTTGTAAACGATTTAGGATATCGTTTAGTACACTGACCCTCCTTCATACATGATGACTGTGCATTAATTGTTCCACATGGCCCAAGAATCATATGTGTTTTAACTATATCATAAAGCTCTGGATCTTTATCAGGGTCGGCAACTCTGCACTAATCACAGAATCTATCTGATCTGGTCGTATTTTTTCTTCTAACCAGAGCAAAATATGCGCATGCGGAAACCTCGTTTTTGCCACTCTACGCTGTACATGTAGCAGACAACTGAGCCAAAAATATTACCTTTCTCTAAGAAATCCATTAATTTCTTCAATTTCAGATGAAATACGCGTGCTACCAAAAGTGTCGATATTGAGCTGAAAAGCCTTGATGCAACTCCTGGACGATCTCTCTCCACTTAGGATTTGTTGTGGACGTAATAAATAAATCAGACCGCGAGTATTTGCGTAGCAAAAAGCGTCTTGCGTTCGCTCATGCGTATATCGTGGACCTCCTGTGAAACTTGAGGGTAGAATGACCTAGCGGCCTAAATTATCCAAACTTTCATTATTTCATAATGCGTCTTGCAAATGGATGTAATTCTCAGCGCTTAACTGAGTTTGATGAGTACGGATCTATATAAGCCTTTCCGTCTCTATCTTAGCATACGTATCAACAGTATATTGATTCAGAAGCTGTTTGTAATAAATTACATGATTGTACTCATATTTCCTCATCATGTACGAATACAATTGTAGAGCTGAAACTTTCTTAGTAGTTTGTAACCCAGTCTGAGGATCGACTAATTTTAATGTAAAATGATCAAAATGATAAAACCATCTTCTCCTCTGCAAAAGGGTACTGTAAAGCATCATAAGCTCGATGTGTTTCTGCAATTCGATGTAGCGTATGCTCCCTCGCACGGATTATTATATCGCGTTTATCGCATTCCTGGTTAACTAAAACTACTGCCACCTCATTAGTTGTCGGTGTATTGTAGCGACCCCTGTGCTCTTCATTATTTTCTTTTCGATCAGCATGAATCACAATATTTTACTGATTATTATTCCCAGATGTTACAAATTCAAACGCACTTTGATTTTGTAACATATGGGTTGATTGCGTGAAGTAAATTTTGAAGTTCTGTTACTAATGTCTTTCCATGTTACGAATATGATCCATTCTTGTTTCAGCTTGCTGTAAATAATCAGCTATGAAATACACCTGTAGAAATTTTGGTACTTCGTTTTGTGTGGGAGTAATGATCCCATGAGGTGTTATAGACCTACTTGCTCTTGAACTTTGAAAGTAGGCATCTTCGACTATTTCATTGGCTCCGAATGCTGTAAGTTGAAAAGCTGAATTGTCCGATCTTAATGGATTCAAAAAATTTTTCGTTAAAAGATGTTCTCCATTTAATAATGATATTAGCGGTTCTGGAGGAGGAAGTATGGGATCTAATCGCACTTTTCCTGCAGAGCAGCATAATCTATGTGATTCATTTTTCCACTTTGAAGCTTTGCAATGTGGGCAAACTATACTCGGTAACCCGATATCTGTTTCATTCGCGTAGTTAATAACTGGATTATAATTGAAACCACTATTTAATTTTGCATTTCATCGTAAAGTAGGACCTCGTGATCTGAGAGTCGCTTGCCTGCGTCTTTGTGCCGCTAATCTATTTTCACGTTCGTAGGACTTTCAACACGTGAGACTTCTTCGAATCCAGATCTTTCTGAAGAATTTCCAGGCGCTGATTGCATTTCGACTCCGACGTCATTTTCAGATACTCTAAGACGCCTCATTCTTTTCGCAGCAGCAGATCTTCCTAAACTTGATCGCCTTTTTGGCATTGCAAAGCTAAAAAAAGTGGAAATATATTTATTTTATCTATACTAATAAATCTCTAGGGGGCAATTAATAATTTATACAATACATATTGCACATATTACTTACCGATGACGTAAAATTAACGAAAAAAGGCACTGATACTACATCACTGACACTCATCACATAATTCTCGATGAAGTATTAATATTCCCACTGCATAATTCTGATAAAAATTAATTATTCCCACTGCACATAGGCCTACTGAATATTAAAATGTCGAAGAGTATGGTTTGTCAGAATCAACGTGTACTACATAGTCAATGTTACAATATAATCAAACAATAAATTATTGTATTGTTTATATGAATTCCATATGCTGATAAGAATTCCATATCCCTACTAAAATGTAAATATTCAAACGGACTAACTGATATGAATATACTTATGTATACACTATTTGTATTATTCTATACGAATAAACATTTCATCTAATTGTGTTACTGCATGTTTGTAAATATCTACTATATTATCAAATTTTGATTTTACGTATCGAGGAAACATGAATAATGGATCTATTGCTTCACACTTTTCGGATATTCATAACTTACAATATAAGAATATTATTAACATAGATGTACCATTAGCAATTGTGGCAACTCGACAGTTACCACGACCATCATATACAAATATTCGCGATCGAAGACGCGGGTTTAAAAAAATGAGTTTGTTTGCAATAACTTCGTTTCTTTTTTACCTATCGTTATCAAATAAAGTGGAAAACCTTCCGTTGGGTACCTGCTATCAGCGTGTAAGGTTTCATTGTCGGTTCAGTAGGTTCTGAGATTACCGCGAACAAACGTAAACCCCCCTAGAGATTTATTAGTATAGAAGATTCCGTTGTGTACAAAACGATACAAATTTTAACAATAACTTTTCGTCTTTCTCTACCGACTTTCTCTTTTTACCTTCTTACCCGTTTCCTTGTATACTCATGAGGAGTTAGTTATGTAAATATCTATACATATTTTCCAGTTATAAAGTAATTACGCATCACTAAATATTCATCAAATTTAGAAAAGTGTATTATACAGAAATATAGTTTTTCTCGCATGTACCTTGTTTCGTTTTATTCCTCACAGATAATAAGCACTTTCGTAACAAAATATATGTATATAGGTTTTATATTATTAATGTGTTTAAAGAAATAAATGATATTTGAAGTAGAGCGGAATCTCCATTAACCAAAACACTTTTAACCGAAATGCCGTTTAACCGAAACGACCGACCAAAAAACAAATTGTAGACTATATCCTGATTTTTACAGTGAACATTTTTTTTTCCAGATAGGCCTAAATCACGAAAACTAATGTAATAATCATTGCTTGTAAAGTGTGATTTGTCATGATAGCTCTGCTCAAAACAAACATGTTTCCTTAGTTTATTCATATTTTCAAATCGCGATACGTTTCGTAAAACGACCTGAAGAATCAAAGTTCTCTGACATTATGCTAATGAAGCGATGGCGAGAGATTGCTGTAAGAAAGCGAAGTGAAAAGAAAATCAAGAGTTTAAAAATTATTTTATGTAAATAGTTTGATTGTTAACAAAATACTTTTATAATATTGTATATTGCCTTCAATTATTTTACCTCAAAATTTAAAAAATGACATCTTTATTATTATCAGAAATTTTGGTTATCCAAAACCGCCTTCCCAAATTTGTTTCGGTTAACAGAGGTCCTACTGTAATATAATGGAGATACAATAATGTTTACTGAGTATTCATGACTTTGGTTTGGTTACTAGATTTCATCAGCCACTTGTGAACAATAATTTTTTTTTGGTATGAAAAATTAACCCTTTTTTGAAACAATATCGCCTTAATGTATTCAAAATTATTTTTTAGTTGAAGGAAGTTTGATTAAATTCTTATGTTCCCACACAAACAGAATTTTTTTTCTTTGACAAAGTAAACAGATAACAGGAATTTGTATGAAAATTGCTAAATATAAAAACAATGTTTACTCTATAACCGTTCGAGACAGTGTAACATTTAGGCACAGTGCATAATGTGTTCTACGGCGCCTAAATACATTTTAAAACTATTTTTCTTTTATTACTGTAGTAGGGAAATAAGGAATTACCGCTTAATATGGAACACATACATTAAAAGGAAAACGCTGTCACAAACGTTTAACCAATTCAGTTTAAAGTAACATATGACAGAATTAAAGAAATATTTTTTTTCTTTTTAAATACCTTTAAAATATATTTAGTTAATTTTTCGTAGGAAAAACATTAATATATTTTAACGCTTATTGTATTTAATTTCTGAATGAACGAATATCGTTTCTAGTTTTGTTTTACTTATAGCTGTGTTGATTTATAAGCTTCCCAAATTTTACATTATTTTGTTTTTTTTTATGTTTCATTTCCACATGTGAACATTATTATTCAGAACCATGATTCTGTGTGTGTGTGTGTGTGTGTGTGTGTGTGTGTGTGCGTGTATGACGTATATCGGCCCCTATAACAGGTTGGTAAGGACGACGATACCTCTACAGAACTTAATATACGAGTATTGTCACAACAAAACATCTATTTGATTGGCACAGTCAATAAGACATACAAAAGTAAGAAAAGTGTAATAGGGAAACCCGACCGGAGAGTTTCAGAAAGGATAAGAAGGAAGAACCTTGGCGTAATGTAGAAAATGCTCATTTCTAACCAACATCAACATGTCACATTGCACTCCGAAATCCGACTGCGAACAGCAATTCACAACGAAGCAATCACTGCAGCATTCACCGCGCATGTAAACACGGGTAGCAGGACACATGTAAACACTCCTGAACCTGAAGGACGCAGCATGGCAGACGTCGAAACGTCGAGGGAACGATGAGGATATACACAGTAGCATAAAAAATAACAACGCCGAAAACATACACGTTCGCGCGCGAAAATACACATAAACACAGTTCGATTTCTTGACATAGTAAATTATAAAGTATAGATAGACATATTATTATATATACGTAAGCTGACATGTACTCACAATTACTTGTGAAGCACGCTTCCTAGAAGTCAATGGCATCCTAAACCAAATTAGTAAGCCTTAAGGTTGGTGTTATAATTTAGCGTTGAAAACACGTATTCTATGCAGATATTAGTGTGTGTGTGTGTGTGTGTGTGTGTGTGTGTGTGTGTGTTTGTAAAACATAGAAATAATTCAGACATAATTCAACAAACATACAATTTTTTATAATCCACATTTCTCTTGCAAACTTAAAAATGTTTTAAATGACTTGGGCCTATTATTTTAAGATTTTTGTTACATTTACGAACAATTTATTTCTCTTTAGGCGCCACCTTTTTTATATTAAGTAAATTCAAAATTCTCTTACGCTTTTTCATAAGAACTCCTAAAATTTTAGCTTATCTTTAACTACATAATTTGTCATTTTCAGGATATTGTTGTTAATTCGCTAAACTTTCCCACTCTGCGAGAAGGAACGATATTGTAATAGAGGACGACATCCGTTTCTCAACTTTACAAATGAAATAGTACGTAATTTCATTAAAGAAGTTGTTTCCACTTTTCGTTGAGAAGATTTATTCTCTGAGACACTGTTGACAGTTAGTTTTAACAAAATTATCTTTCTCAATTTCGCTTGTATTTAATTTATAAAATACTCGTATTAAATTATTTATAACTAACAGATTTTAATCTCGTTATACATTTACACAGACACCTTATTTATTCTTTAATCTTATAGGGGCATATGCATAATTTCCACGTTTATGGTAGGCCTATGTAAAATACCATGTAATCATGGTGCATAACACGGGACATACTATAATGTTATGTAGAATTTATCTTTGCAAATAAATTACCTAATTTTTTTAAGCATTTTAGAACGTCAGTCGTAAGGGACTAGGCTCTTACTAACACCTAAACAAATTTAATAAAAAACAGACTGTAAGTTAGAAAAACGTGAAGAAATATATAGGTTTTTTAAAAAAAGGAAAACATTTTAACACTTGCTACAATTTATTACTATGATTTACTACAATCCAAGTCATTTGTGTATAAAATGTTCTACACAGAAGCTGTTGTGGTCAAATTTAAAAATAGATTATATGATAATTTGGCATAATACGGTATACAGTACTGCATAATACGACAATACGATTATATGGTAAATTGACATAATACGTTGTGCGTTTATCTTGTCAATTTACTTTTATTTTTACTTATTGCTGATAAAAAACAAGCGACATCTTTACTGGCAGTTTATTATATAGTTCATAAGTTATATAGATCATTGTTAGTTATCGGAATTACTTCGATTTTGAAAGGCGCATGGTTAAGAAAATTTATCTCGTCGCTTATACTTTCGTAGAAATTATATTTATATAAGAAAAGTATTAAATTTGAAATTGTACATGCCTGTAGCTTTGATAAGTTCCTGGATACCTTTAAAATAATCAACCAGCCAAAATTGATACAGAATATTTAATATAAAGGAATGCTTGAAAGTAACCAAAAGTCAGTAGAAAAAAAGTATTTACTTACAATATTCAAATTAGTAAAAGGTTAGTTTTAAAAAAATTATAAAAATGTTATGCAATTCCGAAAGCAGGGTTTTCGTCAAATACTCGAACAATGGACAATGAACATAAAGTATGATTCACATATATTACAGACTACAGTGGTTGACGTATAAAAGGAATCTAAGAAACATATCTTACAGTTAATATAACCAGAAATTTTTACCCGAGAGATGCAGTTAAAAAAATATCTGGAAAACAAATTAAGAAATTCAAGGAGCTATTCTCAATAATTAATATTTACAGGCACCTTCTCTCTTTTTCCCTGTTATGGTAAATAAGTTATGTAATATGTTATATACTCCATTATTGAATTAAAATTATTACAAAGTGTTACAAAAATTTTTATTTTTTGAATGATGAAACGATAAATATCATTTATATCCCAACAACCTTAAATGTATTTGTTTTAAGTAGTTTTGAAGAATTTGGTGGGAAACCTTTTCGGAAGTTAAAAGTATATTATTATTTTTGTGGAAACAATACTATATTTTATTGCCTGAAAAATGTGACATTTGTTATGTATGTTTCGGATAAAACGCGTTTTCATTGATTTTTCGTGTTCCTCTTATTTTTCTGTTTGGATAGCAGTCCACATGTTTGGAAAGTGAATGTTGTACGTTGACTGTAATACTAGGGATACAACAATAAGTGTTACTAATTTAAATGACATACTGTACAGTAAATGTGCTTTTGTTACTCTGTGCAATGAGTTATTTTTAAAAATTTGTAACTTATATATGCTTAATATAGCGATATTCTTCCTGAGTCAAGAACACATAACACATATAATTGCCTGAACTCTAAGTATGTTACATAATAATATCTTGCGGCCAGATTTATAACAAATTTTGAAAATTCTTTACATAAAAACATAATAATACAGGTGTTTTACCGATTGCTAGTGATAAATTTGATGGTAACAATGGCAAAGCGAAACACAAAAAATAACGATGCATTTATGAGGGTCAGTTGAAAAGTTCGCGGAGCGACATCTGTAGCTTAGCGGTACAACTAAAAATTTTCGTGTGCTGCACTCCTGTTAATTTCCAACTCTATCTACTATTTTCTTCATTGTTTAGAAGTTGTTTAAAATTGACGTGTCATGCGTATTTCGAAAAACGGACAAAATCAAACATCGTGATGTGATTCTTTGTTAAAAATTGTTTAGCGCCAACGGAAATTCACGAAGATTGAACATTGAAGATGATCCCCCACCCGCACTGGACGCCCAAAAAATGCATAACTCCACATGCGTCAGCCATCTTACACAACACTTTTTCACACCAAATTCTTGAGTTAAAGTACGATGCACACGCTCATATAAGATGCCTATGATTCTAGCATCGTCATCCACTCCTCAATCTCCGGTCTTCCAACACCATTATGAGATTTTTTCAATAATGTCATTTTTGTTGCACTTTTCGGACGTCCACTGTTGGGATCGTTTTCAATGCTTGTACGACCATGTTTAAACTCGAGTGTGCCCCACTTACCGTTGTTTCTGAAGACGCAGCGTCTCCTAAAAGGTTTACAATTTTGTTTTGATTTTCCATTGGCGCTAATACATTTTAACAGTGAATTCATGAAGACACGATGTTTGATTTTGCAAATTTTAAAAACACGCATGACAGCAAAATTTCAAAAGCTGGTAGAGTGAATAAATTGACAGATATATCTGGAATATATCGCGAAATTCCAGCGAAATTAACACGTCTTCCAGCCCACGAAAGATTTTAGTTTTACCACTGAGCTATAGATGTCGCTCCGGGAACGTTTCATCTGACCTTCGTCTGATGTACGATGCGGTTTTAAATTTGGTAGTCTCAGACAATCTGGGTAAAAACGAAAAAAATAAATGATGTGTAATAAATATACCTTAGTCGCAATCACGAGTAGAGAAGTAATTTTAAATTGTTTGATAAAATTGTCTGTGAATAGGCAATGTGTTATTTACTCAAAATATTTTATTATCTTACGGCTTACACTGAGAATATTCGAATTTATTTATAAATATTACAAAATATGTCAATGACTAATAACTTTACATTTCAACGATAATTTACAATTACTTTTACAGTCCTCGCATCAATTTTAAAAAGTCGTAAAGAATTATGTAACTCGTATTGAGAAGAAAATGAATAATTTCAACTGTAAAGTAGCCTCTCAAATTAGCCTATATACTTTATCGCTTTCCTATCAGAATATTTGCTTAATATACAGCAAAATAAATGAAATAATGGAACAAACTTTTAACCTTACATAGGATTGGAAGTAAACGCAAACTGCGTCTTCAGAAACAACGATATCACAGGAATTGAAGCAACCATCTGCATACGTGGAGAGTTTAAACACATTCAAAGAATAGAGCTCGGAAACAATCAAAGTTTATGGCTGCATAACAGAATACAAAATATTCCTACCATTTTATGAGGAAAAGACAGTCGAGCGGGAACAATTTTTGTATAAGAAAACTTACACAACGTTCACCATTAGATATTACAATTAACATTCATCATTTTTATTTTCCATTTTATGAGGAAAAGACAGTCGAGCGGGAACAATTTTTGTTTAAGACATCTTACACAACGTTCACCATTAGATATTACAATTAACATTCATCATTTTTATTTTGTAAATAATATTTAAGGATCATAATTTAGGAGACTTTTTCACCAATTTTAACGTTTATTTAAATAAACATTTAATTTAAGAGAAACATAGAAGGGAAGGGGGAGAGGAAGAGTGAATGGGAAAGAGTGTGAGAATGGGGAGAGAAATATATTATTTAACGGACTATCACTTACATTTTTCTTTACTAATCATGTAAACTTTTACAATAATTCAAAAAAAGAAACAGAAGGGACAAATTAGGGAAAACAACTGTTTATGTTGCAAAAAGAAATAATTTATAGTACATTTTAGGAAAACTGATAAACTGCTTAATCCTGCCTCAGAAAATGATCAATAAAACACAAGTAATTCCAAGATATAACATGGTGTATAAAAAATAAACGCTTTTACGAATCATTCAAGTTGTATAACGTCGTGCACTGCAGATATTATCAAAATACTCAAATTTTATTTTAAAATAATCCACTAACATCATTTTAAATGTGAAAGAGATAACATGAATTTATAGTAATCTGTAAGCATGAGACCGGATATGATGATGCCACATTTCCGGCAGCACAAATTGTTTTATCTTCTACATCCGAACAGAGATTTACTCTAAGCGCATCTGTTCTGGCCTTACGTCATACGTAACGTGACGTGTTACGTAGTGACACGTGACGTGTAAACACGTTTACTCTATTTACATGAAATAAGTAGTTTTAAATCAACAAATGTTTTGAAGAATAGCTCAAATTTACCAGAAGGTAAACCTAAGTAATATATACTCAATTTCCATAGTGTTAACTTTTCTGTACATTACAGTATGTGTAGATACGTTTCAATAATTACCTGCAAGTTTGCAGATTAACAAAAATTAAGTGTAATATTTAAGTGTAAATCTGTATTAGATATTGAAGATAAAGAACTTAACCACGTCCTTTTATCTAAAGTGTAAAATTATATACAGGTTTTTAGCATCTTTTTATCACCGCAGAAACAATATTTCTGAAATGCTGTTACGCTCGATCGAGCCGTTAAGTGTATACATACTAAGTAATACTTGTGTGAAAAAAAGACAGCTTTATGAAAAAAAGTTTTCAGAACTATTTCAACATGAAAAAATATGGAAAACTTAAATCTTTGAACTGTTTGTAGAACAGATTTTGAAAGAAAAATGATTTAGTTTAGGCGGTATTTTGATTCTGGCGGTTGCGTCAGAGGTTAAATGAAAACTCTTGCTAACGCTTTAGATTCAATGATATTCATAATAATGTCAACGAATTGTTGGAAAACTTAAAATAAATACAGTATAAATATTTAATAATTTTAAAATAATAAATGGTTTGGAATTTTTTACTGATGACACGGTTCCTTAAATCTGCTAGTTTACGTTAGGATTATTTGTGTACTCATATCAAATTATAGTTTAGGCGTGTTTTATTTCAAGAACCTTTAAAAAATTTGTTTCCTTTTGTGGTATTTATTTAACGGATAAATTATAACTGAATATATTAAAAGAAAATAATAATATAAAAGTTATTTTACTTATAGATATTGCATATTTTACTACGACAAATTGTTTTAACTACTGCGCTTTAAATTAATGTTGTTTAAAAAAATAGTTTATATTATTTACTTATCTTTTTAAAATGCCCTGCATTACCTAATTGCCTCAATCAACGCACTACCATAGCGTACATCATACAACACAGATCATTTTTCATTAATCATTTACAAAACAGGATTAATGTAAAGTAATATAAAATAAAATTAAGTGGATTCAAATTTGAAGGTGTAGCAAATATTTTGTAGACGAAACTAAATTTTATTCACCGTAAATTAAATTTATGCTTGTTTCTTAATATTTTCTATTAATTTGTGAATCCACATTATTTCCAATCGCCTTATACGGTAGAATGTAGTAAGTAAACACATGTATATAAACATTATATTTAATATTAATTGAAAATACAAACTTTTAAAGACTATAGGCACCCGAATATTGATACACGCGTAATTATATTCTGAAAAAGTAATGCAGTATTTGAATTTGTTTGTAAATAAATAGAACAACATTGTGCAATTAATCTTCAATGTAGTATTTTGTCTAAAACGTTATTATTTGACACATCTTACTGAAATTTATAATTATTACTATTTAATTATACTTTTATACTTTAAGTTTTTGGAGTTTAAACATGAGACTAATTTAGCTCTTTTAGTATTCGGTGTACTATCATGAACAAATATTTGTATCGTAATCAAATAAACTACTAAAAGAAAACAATGTTGCCAGCACTACTGTTCCGAACTCCACTGTGACTCCAGGGTATACGTCAAGTATTTATTTTGCATAAACCGAATCGACCTTTAGTCTCTAAACGCAACTCAATTTAATAGTGTGCCCGGGAGACCCTAAGCTTGAAGCCAATCGCCATACCGATATGTCTATTGAGCCCTTATTAAATAATAATACTAGTGCCAATATTTGTATATTTTCTTACAATTAAGACGAATTTACGATTTTTTATGCAGAGTAATCATCTTTCCACAAAGACAAGATAAACACGTGTAAACCGTCACATGTGCACGTTTGTTTGAGTGCACGGGGGGCGGGTGCTTGAACAAATAATTTCTATCATGAGTAATAATTAATAAATTATATACTTAATGAATGAGTAGAACATAATAAATCTCCATCATGCTAAAAGAAAGTTTACAAAAGTATAATATACTATACGCGACGTAATATAGTTTTAAAAGAAGTTACGCTCTGAATTCTTAAACTAGCAAGAGAAAATAACAGTAATATGAAAATAAGCCTTACTGAAATACAGGAAGAAAATAGCTGAACTCCAGATGGATTTAGAGCACAAAATCATTATATAAGGGTACCATAAGCTTAAAAGTTGGAACTTAATAGATGTATATTTCTGTAACTAGAGAAACTGAATTTCATCTTCACACTGACAACTGTAATACAAATGGCCCTATACAACAGGCAAAACATTTTTGTGAACAAACTTTTTCAGTACTTTTCATCAGTGAATTTAGACAATGTCGCTTTACATAACAGAATTACCTGATGCCATCTCACAATTCTTCATGCAGCATATTTGAACAGAACATTCATTACAAGTCAGTGCGGTAACTCTAATGTAGATTTCTCATAGCTTATTTTAGATGACTTTTAATTTAAATTTTGCGTTACATCAAGCAGGAGCTAAAACATTGAGGACCGTGGCACTGGTACACAGTTTCCAACCCATTAACATAAGACGGAGGCAACATAAGACTCAAGTACGTCAGTCTCAGATTAAGCACATATTACCTACACAAACACGTACGGGTGCGTACATGCTTGTACTTAAACATATGATTACATACTTAAACGCAAGAATACACACTACACATATGGTATAGTTAAATACACACACATTATTTTGATAGCAGGAATGTCGAAATTGGATATTATTATCGTTAAGAAATGTATACAATAGTACCGTACTCACTTCTTAACTTACATTATTTAGCCATTAAATTAAGGTTTTATTAGGTTTAGCAGGTCATTCAGGGCCAGATCTTTATTTTCCGATCTTTCTTCTCTCCTCGTAACAGTGTTATGATTAACCTTCGCGACGAAAACAATTCTCTTTTAAAATAATCGCAATAATTTTAGAATGCACTTCATCTCCGAATGATGTTATTCTACTAAGTGTTGAAGTTTGACAAAATGGTTGTCACAAGTATAATACCTTCACTAATATATTAATCCCGTGCAATCCCCTATTTTTCGTTTGCCATAACCCATAATGTTCAATATTGTATGCGTACCGGTACACGTTTCGTGTCAGCTAACTTCTAAATAAAATTTCTCAAATCATATGTAATAATTTTTATAGAAAGAAATGAACACTACAGCTTTCGTAAAAAAAAAACTACTGGCAACAAATGTAAAAAATTCTTTAGTATGCGATCTGAATGGCAAGAGACAAAAAACTTAAAAATTTCGTATTACTTAAAACTAAAACAATAATATTAATAAATCAAAATTAATAATTTTAAAAGATAAATTGAAAAGTATGTAAGAAAAAACTTGGGCGAAAGCTTATTTTTAGTACTCGCATACGTTTCAAGCATATCTAAGACGGTTAATCTAAAATATGCGTGTAGAAACAGAGATGAAAATACCAATATTAACGCTAAATATTATGCAAGAGTTATCAGCACAAAACCATATTTTAGAAGTTTATTGGGAATAACTTGTCGCCACACAGCAGTGAAACGTGTATTAAAGGGCTAGTAACAAAGAAGAATTAAAAAAGTTTATGAGTCTCAGCTCAATTGAGTCCGTAGATCAAAACTCGGTAGTCGTTAAGAAACTTTATTCTTTCTTCAGAGTAAAATTACTGTTTCAATCGTACATTATTTTATATAAAAAAATAAAACATAATAAAGTTCTAGGTTTGAAGGTAATAAGAATACCAACAAGTGATTATTTATATCATAAACAAAAAATAATCGACATAGTACACGGAAATTTCATAACAAAATCTGAAAGTCTATTTTAAATTAAAAACTTGAATACCAAAATACAGAAGACATGATACGGCAAAGTATTTATGTAGTATTGATAGTAGTTTACTTTTTTAAAAGCAAACAATGTGATGTAAACTAAAATTAAATTTTTATATACAATGAATCTGGTGGAATCTGGTGAAAAGTAACAAATAAATGTTTTGTGTAAACATATCTGAATTCGGAATAATCATTGTTGCACAAACCACAGGATTCTCATTGCAACAGGAAATCATGACAACTTTCTAAAGAGCTACAGTATTGCTCGTGTTGACCAGATAATATTATGTCATGTTCTGTAACAATAAGGAAAGTATTCTACGTGAGAATACAAGGCTACATTACAGTATAGCTTACGGTTTCCATAACGATGTGATACTTTAAAGAAGTAAAACTTCTCCGTTGAAGCAATAAATCATTGTAACACTGGCCGAGTAAAAACAATGTTCAGAATTTCTTTATGAAATTGGAAGTTACAAATTCATGTAATACTAATGTAAAACAAAGCAATTACACGTCGTTGTTGAATACATAGTGTCGCCATCTGTAACTGACCTATATGAATATTTTGACAAGTTATATTTAACTGTATTTTAACTCGTACACTTACGTGGTTGAAACGTGAAATAACAACATTTTGTTTGGTTGATAATCACGTTTTGTTAAACTTATATATACGTTTTGCATATAAGTTTTGGCATATAATTATTCTCAATTTTTCTACTGTCGTACAGTAGTAGAAGTAACATCTGACATTAACGCAGACACCAGTAAAATGTGGTTGACAACCGATAAAAAATGTTATTATTAAACATGTTTTCAAGCATTTTAACAGCCTAAGAGGAGAAGTTTATTGAGGAGCCTAAGACCAGAATCGTTTTATATTCGGTTATTAATGAAAGACCAAATGCACTATAGTTTTGTTATTATTATTCATTTTGAAGACTGCATAATTAAGCAAAATTCCAATAGTATAAAATAACAAGTACAATCAGCATAACTCTAGTAAGAGTACTACCCACTATGCAATGTAAATATTGTGATTAAACATACTCTATTACTGTATATCATTGTTATATCATAAAACATACTAAACAATTTTGTGTTTATTGTCATTCTGGATGGCATTATAATTGTAAAAATCTATCCCATTTTCCTTTATTGTTATTATTGGATTATTGAATTATAAACAAATGTAATAATAATATTACACAACAATGCTTTTGGACAATTGCAAAGTGTATTCTTGTTAAGTGATAGACTGCTCATTCTTGTTAATTTTAGCCACATTGTTATGTTACTTTCAACCTTGTACTGACAGTTGGTAGTCTTAGTATTCCTACTAATTTGCTCTGTGAAATCCTACTACTACTACTACTACTACTACTACTACTACTACTACTACTACTACTACCACTACTACTACTACTACTACTACTACAAACCCACACTCTTACACAACGCGCACACAAAAAAAATATTCAGTGATAGATACAGTGGGACTGAAGTGAATGTACTTCTGTTGTATGTTGACAACTCGGGCAAGAAGAAGACACGCCCGCGCGATTATTTTAAAAATACAAATATGTATAAATCTGACGTATTCCATCGTCTTGTTAACACCAGACGTAACAGAAGACTGAAAGTAGAAGATATTATACTAATTTCTATTTGTTTTTATTAGATTTCAGACAAATAAGTATATGCATTTTTTAAAGTGTTAGAACGATCAAAATAGTATTTAGTTCTTTCAAAACGTTTCACCTGTTAGATTATTTATGATTTGTGTGTGTGTGTGTGTGTGTGTGTGTGTGACAACTTGTATTTCATGTTAAACATATTACTATTATCATGATAATAATGATACTATATATCAATTAAATAAATATGAAAACTCAACCCATAAATATAAACATTAGTGGTAAATAGTATCACTAATGACAGCCGAAGTTCGGCGCGGATACTTTCCCCATCTGTGGAGTTTTCACGCCCAGTCATACGAGGGCGACAGCATATAAATACAGATGCTTTACTATTAATGAATTAAACTATTACTATTAGATGTAAACTGAATTAATCAAACATATTGAATTGCCAGGAACCACAAAACAGAACGAATTTACACGAAGAGAAATCTTTACATTTCAATTGCGCGGACCCAATAAGTCGTACATAAGATACCGGAAATTAGACGTGCTGTCTAATTACAGGATTCACGGTACGGAAGTAGACACAGAATCTGACAGTCGATTTGTGTCAGACTGAAATGTCATTAGTTTTTCCATCGTCTGCGACTATTAATAACTATTGTATATCTAAGTCATTAATTTCACTGTAAAATGAAATTTAAAAGAGCAAAGCAGGACATATTTATTTATATTAATAAGGGGAAAATTCAAAAAATTAAAGACCGCATTGTAGACGTTACACGTGTTTCGAAGAACATGACATTACGATAATGTGATTTTAAACCTTATCAAAATTATATTTAACCTGTTTTCATTTTATTATTATTATCATAAGTATAAAATCGTATGCTAAACATTTATATATGATTACACATAAAGATGTAAATATTGTATATGGTTGGAATGAATCTGTTGCGGTAATAGTCAAATATGCAATTAAAAATGTAATGAAGACAGATGGCATGTATTACTAATTACTTAAGTTTCGTTCCTTAATAGGATTTTGTCTTGAGAAATTTTAACTTTTCTAAATTGCTATCCTGCCGTTGGAACACCTAAATTACTGTAGGTTTCCTTTCGTACATATATTATATTCTTTTTAAAATCAACATTTTCTTAAACGTTTATTGGAAACAGTTTCTGATAATATATAAAATTTCTTTCTCACCTTTATTTGAAGAAAGGTGAAACAGAACCTTCTCTAAGATTCCATTGCTATCACTTGTACACAATTCCAATCACAGGAAGTTACATAGCGTATTAATAATAATTTTAAAAACCACTAATTTACGTTACATAAAATTCTAAACTTCTGATATATTCCTGTTGCGTCTGCTCAGGCGGAAATGAAATTTCAATTCCACATAGTGCGATACAAAACAGGCGGTAAGAATTCACTACGATGAGGCTAAAAATTTTGTTCCGCTGTTGGAAGAGTTGTGAACCAAACTGTTAATCTGTGACACGAATTTAAATTTAATTACATGTAATATACGAAACCGATACTCTCGGGAGCTGTAAAGAAAGGTCGCGGGTTAGATCCGGACTGAAACAACACAGCACACAGACACGTCTGTGGAACACAGTTGGGTGTAGTGAGTTTTTGGTAGGGGTAGTTACAGATCTTGCGCATTTTCTCCGTCTGTACGGATCCCTCCCTGCCCGTCCGACTCTCACTCCACACCACCTTATCATCCGCGTAATACCTCATCCTTCTATATTGGGTTACAAATCTACACGTAAACCGTGCCGGTCATTTCTTTATTTGTATTTCAACTGAAAATTTTTTTATCACTTTTTCAATCAAAAACGTTCCTGTCATATATTTTGTTTTATTTGGCAATATATTTTATATCTCTACACGACGCGTTACCGCGCAAAACGTTGGCAGCAAAAAATAATCAATTCACGTCAAATATTTTTGTTTTAAAATATCGTGTTTTTTTATTTACAATTTTAATCTACTATCTTGCAATTTAACGAGCACACAAACTATTACTTTAAAATAAAAACCATTAAAGTACTAAAGTTTTTGTCGCTACGTAGTCGAGCTGAACCGTGGGAAATAATTGTTAATGTGGTGTTAGATATTATATTTCATCATTTTATATTAATCGGTTCTCATTACTGTACATTCATTACGTTATTAATTAAACCCAGATCGTACATAAAATATCATCGCATATGTCACCATAAGGGAAGTAAGATATTTAGAGTTAATTTTTATTTTTATTTCTAACCGTAACATATTCAAGTTGTGTCGAAGGAAGATTCTTTTACCTACTGTACTGTTCAGTAAATAACGATTTTCCTCCAAAAAATTACGAGAAAAGCTGAGCTGATGTAAATATATTGTAACTGAAAATGGTTTATTCTAAATAATAAAAGTAGGCTGTAAAGTAATTTATATATAAACGTATTTATGGTAAACATGAAAATTCTGACAGATGACAGAATGGAAGATGATTCTGGAAGATGACAGATGGCCCCGCAAAATACTGGAATGAATACCACCGGTGAAGAGGAAAACAGGACGTCCACGGAGGAGTTGGCGAGATGACGTAGCGGAAGCAATGGTTGCAAGAAATTTAGAAGAACTTACATGCTACGATAGGTTACAATGGAAGTTGGTGACGGAGAAACGGCGACAGCTGTAAAGATCCGTTATCTATATATATATAGATATGTATATGAAAATTCTGTTGACCTTAGAGTTTTCACCAGTCTAATTAATTCGAGTTCTACATCTCTCTCTCTCTCTCTTCCACACACAGACACACAATGTATACAGTGCACTGTGTGTGTGTGTGTGTGTGTGTGTGTGTGTGTGTGTGTGTGTGTGTGTGTGTGTGTGTGTGTGTGTGTGTGAGAGAGAGAGAGAGAGAGAGAGAGAGAGAAAGAGAGAGAAAGAGAGAGAGAGAGTGTGAGGATGTACCTAGTTTATTATTATTATTGTTCAAATATTATTACGATCTTGATTAATGCCAACGTGTTCAAAACACATAGGTAAAAAATGGTTTCCAGGTCGTTGCACCAGTCACTTTCAATATGCCATTTAATGAACTTTAATAAATTTAATTTTTCACTCCCAGTAATAATTATTGGAACCCAATTAAAAGTTATATACTAAATAAAACTAAAAATTAAATATATTAAGCAATATTTCTATGTTAACAAACAGTATGTTATCATATACATAAAACTAGGACTTCTAATTAGTTGTAACACAAATTGGTTTTATTAAAAATGAAAGAAACCATACATAAAGTTTGTTTACCTAATTGTCATAAAAGAATAATAAATAACATATAACAAACAGAAGGTAAATGTAAACAGTTAAAATCAACATTATTTATTTCTTATGATAGAAAACGAAATTGTAACCAAAACAATATAAATAAATGTATCAAAACCAAAAAGTTGAAATGACATTTTGTATTTGATCCTAATATTTTTATAATATGTTTTTTCATTCTTTATAAAATAAGAGATCAAATCTGAAAAGAATAAAACGAAGAATTTCCTTGTTCCCTATAAATTTCGTTTCGTATAACATATTTCTTCTTTTCCTTATTTCTATAATATTACTTATTTACAGTCGAAAATGTACTATATTTTATATTTATTTTATTTCATATGGTATTCTTTGTTTCCTTTTATCGTCATTTATATATAAATTTATTATAAAGTTTTATTTAATTAATTTGTTCATTTCATATTACGTTGTAATATAATCAGACGGTTACTTATTTATACGGTTAATAGGTTATACATCACTGATGATCTTAGATTTTTATCGAATTATAACCTTTATAAATATTATGATTTATTTATTTTTATAAATTGAAAACTTGTATAACCACCCATCATGAGCGTACTGCATGATGCTTTAAGTATATCTGAAGTACGCAAAAAAATCGTCTTGTCCATGAATTTATACCTAAGTCTATTATTTCGTCAAAAATATTTGTACCAAATCAATATGCGCACTCACACACACACACACATACACACACAGACACGATTAGTTTATACGTAAGCGCACCTTATGACTCAAAAATGTGATTTTAATTTTTTTAAATTAAGTTTTCTGACGTAAACATTCATTATTTCTTTAAATTTCACATGAGTGCAGTGTAATAGCTACATGCATCAAGGTTACGATTAGAAATACTTGAGGGTATTCTGTTTAACTTGTACAGTTTGGAAGACACACAGTCCCTTCAAATCACATTATAACTGTGTTTAGGGTAGACCTAGTTAGCTACCAAACCTTATAATCTAAAAAGTAAAAAGTGATTTAGCCTAATTAAATAAATTAATTTAAGCAAATATCTCATTAAGAATTACCATTCATTGTGTAGTTCTTCACTGGTTTAAGAATAAACCGTAATGATTTAAATACCCGCACACGCACTCAGCGTCACACATGTGCGAGTGTGAAGTCATCATCAGCATCAGCATCATATTAATATTATTAGTATTATTATTACTGTTACTATTATTACTTCTATATCTCCTTGTCTACCGGATATTACCATTGTTTATTCTATCTTAGAGTGACTACATGACAAATTCTAACACGCTGCTTCTACTGTCATGTTTAAGTGTGAACGGATTATTCGACACTTTCTTTATCTGTTCTCCAAGCTGAGTTATCGTAATGAGCTAGGTCTCTAATGTACTCTGAAAAGCTCTGTAACAAATCTGTTTTAGTGGTAATTTGAGTTTACTCCTATTTTAGTTTGTTGACTGTTTCACGGATGTCTGATTTCAAGTGCAGTTTTTTGCGTTTTGTGTGTAATTGCAGTTTAGATAGATTAGTTTTTGTTTACAAGACCTGCTGATGTAAATATGAGCTTTAGTACATAGTAATTTTTTAATATTCTTGTATTTGCCTACGTACTTCTTGTCCGTATTTGACTAGAATTCCTTAACTCAATATCCTTTCAGAATTCACCATTAAATTTTATTTCGTTTTCCAGATTATAAGTAATAATCCATCAATTAGAATTGTTACTTGTCGCGTCTTAGATCGTAAGCTGGCTTATTTAAGAAGGAGATTACTTAAAAACTAATTAAGAATAAGTCTGTAGACCTTTGTGTTTTTACAAAACATAGAACCAATCTTATAGTATACAATACATTTCAATATATTATTATAAAGGTATTTTAAACATGTAGTTTTGGTTATTTATATATAATGTACTTATATAATATAACTAAAACTATGAAAAATAATTGCCGTTTTTAAATCTGTATAAATGTTTACAAAATTTGTACTTACCTATACGGTTCGTTTATTGTTTAGAATTCCCAAACCGTCCATGTCTTACACGTCGATGTAAGGTTAATAGCAAGCTTAACTGCGTATTGTGTACAATCAGGTTTCTAAATTTGTTAATATGTAATTATAAAATTAATATAGTATTACTTTAACACAAAAAGCACTACAAAGAAGTTTGTTGTCTACTAAGTTACTTCTGGTAACACTTACTTACTTACTTACTAGCCAACGCCCACCCTTGGCTGTTGGGCCATTAGGCGGCGCGCTGCCTAGTAGAGACGTGAGAGCCTTGCCGTATACTTCTGGTAACAGAGATTATTGATGTTTATTGTCATAAGAAATGAATCAGTTAATTAAAGACGTCGTTTAGCCTTTATAAAGTAAACACATAAATCTATGACAATACACTGATATATATCGTTACATTAGCGTGAGGGGTTAAGATAAATTTTCTTATCGTAACATAAAAGGTTAATACTTGGATTCCGTATTTAGACTCAAAAATATACGTACACAACTTCTTCTTCTAATTAACAGCCCATAGGCTGGTTGGCAGCAGCTCGTCATTCTTCACGCTTCTCTAATTTTTTTTCAACTCACAATATGATGTGCAGTTCATATCGACTATAAGCTGTTTCATGTAGTCTAAACGGGGTCGTTCTCTGTGATTCTTCCCTTCAATTGTTCCTTCTATTATTCTCTTAATTAACCCATTGTGTCGTAGTATATGTCCTATAAACATAGCTCTTTTACCTTTCAAATTTCGTAGAAAGCTCTTCTCCTCCTGGGGTCTTCTAAAGACTTCCTCATTCGTTATCTTCTCCCTCCAGCTTATCCTGAATGTTCTTCTGTAGCATCAGGTCTCAAATGCTTGGAGTCTATTCTTGTCACTTTCTCCAATTGTCCAAGATTCACTCCGTATAGGGCAACACTAGACACGTATGCCTTTACTAGATTCTTCCTTATTTTTAGGCTGATAGTAGAGCAGCTGATACTACTGATATCTTAAACAGATCTTTAATGAAGTGGTTTCCCCTTGTCTTCTTCATCCTATGCCGTTGACGTATACCCGTTCCTCCGCCTTTAGAAGTGATTTCTCACCCCTAGGACAATAGAGTGCCCTGTCCTCTATCCGCTCATCTGTCCTCCAAGGAGGCCATTGCACTTGATAGAAGGGGTCACCTTATACTGGGTGATACTCGGTCCATGTGTTTGTTAGCCGCTTGATATACAAACGTTGCCCTCTCTCTACCCCGGGGAATAATACACAAAAGGTTAATACTTGGATTCCGTATTTAGACTCAAAAAATATACGTACACAACAATATCTTTAATATCCGAATATAAAATTTACTATCTACACCGATAAACACAATATCGGAGTTCTAAGAAAATTTACACAATGTAGGCTACAAACAAATTTGTATTGTGAGATTACTACTGAGCACATCTTATTAGTTTAAAGTATTTCATCCGGTACCTAATAAGACACCAGTTTGTACCGTAAATTATGTTAGTTTATTTCTACTCGTATTATGCAAGATGTGATACAATTACCTGTTTATCATATGTGACAAACTTAATGAAAGTTTAATCGAAATCAACACTTCTGTGTTACAGTCCTTTAAATCAAAATCAAGTAGGCCCTGTTTCGAGACCTAAGACGTTCAACGTATTACACAAATATAAAATTGGAAGAATCCAACAGAATTCGTATTACAGAGATCAATAATAATGTAAAAAGTATATATAGCTCTCATCTAACTATTTATAGGTTGGAAAATGTTACCAATAACAAATAATTTAATAAAAATTTGTTACGAAATACGTTGATCGTGTTTCTGTTAATAACATTTAATATTGTACTTAAATAATTTATAAAAAACTCCGAATCAAATTACAATAATTATTAAGCGTATTTCAGCTAGTTGAAAGCCATTTTTCATTAGCACTATCTGAAAATGCTTAATGCGATTACCAACATAATTTATTAAATTTAGCTTGTAAATTATTAAATTTCTGCAAGTTATCGGTTGGCATTACAGTTCGTAGAAATCCTCTCGAGCTCGTAGACGGAAACTGAAACCGTCGTTGACACAATACCGCAGCCCTTCACTGTGAATTACAACCCGTAGGCTGTAATATCAGTGAAGCGTTGTTTGTGGATACCAGTATTGCTGGCAAGTCCATTGTTACAGCGTTCTGATAACGACCGCTTTTCAGTAAAACGATGCCCTCACGTTAAAAAACAGATGCTTTAAAAATATATTCTGTGATATTTTAATATCCTAAATACGACACACGGATGTACCTGTAAGTACTCACGTAGGCAACTGATATAAGTCGTTTTATTTTCCATGTAGACCTCCTACATAATATACTTTTTTTCTTAATTTTCACTTTTCAGCACATTTTTTGACGCCTTCAAATATACAGAAACGCCTTCTGGCTACGGCAGAAATATTAGAAGTTACCAATTAGCTATACTGAAATGAACTTATAGTGACCATTAATATATAATTAAATTCCTTGTCGTTTCACCCTTTCTATAACAGACTCATCGCGTATGAATTATTTTTGAGTTGTAATTTCTTGGAACACTGCGTGTACATTTTAATAATGTTCATAAAAAACGAAAATGTTGTCGTGACAGACTGAACACTTAGTGCAGACAAGCATAGGAAGAACGTGGTAGTGGTCCAAGTTTAAAGTGTGGCGTTTTCCGACAATGTGATGTCAGAAAGTGCGTCCTGATCAAAGGCAATACAAATTAATGTAAATGTAAAAGAAACGGAGAATAATTTAAATTTGTAATAAAAGCAAAAGAGACTCTGAAATCGGTATGAAGCTTGCAAAAGTGGCAATGAACGACGATCTCAATGGAAGACAGATTTTCAAGGCCTAGTACTCGCATAGAAATATGCGCTTTTATGTGAGGTACGTCTCAGCTGTACGTATGTGGGCTACATGTGAACTGTTTGACACCCTCCCCCCCTCCATTAGATGCATGAGAATTTTTGTTGACTGACCAGAATGGAAAACAGAAATCGTATGATGGTTTGTATATACGCGATATACAGCAGCTTGCTGCTAGTGACTTTTGGATTCCCGCCAGAACCTAGCACATCAATCTTGAATCTTCTCAACGTTATACGCAAATGTAACACAGAGCGATGCTGTGCACTACTCATTTGAGCTACGATTGTTTATAAGTTATGTTTACGGTATTGTTTTTGGAGCTCGATTTTAATATCTACTGAATGGAAAGTACAAGATGCTAATAAACTTTTTTAAGACATTCATGCGATACCTATTTTGGCGGAAGTAAAATAAAAATACAAATAAAATGTTGACATTATTATGAAATTAAGTAAAAACTGTGGGATGAGTCTAAAAGAATTTGAAAACAATAGCCAGAACTACTATAAGTCGTAAAGATCTAACTGAGAAGAAATCGGTGTAATAGGTTTGGTGTCCTGCTTGCTAATTATTGGCCCCCTTGTTGTATTACTATTTATTTACATTATGAGTAATTTAGATTGTAATATTGTATAAATTAATATTTGTGATGTTATAATTTTCTTGTTGTCTTTATACAAAACATTCGATGATGTAAAACAAACTGTCTCAACTAATTCACATCTACAATTATACGTACAAGCGCGGGCGCACACACTCATATACACAAACACGTTTATTCAAATAATTGTTCTGTTGTGGTTGACATTTCTTTTGTATTAATACACAGGTCCTCATGATGAAAATAAACATTGTCGAAACGTCTACACAAATAATTTAAAATTTGTGTTATTTTTTGACCGATTCTCACAAACCCTTCACCGGAAAAATATTTTCCTAATGATTACGACTTTCGTAAATAGAGGAGAAGAAACAGTACGATTATTTCCCACAGGATTAATTCTAAAGTACTGAGAGAGTGTCGTAGTACCCAAACAAAACCACTTATTGTGTGTGAAAAGAAGCAGGCAGACTTTGTTTCAACTAAAAGCCTGATATCAAACTGTAAAAAAAAGCTAAATGAATTCACAAACTGGTTTAATAATTGCAAAATTGTGTATTTTGGTAGTTCTATAAATGAAATTGATGTTTAAAAGAGAAATCAAGGACGACACAGGAACCTGTTTTGTGTACTATCAATAAAAACAAAATCAGACCACTTTTGTGACCAAAGGTAATGGATGTTAAACGTATTGTTTTCAAAAATTTTAAAGACATTGCATCAGTGCCTACGTTACTCACTGTACAGTTAATTATTTTATAAATCTGTTTTCTAATAAAATCCAGGTGATATGGATGGTTTTCGAGGACCTCCAGATTTTAAGTTGAAGTATACTAATGTCGATATTAAAATTTTTGTAATTTGTACACTTTTAAATTTCTAATTTACAGTGTATAGATGTAAGTGAATATTGTTATTTTGATTTAGGTACTGTAGAATAAATTTATATTTAATGCTACAAAAATACTGTTATTCATTTTTTAATTTTTTATGGGAGGAAAAGTTTTTATATTATGTTATTTCATACAGATGTATATTAAAATGATTTAAATATAATTTAAATGTAATTTACATGTAATTCAAAGCTAATAATAATAATAATCATCATCATTATTATCATTATCATTATCATTATCATCATCACTATTATTATAACAATAATAATAAATTTACTTCCTATTAATGCTCTTACAATATTCATAGTGAACCAACTAACAATATGCAATAGTTTATGTAAACAAATATTTGTTGCAAAAAGGAACCGTCCCACAAATTACTATATTTTTAACAAATTATATATCATCGTAAGTTACTTTGTTGGTAATAAATAAAAGTGTACCTTACATATTTAAAAAAAGAAATAAAATATACCATCAAAAAATCAGAATGCAGCTTAAACTTTGAAGCTCTATAACTACTCCCGTTACAGTGTATTCAAGAAAGATATATAGTTACATAGATAGATAGATAGATACATAGTGAGAGAGGGGAGGGGTTGTGCGAGAAAAGGGCAAGCACGTCGCCCGCTCGTTTGCTACGCCCTTATAACGTACCTACGTTATAATACCGGGAACCTGTGCTTCATTGGCTCTGGTCAATTACACAGGCTGCCATAGACTTAACCAACTTCTAATTAAACACATAAAATTTTGAGATATCTCTATAATTGAAGGAAAATGGACATGGATTCCTGTTGATGTATTCACTCAGTTTTGTGTGTTATATAATGACATCTCTTTATTATTCTATAACCTTAAAATCTCTACATAAGGTTTTCAACATAGCTGATTCTTAATCTACAGATTACAGTTTACAACATATATTTCAGAAGGGCCCTTTAAATAAGGAAGTTTATGTGTTTGAAATTTTCCACGGATCTGGGATTTAAAACTTGTTTGTTAATAATGCTCATTTACTCATATACTATCTTTCAACTTAAGCCATTTGAAGAAAGGACTTTATTTAGCTTTTGCCATTTGAAGAATGGACTTTACTTAAACTTTAGAAACAGAGACGCTCTATAATTTAAGCGTTACTTTCTACTACACATATTTTTAATCATATTAAATACTACTGGTTGCAATTAGTGATTACTCTTAAAAGTCTTGAAGTATTATTTAAATTGTCTTTGGTACACTTTTATTTGAATATTACTTAATCACGGAAGACTGGCTTCCGCGTCACATTATGGTATCCTGATGTTGATTCAGATTAGGCTCATCGGTCCTTGGGGTGTCTACTGATGGTCTGTCGTTATTGTAGTTTCCGTTGACGTTGAAGTTCCTGAAGTGAGTTCGGTGATTCTGAGGATGGTACTCTCTTCTCTGATGTCTGGTAGAAAACCTCGTTAGTAGTATAACTCATGTTAATGTTTGTTTCACAGATATGCACTTTACATAATTATTGATAAGGGGTTTTCACCTTATCAATACCTAGTATACCTAGTACCTATTTTATTTTAAATACATTGTTCTCTTACAAATTAGTATGTAGAGATGTCATCGCGCACACTTATTCATTCTTTTTTCTTTCATATTATATGTTTATATAGGACTCACTATTTACCGCTACATTACGTTGCACACTGTTCTTAGTTGAACTTAAAGGAAACAAAATATTGTTTTGCTTTGTGGCATCGTTCGGATGTGACCAGTTTACTGCGTGAGCGCGCCATCACTAGTACTGTACGTTTATTGGGAGAGGTAAAGTAACTTCGCAGAGTTTACGCTTTACCAGAAAAATAGTTCCGCCTTTTAATCGATATTTACCGTTTTAATCTTTGACACATTTATTATCCAAAGATATCCTTTACTTCAGAAATGATTATTGTATACAACTGTTTTTCCTTGTTTATTTTTATTGAGTTGCACTTATTATTAGTTTTGTTTATGGGTTAATATGCGTGTTGATGCCGGTTACCGCCTGTCAATGCATGGTTAATTATTTAGGGTGTTTCCTTACTTTTATACTCGCATTCCTTTCGGTTTTTTAATCTCTTTATTAAATCTTATTTCTGCGTTATTTTAGGGATTTAAAGTTGGTTTAAATGTGCGATTTTATTTAAATCTAAATTTTCTGCTCTTCTCATTTTTTTTATATATTATTAATGAAATCGTCACATACTCCGCCGCTTAAAGAAGACACAGGGTGGTAAAAAAAACTGATGTGATTTCTATGGGTTGTTTGGTCAGCAATGAACTGGGAGTATGCTTGGCATTTCTGTGTGAAATTTCTCTCACCCTTTTCTCTTTTCAATTTCTTTAAGAGGTGCATGAGTCACTCTCAACTTACTTCTTACTATTATCAAGATATGCAACGCCTTACAAACTAATGCTTAGAATACACAACATTCAAACTTCATGAAATATATTTAAAACACACAAAATTCTTCTTAATACTACTACTTAAGACTACTGCCGGTTTTTTCTTTAGTTGTGAGTTACTCTTATTATAGAATTACTATGCGGTGTTCTATAAGTATAGAAGTACTTATATTCGGTGTCAGCTGACTTCTCACTTTTTAACAGGATCTAAGGTTGATCAGGCCTCATTCCTATTTATACGATTAGTTAATTAAGTGGTGACTCAATTACTCTGTAGCAGGTATACCTTTTAATACCTTTTTGTTTGCCTTGCTCTCTAGCATTTTTTTTCCGTGATAATACTTTATCTGTGAAATATGTGTTCTACGTACGTATTTTTGCGTAGTGGGTTCACACAGGGCTACTGTTACTGGAGTTAAGTATTTGTAAATTTGGTATGGACCACACCATCGGTGTGATAGTTTGGAGGTGGTCTTATCAATTGCACTACTAGTCGGGTGTGTTCTATACATTACTAAGTCACCGACTTGGTACTTTACTACTTTATTATTATTCCGCTCATGATATTTTCGTGATTTTCGTAAGTTCGCTCTTAATTTAGCGCGAGCTTCATTCCAGATTTTCTTTATATTCTTATCCCTAATTTCGTGGGGTAGTAACTTATGTATTTTCCACTTAGTGGATAATGGGTGGTTAGGTTTGTATTTATACAATAATTCAAAGGGTGTCGATTTATGTCCTTCATGATAGGCTGAATTGAAGGCGAATTGTATCCAGGATAGGTTCTGGTCCCAAGACGTATGTCGTTTGCATGGTAGGCTATTAAAGCAGATTTTAGGTTTCGCAAATACCTTTCAGCTATATTACCTTGCGGACGATACTCAGTAGTGGCAATGTGGTCTATACCGAGTTTGAAACACATGTTCTTGAATTCCTTGGACTTAAACTGTGGTCCGTTATCTGACACTAGATGTACTGGTGTACCGAAGTCTTTAAATAATCTATCCTGCAAAATCTTCACGGTGGTCGATTCTAACGCTCGCCGCATGGGATACATCCAGACAAATTTGGTGAATGAGTCTACACAAATGAGTAGCATGGTATTTCCTGATTTAGCACGAGGGTAGGGGCCTGAAAAGTCTAAATAAATTTTAGGGAACGGGGTAGTAGGAGTTTCCGAGATTAATTGACTTATTTGACTGTTTCGTGCTGGCTTGCTTAGTGCACACAACTTACACCTTTTTACGAAACCCGCTATCTCGCTGTTCATATTTTCCCAATGATATTCTTTTCGAATGCGATGTATCGTTTTATTTATTCCCATATGAGCTCCAACGGTGGAAGAATGGTAGTATTCCATCAGCATAGGTTTAATAATATCAGGGGCAATTATTCTTAAATATTTTCCATTTGCTACTCGATAACATAATACTCTCTTACTCAATATATATTTTTCTGACTTATTTCCTTTATCTAGCTGTTCTATAATTGGCCTTAAATGCGGGTCTTGTTGTTGGTAATGAGCTATATTCGTAAATGCAAGGGGAAATTCGGTAATTAACGTATTAATAATTGAAGTTTCTCTACTCTCCTTACTTTCGGAAGTTTTAATAGACGGCTGGAACATACGGGACAGTGTATCAGCAACTACATTTTGGGTACCTCGAATATGTTGTACTTTAAATTTGTAACAATTTAACCTTAATACCCATCTTCCAATACGACCTAGCTGTTTAGGGTGATTTAATAACCAAGATAATGCTTGATTATCCGTTTCCAACAGTAACTCTTTATGTTCTAAAAAGGGTTTGAATTTCTCAAATGCGAAAACTATAGCCAAACATTCTAATTCGTATGCGCAGTATTTCTTTTCTTGGTCAGTCAGAGTTCGTGAAGCGTAACTAATGGGTAATCTAGAGTTATCTACTTCCTGATATATTACTGCACCTAGGGCTACACTTGAACTGTCTGTCTGCACTACGAACAGTTTAGTAAAATCGGCTGCTATATCGGCTAGATGAGGAATATACTTGTGGAAGTAATTTATCATTCCCAAAAATCAGGCTACTCCTTTCGCATCCCGCGGTGGCAAAAATTCTCTGATCGCACGGGTTCGTTCGGGGTCTATGCTTACCTTTCCGTTGGCCTTTACTATGTGACCTAAAAATGAAAATTGTGTAACGGCAAAATTTACTTTACTGGGATTTACTGTTAATCCGGCTTTCTTTAATCGGGATAGTACTTCACGTAGATGTTTAATATGATGGTCCATTGATTCGCTGTAGATAACAATGTCATCTAGGTAGTGATACACATATTTAAATTTTATATCGTGGAATAATTTCTCTAATTATCGGCAACATACAGAACTTCCTTGGGATATTCCAAAGGGTACGCCCTTAAATTGGTACAGGTTGAATGGGACGGCAAATGCGGTTAGACGTTTGGATTCTTCCGATAAGGGTATTTGATGAAATGCCTGATTTAGATCCATAATAGTGAAAACTTTCGCTTTCGTAAAATAATGAAAAGCACTGTGGATGTTATAACTATTTTTTTTATTGGGATGATACTGATGCGTGTTTAATTATTATTATTAAGTTTGTTCAAAAATAAAGTTCAAAACAATTGTTTAAAAGGAGGGTTAAAATTCTCTTGAAGCACTGGTAGATTTACCATTTCACTTACCAATGGTGATTGTTGTCAGTCTTCCAAAATAGGCCCTGTAATACACTGAAATGTCACAACACAGTTTATAATATGTCACAGGTGTATTTGTGTATGTACAGTAAATAAAATAACTTTGTACATTTGATACTGCCTTGAAGTTCAAATATTGGCCGCTCGTTTGTCGTACTGCCACTTTGAAAATAATTGCTCTGTAAATAATTTTTTCTTTTGCCTACTTTGAAACAAAAAAACTGATTCAAAGGTAAGAAAATTATTATTTTATTAACAATAAGTTAATTTGAAATTAGCATCCTTTAAAGCAATTAATAATCATCAAAAAACAAGTTGAATATTTATTGAGATTCTTACAACTCAGGGCTGGTAACACTGATTATTGTATATCGTATAGCTGTTAACTTAGTTTGGTTAGTTTGGTTTACAATTAACAAAATTCGTGTGTTCTTTTAGTTAACATGATACAGGGTACAAAAATGCTGAAATATAACAATAATACTTTATAGAGAATAATTAAAAATGAAGAAAACAAGTTTAATTACGATATTGGAAATTATCGTATTTTAGTCCACCTGGTGTCAATTCACCAGCTAAGCAGTGGAGCGTATGACACGATTACAAATGCTGTGTGTCAGAATAATATTACTTGGATCAAATTAGTATGTAGAGATGTCATCGCGCACACTTATTCATTCTTTTTTCTTTTATATTACATGTTTATATAGGACTCACTATTTACCGCTACATTACGTTGCACACTGTTCTTAGTTGAACTTAAAGGAAACAAAATATTGTTTTGCTTTGTGGCATCGTTCGGATGTGATCAGTTTACTGCGTGAGCGCGCCATCACTAGTACTGTACGTTTATTGGGAGAGGTAAAGTAACTTCGCGGAGTTTACGCTTTACCAGAAAAATAGTTCCGCCTTTTAATCGATATTTACCGTTTTAATCTTTGACACATTTATTATCCAAAGATATCCTTTACTTCAGAAATGATTATTGTATACAACTGTTTTTTCCTTGTTTATTTTTATTGAGTTGCACTTATTATTAGTTTTGTTTATGGGTTAATATGCGTGTTGATGCCGGTTACCGCCTGTCAATGCATGGTTAATTATTTAGGGTGTTTCCTTACTTTTATACTCGCATTCCTTTCTGTTTTTTAAATCTCTTTATTAAATCTTATTTCTGCGTTATTTTAGAGATTTAAAGTTGGTTTAAATGTGCGATTTTATTTAAATCTAAAGTTTCTCTTCTTATTTTTTTTTTATTATATTTTTATTATTAATGAAATCGTCACACCCCGAGCTCTAAAATATTGGTGTGGAGAACCATACATTACATGACTTCTATGTTTTAAGATTTATATTAAAACCATTTTCGAAATGAAATATTTCTATAGAAACTACTTCTTTCTACTTCTTGCTTCAGCCTTAACCACAGTACTGTGGTCAGTAACTTATACCACCTCACGTTAGCGCACTCGATTTTCACTGATGATGGCAATCGATGGCATTTCCAAAACGTCTCGTTTTGGAGAAAACATTGGACCACGACCAAACAGACCGGAAAGGAGTTTTAACAACAAACTACTTCTTTGTTGCCGATAACGTAGTACACATATAAAAAATTATCCCCTCCCCCTACAACTGTCATTTTTATTTATAGAAAATTATCCCCTACCCTTCAACTACCCTTTCCATTTATAAATATTTCATCTAACTTTCTACAGTGGATTATTATGAACTTCTTTTCAGAATACTTTGTTTATCAAAATTAAGTACTTTACTTTTGTTAAAACATAAAAGTTACCGATAAACTACCCCTTCCCCTTAACCGATCTTAACCAAAATCAATTAGCCTTGAGTCCTCTACAACTCAGGCATATATGCAAAAAATTATTTAATTCTGTTTGAATTTACGGCAGTTATCGTTCGTCATAGAAGAAATTACTCTTGTTAAAACATAAAGAGTTGCAGGTAAACTACTCCTTTCCCTTAACCGATCTTCACCAAAATCAATAGGACTTGATTCCTCTATAATTCAGGGACGAATGCAAACAATTATTTGATTTTGTTTGAATTTGCGGCAGTTATCGTGTGCCATTTAAAAACTTCTACACAGACACATACAGATAGACGCAACACACACGCACACACACACATAGACTCTTCAAAAAATTACTTTTCTTCACGTTTTAAGAGTAGTACAATCAGAATCAGCCTTTATCTTGAACACTATTTTTTGCCATGACCATACTTCCATTTCCTTACGGAACATGGAAGTAAAAAGAGCTCCTGCCGCAGAGACCGTTAGATATTGTGGATATTAGGGGTATTGTCTGAGAGAGAGAGAGAGAGAGAGAGAGAGAGAGAGAGAGAGAGAGAGAGAGAGAGAGAGAGAGAGAGAGAGAGAGAGGGGGGGGATCGTTAAGAGAGAGACAAAATTAAACAGTGAATCCATGTTTATTATGTGTCTACGTTTTCTCGCTACTTACGCACTCAATATTTTTGTGTATTTAAACGTCGTATATAACGGTGATAAAATAATCAAAGCCTTAAGTCCTTTCACGACAACATTATGTCTAAAACGTGGTGAAAAATAAAATACATGCTCTGAGGTAAAAAATTAAGATGGTAAAATCAGACTGATTTACACTTAACATTTTGTAAACACAATCAGAAGCGGTAAGATGTTTACTTTTATTTCCTGTTTTACAGTATTTGTGTAGGCCTACATTACTTATGCTTTACGCTTTACGTTTCCTGTTTTAATTTTAGCTTTGATCATTTAGAGTTTATAAGCAGGGTTTAAGCATGTGTCAACTACACTTATTTTTGCACTCGAAGAGGTAAAACTATCTTAATTATTTATTAAGGGAAGAAATTTTCGTGCAGTTTCCGCTGTTTCAAGTTTCTCAGATATAATCCGATACAATTAATACAATTGCGATTGTTACGTTTTTAACTTTTGACATTCTACTTAAGGAGAATTTAACCTTTTTTTGAAGTTTTAATTTTGGCTGCAACGGTTATTACACAAGAGAGCTGTTTTGCGTTTGTATTTCTCTATTAAATATATTTCATTTATTAATTATGACGGCATGGTGCACTATAATTATATTCTTAAATGAAAGCTTTTTATGAACTCTATATATTGGATTCTGTAAATTTTAGTACGAAAGTCAATAAAATCGATTTTGAAACATCCATTACTAACATCGTTTCCAGGTTCTTTTTGTTTTAATATTGAGTTTTTTCTTTTTTCTGAACCTTCCAATGTGCGACCATCTGTGAAAATTAAAAACAAATTACAGTTCCCTTTATGTGACATAAATGTAGTAGGCTTATATCGTACATATTCACGATTCAGTAGTCAAATAGAATTCCGATGTTTTGCTGGTTTTTAATTTGTTTGGTTGTAAGGTGAATTCAGCTGTACATCCAGCACACACGCATAGTCACACCCTCACGGACTCTCACATACACGCGTATATACGTACGTATGTATGTTTTATTTGTCAAAAAATAATGTGTACCTTCTGAAAGCGTAAATATTGTATTCTGCGTTACACGTATTTCACAGACTAACTCTACATCGTACAGAGACTGAAGGCAAGTCAATATACGCGTAATATACAGTTCAGAAGTGTTGTTACTTTGTGGAATACTCAGAAGAACTTCACCGTCCAGAGTCCCCCTGATCCGACGCACCTTTGTCTTATAGTCTTCCGGGTGGATTTCCCTCCGATTCGTGTCCACGACTTCTACAACGTTAAGCTTTGGGGAACATTGACGACGATATCTTCTGACCGTTGGTCGGCGTGTAACCTTTATCTTAATCTTCTCCTTCCGGTCGTGGTCTCCTTTCTTGGGGACTTGCCTCCCCGGGGCCAACAATTCCTAGCAGGCAGCCGTGAACAAGGTCTTCTCATCTTCAGTTAGTTTCGAAACAAGTTCTGTCGGTGACCTTATGTTAGCTTTAGACTCTTGCCTATGAAAAAGTCTTTCGAGACGGAAGAGACCGTGGAGGAAGTGCTACCTAGGATTAAAGCCTTTTGATCGTGCTGTGGAGGCTTACTATTATATTAAGGCTACACCCTTCACCGGGTTGCGGAAACATGGTTGCCTAGTACGGATGAGGAATCCGCTTATCCAATGATGCAATAGAAAATGGAAAATATATATTCCCAGTCCTCTAATACTGTAATAGCTGGGAATCAGGAAAAGGAAGAGTTTGATGACAGAAGATAGAGAGGACACATTGAATAACAGAGACTTTACCAAAGCAAAAAAAAAGTGTTCAGATACGTATCTCGGACTTGCCACACACGTACTCATAAGATGTGACCCCTGGGAGGAATAAGTAATACTGTCATTCCTATTAATATTACTTTATTTTATTTAAAAGTTTATTAGTTCTTATTTTTATAGTTTACAATATATATATATATATATATATATATTATAACAATATTAAACGTGTTGTTGTGTTGTGTAAATGTGTGAGCACCTACCTGCTGTCCGATCTTGCGGTTTTCTTCCGACTAGGGCGTGGGGATTTTGGATTTGATTTCGCAAGTATGTAAACTCAAGTGTATAACAACAGCACACTAAATTTGTTATTTTAAAAGTGAAGAGTTTTGTGAGGTTGGTAGGCTCCGTAATATAGCAATAAAAATACAATAATAAAAACGGGGTTTATTACTCCAATCACACACAAGAATGAAATGTTTATAAGTTCAAATCTTCTTACAAACTAAACAGTAAATAAATCCTGTATAATGTTTTCTGAATGATTAATAATTTTCAGAAGTTGAGCTCGTCATTTTCAAAGAAGTTATTTTAATTGAGAATTTAATTAATCAATTTAATTTAATTCAAGTTAATTTCAATGATTTTAAAAATGATTCTAATGAAATAAAACTCTAAAGTTACTTGAAAATATTCAAAAATAAACTAGCCGTGACAATCTAGTTCACGCCCCTTTATTTACTAGTGATCTGACTCACGTATACTGCAGTATGAGCAAATTATTTAATTCTTTGTTAAGATTTGTATAGCGCTTTTCTCTTTATCTACTACTAATTCTTAACTAATGCTTATTAATTACTTATACTGGCTATACAGATTATCACACGTGAATAATTCTTATTTAATTAGAGTCTCTGATTTATGGCATCTGAATGATTTATATTACATTGATTTTAATAAAAAAAGGACGAAAAATTGAACTGTTGAAAAATGAATAACGTGATTTTGACTTTCCTGGTTCTGAAGAGGTTGTAGAGATGCTCCGGAAGTCCCTCGCTGTCCTTGTCTAATCGGCTAGAGATGGTGATCTACTGAGCGTCCTGGGTTTTGGCGGTGAGCTCGGAAATCAGCAACACTCTGCTCTCCTGCTATTGATGAAGTTTTTACGTCTGTAGCTTTCTGCAAGAACTGCTTCAGGTCCCTCGTCGATTCACGTTCCACGTCAGCGTGTGTCTCGTTACGAGTTGTCGCTCTGCTCGTCAGCTGATTCGCAAGTGGTTTAGACGGCCTCTCGGTCGTATTCTTGAAGTAATGTCTTGTAGTCTTGTAGATCTCTTGCGTGCGTACGCCAACAGTTAATGTAGTGCACGATACGCTTGTTTGTTGATGTGGAAGAGTATCTTGACTGGACGCTGTAATTACGAGTCGTTACAGTTGATCTGTTTTATGATGATCGTAATTAGGCGTGTTGACCACTTAGAGTCTTCAGATGAGTCTTCACAAAACTATGATTTTGAGACGATTGTAGATGTACGTCTGTTCTTCTTGAATACTGGCAGTCGAGCGTTTGATCAGCCCCAAAACTCCGCGTTAGTTCCAATTCCTTCGAATGATTTGATTGGCTGACACACTCTCCCTACTACCCAAAATTTGAATCACCTCACCCAGTGAGAACGAAACTACTTTCCCACAGACTGAGAATTTATATTATTATTAATATTCTTAACACAACGGAACTGAATTGTCGTTCAGGATTTCCGGTGGCACTTTATATTGCAATTATCTTGGCTGTAAGCCAAGTTATGCTAATTCTAAAATATACATTTGGTAGATAATTCTTATAGCTATAACATATTAAAAGCTCTTTTATGTAACTCAATTGTTACGGAAGTTATTAACACAAAATTAATTAAATCTGTTATTATTTAATTATATTGCATAAAATTCGCACACCCTATTATTAATATTTCGGCAAACATTTTGGCTATAATGGATTCCCCCTGAATTTACCGGTTTCCAAAATATTAATAATTGAAAGTTTGGGCGTGGCTCTATTGGTTTATAGTGTGTGTGTGTGTTACGTAAGCGGCAGCTGGCATTGCCATGTGGCTGTGTACAATGCACTGAGATGCATGCTACATTATAAGAGTTGAGTTTCAAAGTTTTAAATTTGTTTAAGCATTAATATAGTAAACTTTAACATATAACTCCAAATCGATGAGATTTGGTCATGTTATTATATATATATATTGCAGCAGAACACAGGATGATAAGCGATGTAACCGTATCTAAGCATGGATGACTAACATTTTCAGGTTTAAAATGGTTTTATGCAATTTTTTGTCTTTTAGCCGTACGTTTTGTATTTAGCAATGGATAAGAATGTAGGTTACAGCACATTCTTCACAAAAATGTGTTCTTTATTTTCATGTACTTTTTGTGTGAATTTGTGCGCGTGTGATAACTTGTGTTCGCTATATCTTCCGCGGTAATCAACCCATCGACGTGAAACTTTGACAGTGGATTGTTTTGTAAATAGCTACAATTCTTATTTACTCTGCAGTTTACAACTATTTTATAAATATGTTTTTTTTAGTAGGGAAGAACTTAATTTGTAACGCTTATCATTAATAGGGTAATAAAATACGTAGATAAAATCAAGGCAAGCTATTGCGGAATTATACAAACTTTTGCAGGAAAACTTTATATCTGTTGCAATCATCAACCATGTGACCTGGGTTTAACCAATCGGAAGACACTAATTTCAGTCATATTCGTACTCTGTAAAGTAAGGATCGCTACAGTTCTTCGATTGCAGTTGCAGAGTGAAGTTGTATCTGTCGTCGAGAGTTTTGCTCGTACGAACATATACAAATTTTAACTTACAATAAAACGTAAGCGTAAAGAACCAAGCGGGTTAACAACCTAAGTAACATATCGGTATGGAGAACCATACATGACTTCCATGTTCTAAGATTTATATTTAAAATCATTTTCGAAATGAAATATTTCCATAGAAACTACTTCTTTCTACTTACTGCTTCAGCCTTAACCACAGTACTGTGGTCACTAACGTATACCACCTCAGGTTATCGCACTCGATTTTCACTGATGGTGGAAGTCGATGGCACTGCCGAAACGTCTGGTTTTGCAGAAAACTTTGGTCTACGGCCAAACAGGACGGGAAGGACTTTTAACAATAAACTACTTCTTTGTTGCCGATAACGTAGTATATATTTAAAAAATAATCCCATCCCACTTCAACTATAATTTTCATTTATAGAAAATTACCCCCACACCGTTCAACTAGCCTCTTCATTTATAGATATTTCATCTACGTTTCTACAGTGGATTATTAAGATCTTCTTATCAGGATACTTTATTTATCAAAATTAATTACGGTACTTTACTCTTGTTACAACAAAAAATTTTTCTGGTAAACTACCCTTTCCCCCTAACCGATCTTCACCAAAATCAACAGGCCTTGAGTCCTCTACAACTCAGGCATATATGTAAAACATTATTTGATTCTGTTTGCATTTACGGCAGTTATCGTTCGTCATGAAAAAATTTCTCTTGTTACAACATAATATGTTGCAGGTAAACTACCACTTTCCCTTAACCAATCTTCACAAAAATCAACAGACGTTGAGCTCTACAAAGTAGGGAAGTGTGCAAAACATTATTTGATATGTTTGAATTTACGGCAGTTATCGTTCGTCATATAAAATGTTACACTTGTTATCACATAAAACGTTGCATGTAAACTACCCCTTTCCCTTAACCGATCTTCAACAAAATCAACAGACCTTGTGTTATCTACAATTGAGGAAGGTATGCACAAAATTATTTGATTCTGTTTAAATATGTGGCAGTTATCGTTCGTCATAAAAACAATTACTCTTGTTAAAACATAAAATATAGCAGGTAAACTACCCCTTTTCCTAAACCCATCTTCACCAAAATCAACAGGGCTTCTTTTTTTTAAAATTGAGGAACGTTTGCAGAAACATATTTGATTCTGTTTGAATGTGCGGCAGTTATCGTTCGTCATAGAAAAAATTACCGTTGTTAAAACATAAAATGTGGCCGGTAAACTACCCCCTTCCTTAACCGATCTTTACCAAAAACAATATGTCTTGAGAACTCTACAATTCAGGGCTGTATGCAAAACATTATTTGATTCTGTTTGAATTTGCGGCTGTTATCGTTTGCCATAGAAAAAAATTACCCTTGATTAAAAAAAACGTTGCAGGTAAACTACCCCTTTCCCTTAACCGATCTTCGCAAAAAACAGGTCTTGACTACTCTACAAATCAGGGCTCTATGCAAAAAATTATTTGATTCTATTTGAATTTGCGGCTGTTATCGTTTGCCATAGAAATATATCGGTATGGAGAACCATCCATGACTTCCGTGTTCTAAGATTTATATTTAAAATCATATTCGAAATGAAATATTTCCATAGAAACTACGTCTTTCTACTTATTGCTTCAGCATTAACCACAGTACTGTGGTCTCAAACGTATACCACCTCACGTTTTCGCACTCGATTTTCACTGATGATGGCAGTCGATGGCACTGCAGAAAAGTCTGGTTTTACAGAAAACATTGGACTACTGCTAAACAGCCCGGGAAACAATTTTAACAAAAAAATACTTCTTTGTTGCCGATAACGTAGTACACATAAAAAATTCTCCCCTCCACCTTCAACTATAATTTTTAATAATAGAAAATTACCCCCACCCCGTTCACCTAACCACTTCATTCATAGATATTTCATCTACGTTTCTACAGTGGATTATTATGACCTTCTTATCAGGATACTTTATTTATAAAAATAAAATGTTTAAATCATAAAATGTTTCAGGTAAACTACCCCTTTCTCTTAACCGATCTTCTCCAAAATCAATAGACCTTCAGTCCTCTACAATTCAGGGATGCATGCAAAAAAATATTTCATTCTGTTTGAATGTGCGGCAGTTATCGTTCGTCATGGAAACATTTCTCCTGTTACAACTTAAAATGTTGCAGGTAAACTACCCCTTTCCCGTAACCGAACTTCACCAAAATCAACAGACCTTGAGTTCTCTAAAACGCAGGAAAGTGTGCAAAAATTATTTGATTCTCTTTGAATTTTCAGCAGTTATCGTTCGTCATAAAAAAATTACCCTTGTTAAAACATAAAATGTAGCTGGTAAACAAACCCCTTTCCCTTAACCGATCTTCACCAACACCAATAGGTATTGAGAACTCTACAATACAGGGCTGTATGCAAAACATCATTTGATTCTGTTTGAATTTGCGGCTGTTATCGTTTACTATAGAAAAAAAATTACCCTTGATAAAAAACCGTTGCCGGTAAACTACCCCTTTCCCTTAACCGAACTTCACCAAAACCAACAGGTCTCGAGAACTGTACATTTCAGGGCTGTATGCAAAATATTATATGATTCTGTTTGAATTTGCGGCTGTTATCGTTTGCCATATAAAATACCCTTGATAAAACAAAAAACGTGTCAAGTAAACTACCCCTTTCCCTTAACCGATCTTCACCAAAAACAAAAGGTCTTTAGTACTCAACAAAACAGAGCTGTATGCAAAAACGTATTTGATTCTGTTTGAATTTGCGGCTCTTATAGTTTGCCATAGAAAATACCCTTTTAAAACATAAAACGTTGCAGGTAAACTACCCCTTCCCTTAACCGATCATCACCAACACCAACAGGTATTGAGAACTCTACAATACAGGGCTGTATGCAAAACATCATTTGATTCTGTTTGAATTTGCGGCTGTTATCGTTTACCATAGAAAAATATCGGTATGGAGAACCATACATGACTTCCATATTCTAAGATTTATATTTAAAATCATTTTCAAAATGAAATATTACCATAGAAACTACTTCTTTCTACTTACTTTCAGCCTTAACCACAGTACTGTGGTCACTAATGTATACCACCTCACGTTATCGCACTCGATTTTCACTGATGATGGAAGTCGATGGCATTGCCGAAATGTCTGGTTTTGTAGAAAACATTGGACTACGGCCAAATATCCCGGGAAGGAATTTTAACAAAAACTACTTCTTTGTTGCCGATAACGTTGTACACATATATATCAGTGGCGAAGTTACATGGAGGCAATTGAGGCAATGCCTACCCTAACAAATTCTGTAGAATAAAAATTATAAATACGTATGAACTACATAACGTAAAGATTATACATTGTTACTGCGACTGTCAAATTTATTAAACCGAAAAGTGATTTATTGAGCGACCGCTAGATGGTGACAGGTGAGATTCGGCATAGTTCGATTAAAGCGAATGAGGCAACCTGAACTTGCCTCAGCGTTTTTTGTATACATCGTATGTAAGCAATGTAGTGGTGCGATAGGGAAGTGTAGGGAGGGGGGATTGTCCCGCGCTGTACACATAGAGCGTTGAGGCATGCCTCACTTCTGTGGTCCAAACAGTTAAGTTAAAGCGCCTGTGTTGTTTCTAAGTGTTTATTTTATGCGGTTATTAAAAGTGTCACTGTTATTCCGCTGAACTAACAGATGATCAAGATTGTTATTTGAATTATCTGTAACATTAAACATATATATAGAAACTAATCAAGTTTAAAAATTTGAAGTTCAATCAGTTGTATTATTGTGTATGACTAATACAAGGATTGTTCAATAGACACACCTATAGAGCTGTAAAGCATTTTTTATTCAACGATTTTAAAAGAAGTCTCCAATAACATTAAGACATGAGTTCCACTGTTGCGCTAACCTGTAGATTCCCTGCTAGTAAAATTCTTACGGCTGTTTGTGGAACCATTCGGTTACAGCAAACTCTACCTCAGCGTCCGATTTGACCCACCGTCCTTTTAGTGATTCCTTAAAAAAAATTTAAGATAAGATTTTTGCCTACCCATTCATTAACTACTAGCTTCGCCAGTAAGCAAATTGATGTCCATTTTTTCGGCTGGCACGCGTTATGTTGGTGTGGGTTTCGGCACTTTCCATTTAAGAAGCGTGCAAACGTAAGAAAATAAACATGAGTGAGGCCAGAAATAACGTGAATTGTGTGTGTGTGTGTGTGTGTGTGTGTGTGTGTGTGTGTGTGTGTGTGTGTGTGTGTGTGTGTGTGTGTGTGTGTGTGTGTGTGTGTGTGTGTGTGTGTGTGTCTTACCTGCCTTTTTATTGCCGTATTAAATGAAAAAATATTATATTACATTAAAATGAAAAAATTTTAATTTTATTGCCTGGCAACAAAATTATTTTATTTTTAACAATTACCATTGTTTCAAAAAGTTTAAATAAATTTTCAAGTACTTTACTCTTGTTAAAACGTAAAAGGTTGCTGGTAAACTACCCTTTCCCCTTAACCGATCTTCACCAAAATCGAAAGTCCTTGAGACCTCTACAATTCAGGGACGTTTGCAAAATATTATTTGATTCTGTTTGAATTTGCGGCTGTTATCGTTTTCCATAGAAAATACGCTTGTTAAAAAAACGTTGCAGGTAAACTACCCCTTCCCCTTAACCGATCTTTACCAAAAACAACAGGTCTCGAGTACTCTAAAAATCAGTGCTGTATGCAAAACATTATTTGATTCTGTTTGAATTTGCGGCTGTTATCGTTTGCCATAGAAAATACCCTTGTTAAAAAAATGTTGCTGGTAAACTACCCCTTTCCCTCAACCGATCTTCACCAAAAACAATAGATCTTGAGAACTCTACAATTTACGGATGTATGCAAATAATCTTTTGATTCTGTTTGAATTTGCGGCTGTTATCACTTGCCATAGGAAATACCCTTGTTAAAACATAAAACGTTACAGGTAAACTACCCCTTTCCCTTAACCGATCTTCACCAAAAACAATAGGTTTTGAGAACTCTACAATTCAGAGCTGCATACGAAACATTATTTAATTCTGTTTGAATTTGCGGCTGTTATCGTTTGCCAAAAAAAAATTCCCTTGATAAAAAAAAAGCGTTGCCGGTAAACTACCCCTTTCCCTCAACCGATCTTCACCAAAAACAATAGGTCGTGAGTACTCTACAAATCAGGGCAGTATGCAAAAAATTATTTTATTCTGTTTGAATTTGCGGCAGTTATCGTTTGCCATAGAAAAAAAATCTACATACAGACACACACACAGACACTTTTCGGAAAACGACTTTTTTTCATGTTTTGAGTGTAGTACAATCAGAATCTGCAATAATCTCGAACACGATTTTTTTTGCCATCACCATACTTCCATTCCTTAAGGAATATGGAAGTAAAAATTGGAATTTTATTGAGGCAGCCAGTTTTTACACATGGTCAATTGTACGTCGCAGCAAGTAGAGTTCGATCATTCGATGGTTTGAGATTTTAGGATCCTTAAGGAATATGGAAATAAAATTACCCCCGAGAAAAAAAACGTTGCCGGTAAACTACCCCTTCCCCTTAACCGATCTTCACCAAAACCAACAGGTCTTGAGAACTCAATAATTCAGGGCTATATGCAAAAGAGTAGTCGATCCTGTTTGAATTTGCGGCCGTTATCGTTTGACATAAAAAAAAATTACACTTGTTTTTAAAAAAACCCTTGCCGGTAAACTACCCCTTTCCCTTATCCGATCTTCACCAAAATCAACAGGGCTTGAGTACTCTACAATTCAGGGCAGTATGCAAAAAATTATTTGATTCTGTTTGAATTTGCGGCAGTTATCGTTTGCTATAGAAAAAAAATCTACATACAGACACACACACAGACACTTTTCGGAAAACGACTTTTTTTCATGTTTTGAGTGTAGTACAATCAGAATCTGCAATAATCTCGAACACGATTTTTTTTGCCATCACCATACTTCCATTCCTTAAGGAATATGGAAGTAAAAATTGGAATTTTATTGAGGCAGCCTTTTTTTACACATGGTCAATTGTACGTCGCAGCAAGTAGAGTTCGATCATTCGATGGTTTGAGATTTTATATTTCCGAATATAATGGCCAAGGGCATTTAGCAAATTATGAAAGAGTTTTTACAAAAAACATCGTTTACACAGAAGTTCTGAATCATTAAATTCACAGAAAATTACCCCCAGCCCGTTCAACTAGCCTCTTCATTTATAGATATTTCATCTACGTTTCTACAGTGGATTATTAAGATCTTATCAGGATACTTTATCAAAATTAAGTACTTTACTCATGTTACAACAAAAAATGTTTCAGGTAAACTGCCCTTTCCCCGTAACCGATCTTCACCAAAATCAACAGACATTGAGTTCTCTATAGCTCAGGCACATATGTAAAAAATTATTTGATTCTGTTTGAATTTACGGCAGTTATGCTTCGTCATATAAAAAATTACCCATGTTAAAACATAAAACATGAGATTTATAAAACATATCTAAGATTTATATTTAAAATCATTTTTGAAATAAAATATTTTCATAGAACCTACTAACGCTGGGGAAATCTGAGGAGCCAATCAGAGTTGGGCCTACCTGTCACTCTGCTGAATTTGGTGGAAAGCCCTGTCACTGTCGTCAAAGTATCAGCCATGACAGGATCCTCTTTTTCTGCAAAATGGGAGAGGAGGCTTGAGATGGAGTGAGTGACATGGTCCCCACCTCAATGAAGAACTCATTGTTTTATAAAAATATATTTAAATTTTGAAAACTGAAAATTCTTTTCTTGTTGTAAATATTTATATTTTATAATCAAAATGACTTTATCAAAAAACAAACATTATTTTTTTATAATAAGTACTTACATATGTTTCTTAATATGCTTACTTTTTCTTCAATGTTGATGATCATTTCCAAACATTCTGACAAAATTGTATCTACAGAACAGTTAACATTCCCCAGGTTTCCATTTCTGCTAATTTCTTATTACACCTTCCACTGACGTATTATTAACCATTTCATAAACTATCGTATAATCTTTTCAGATTTTGTGGTACAAAATCTGAAATTTTCAGATTGCCTGGCAACAAAATTATTTTATTTTCAACAATCACCATTGTTTGAAAAAGTTTAAATGAATTTTCAAGTACTTTACTCTTGTTAAAACGTAAAAGTTTGCTGGTAAACTACCCCTTCCCCTTAACTGATTTTCACCAAAATCTAAAGGCCTTGAGTCCTCTACAATTCACTGATGTATGCAAACAATTATTTGATTCTGTTTGAATTTGCGGCAGTTATCGTTTGCCATAGAAAATACGCTTGATAAAAAAACGTTGCTGGTAAACTACCCCTTCCCCTTAACCGATCTTCACCAAAAACAATAGGTCTTGAGTACTCTACAAATCAGGGCTGCATGCAAAACATTATTTGATTCTGTTTGAATTTGCGGCTGTTACCGTTTTCCATAGAAAATACCCTTGTTAAAAAAACGTTCCAGGTAAACTACCCCTTTCCCTCAACCGAACTTCACCAAAAACAATAGGTCTTGCGAACTCTACAATTTAGGGGTGCATGCAAATAATCTTTTGATTCTGTTTGAATTTGCGGCTGTTATCGTTTGCCATATGAAATACCCTTGTTATAACATAAAACGATACAGGTAAACTACCCCTTTCCCTTAACCGATCTTCACCAAAATCAACAGATCTTGAGAACTCTACAATTTAGGGGTGCATGCAAATAATCTTTTGATTCTGTTTGAATTTGCGGCTGTTATCGTTTGCCATAGGAAATACCCTTGTTAAAACATAAAACGTTACTGGTAAACTACCCCTTTCCCTTAACCGATCTTCACCAAAATCAACAGCTCTTGAGAACTCTACAATTCAGGGCAGTATGCGAAACATTATTTGATTCTGTTTGAATTTGCGGCTGTTATCGTTTGCCAAACAAACAAAATTACCCTTGCAAAAAAAAACCGTTGCCGGTAAACTACCCCTTTCCCTCAACCGATCTTCACCAAAAACAACAGGTCGCGAGTACTCTGCAAATCAGGGCTGCATGCAAAAAATTATTTGATTCTGTTTGAATTTGCGGCAGTTATCGTTTGCCATAGAAAAAAAATCTACAGACACACACAGATAGACAGACAGACACACACACAGACACTTTTCGGAAAACGACTTTTTTTCATGTTTTGAGTGTAGTAGAATCAGAATCTGCAATAATCTCGAACACGATTTTTTTTGCCATCACCATACTTCCATTCCTTAAGGAATATGGAAGTAATATCGGTATGGAGAACCATACATGACTTCCATATTCTAAGATTTATATTTAAAATCATTTTCAGCCAAACAGCCAGGGAAGGAATTTTAACAAAAAAATACTCTTTCTTGCCAATAACGTAGTACACATATAAAAAATATTATCCCCTCCCCCTTCAACTATAATTTTGATTTATAGAAAATCACCCCCAGCCAATTCAACTAGCCTCTTCATTTATAGATATTTCATCTACGTTTCTACAGTGGATTATTAAGATCTTATCAGAATACTTTATCAAAATTAAGTACTTTACTCATGTTACAACAAAAAATGTTTCTGGTAAACTGCCCTTTCCCCGTAACCGATCTTCACCAAAATCAACAGACATTGAGTTCTCTATAGCTCAGGCACATATGTAAAAAATTATTTGATTCTGTTTGAATTTACGGCAGTTATGGTTCGTCATATAAAAAATTACCCATGTTAAAACATAAAACATGAGATTTATAAAACATATCTAAGATTTATATTTAAAATCATTTTTGAAATAAAATATTTTCATAGAACCTACTAACGCTGGGGAAATCTGAGGAGCCAATCAGAGTTGGGCCTACCTGTCACTCTGCTGAATTTGGTGGAAAGCCCTGTCACTGTCGTCAAAGTATCAGCCTTGACAGGGTCCTCTTTTTCTGCAAAACGGGAGAGGAGGCTTGAGATGGAGTGAGTGACATGGTCCCCACCTCAATGAAGAACCCATTGTTTTATAAAAATATATTTAAATTTTGAAAACTGAAAATTCTTTTCTTGTTGTAAATATTTATATTTTATAATCAAAATGACTTTATCAAAAAACAAACATTATTTTTTTATAATAAGTACTTACATATGTTTCTTAATATGCTTACTTTTTCGTCAATGTTGATGATCATTTCCAAACATTCTGACAAAATTGTATCTACAGAACAGTTAAAATTCCCCAGGTTTCCATTTCTGCTAATTTCTCATTACACCTTCCACTGACGTATTATTAACCATTTCATAAACTATCGTATAATCTTTTCAGATTTTGTGGTACAAAATCTGAAATTTTCAGATTGCCTGGCAACAAAATTATTTTATTTTCAACAATCACCATTGTTTGAAAAAGTTTAAATGAATTTTCAAGTACTTTACTCTTGTTAAAACGTAAAAGTTTGCTGGTAAACTACCCCTTCCACTTAACTGATCTTCACCAAAATCTAAAGGCCTTGAGTCCTCTACAATTCACTGACGTATGCAAAAAATTATTTGATTCTGTTTGAATTTGCGGCAGTTATCGTTTGCCATAGAAAATACGCTTGATAAAAAACGTTGCTGGTAAACTACACCTTTCCCTCAACCGATCTTCACCAAAAACAATAGGTCTTGAGTACTCTACAAATCAGGGCAGTATGCAGAAAATTATTTGATTCTGTTTGAATTTGCGGCTGTTATCGTTTGCCATATAAAATACCCTTGTTAAAAAAACGTTGTAGGTAAACTACAACTTTCCCTTAACCGATCTTCACCAAAAACAATAGGTCTTGAGAACTCTACAATTCAGGGCTGTATGCGAAACATTATTTGTTCTGTTTGAATTTGCGGCTGTTATCGTTTGCCAAACAAAAAAATGTCCCTTGATAAAAAAAACCGTTGCTGGTAAACTACCCCTTCCCCTCAACCGATCTTCACCAAAAACAACACGTCGCGAGTACTCTACAAATCAGGGCGGTATGCAAAAAATTATTTGATTCTGTTTGAATTTGCGGCTGTTATCGTTTGCCATATAAAATACGCTTGATACAAAACGTTGCTGGTAAACTACCCCTTCCCCTCAACCGATCTTCACCAAACACAAAAGGTCTTGAGTACTCTACAAGTCAGGGCTGTATGCAGAAAATTATTTGATTCTGTTTGAATTTGCGGCTGTTATCGTTTGCCATAAAAAATACCCTTGTTAAAAAAACGTTGTTGGTAAACTACCCCTTTCCCTTAACCGATCTTCACCAAAAACAATAGGTCCTAAGAACTCTACAATTCAGGGCTGTATGCGAAACATTATTTGATTCTGTTTGAATTTGCGGCTGTTATCGTTTGCCAAAAAAAAAAAAATTTCCCTTGATAAAAAATAACCGTTGCAGGTAAACTACCCCTTTCCCTCAACCGATCTTCACCAAAAACAATAGGTCGCGAGTCCCCTACGAATCAGGGCTGTATGCAAAAAATTATTTGATTCTGTTTGAATTTGCGGCAGTTATCGTTTGCCATAGAAAAAAATCTACAGACACACACACAGACAGACACACACACAGACACACACACAGACACTTTTCGGAAAACGACTTTTTTTCATGTTTTGAGTGTAGTAGAATCAGAATCTGCAATAATCTCGAACACGATTTTTTTTGCTATCACCATACTTCCATTCCTTAAGGAATATGGAAGTAAAATTACGCTTGATAAAAAACCGTTGCTGGTAAACTACCCCTTTCCCATAATCGATCTTCACCAAAAACAATAGGTCTTTAGTACTCTACAAATCAGGGTTGCATGCAAAAAATTATTTGGTTCTGGTTGAGATTGCGGCTGTTATCGTTTGCCATATAAAATACCATTGTTAAAACATAAAACGTTGCTGCAAAACTACCCCTTTCCATTTTCCGATCTTCACCAAAAACCGTAGGTCTTGAGATCTCTAAAAGTGAGGGCTGTATGCAAAATAGTAGTGTATTCTGTTTGAATTTGCGGCTGTTATCGTTTGCCATAGAAAAAATTACCCCCGATAAAAAAACGTTGCCTGTAAACAACTCCTTCCCCTTAACCGATCTTCACCAAAACCAATAGGTCTTGAGAACTCTATAACTTAGGACTGTATGCAAAAGAGTAGTCGATTCTGTTTGAATTTGCGGCTGTTATCGTTTGCCAAAAAAAAAAATTACACTTGTTTTAAAAAAAAACCGTTGCCGGTAAACTACCCCTTTTCCTTATCCGATCTTCACCAAAACCAATAGGTCTTGAGTACTCTACAATTCAGGGCTACATGCAAAAAAGTATTTGATTCTGTTCGAATTTCCGACTCTTATCGTTTGCTATATAAAAACCCTTTTAAAACATAAAATGTAGTCGGTAAACTACTCCTTTCCCTTAACCGATCTTCACAAAAATCAATAGGTCTTGAGAACTTTACAATTCAGGGCTACATGCAAAAAAGTATTTGATTCTGTTCGAATTTCCGACTCTTATCGTTTGCCATATAAAAACCCTTTTAAAACATAAAATATAGTCGGTAAACTACCCCTTCCCCTTAACCGATCTTCACCAAAATCAATAGGTCTTGAGAACTCTACAATGCAGGGCAGTATGCAAAACATTATTTGATTTTGTTTGAATTTGCGGCTGTTATCCTTTGCCAAAAAAATACCCTTGTTAAAACATAAAACGTTGCTGGTAAACTACCCCTTTCCCTTAACCGATCTTTTCCAAAATCTGCAGACCTTGAGAACTCCACAATTCAGGGCTGTATGCAAAAGAGTAGTTGATTCTGTTTGAATTTGCGGCCGGTATCGTTTGCCAAACAAACAAAATTACCCTTGATAAAAAAAAATCGTTGCCGGTAAACTACCCCTTTCCCTCAACCGATCTTCACCAAAAACAATAGGAGGTCGCGAGTACTCTACAAATCAGGGCTGCATGCAAAAAAGTATTTGATTCAGTTTGAATTTGCGGCTGTTATCGTTTGCCATAGAAAATACCATTGTTAAAACATAAAACGTTGCTGCTAAACAACCCCTTTCCCTTTTCCTATCTTCACCAAAAACCGAAGGTCTTGAGATCTCTAAAATTGAGGGCTGTGTGCAAATAATCATTTGATTCTGTTTTAATTTGCGGCACATATCGATCGTCATATAAAAAATTACCCTTGTTAAAACATAAAATGTTGCTGGTAAACTACCCCTTTCCCTAAACCGATCTTCACCAACACCAACAGGACTTGAGAACTCTACAATTCAGGGCTGTATACAAAATAGTAGTGTATTCTGTTTGAATTTGCGGCTGTTATCGTTTGCCATATAAAAAATATCGGTATGGAGAACCATACATGACTTCCATATTCTAAGAATTATAATTAAAATAATTTTCGAAATGAAATATTACCATAGAAACTACTTCTTTCTACTTACTGCTTCAGCCTTAACCACAGTACTGTGGTCACTAACATATACCACCTCACGTTATCGCACTCGATTTTCACTGATGATGGAAGTCGATGGCATTGCCGAAATGTCTGGTTTTGTAGAAGACATTGGACTACGGCCAAATATCCCGGGAAGGAATTTTAACAAAAACTACTTCTTTGTTGCCGATAACGTTGTACACATATATATCAGTGGCGAAGTTACATGGAGGCAATTGAGGCAATGCCTACCCTAACAAATTCTGTAGAATATAAATTATAAATACGTATGAACTACATAACGTAAAGATTATACATTGTTACTGCGACTGTCAAATTTATTAAACCGGAACGTGCTTTATTGAGCGACCGCTAGATGGTGACAGGTGAGATTCGACATAGTTCGTTTAAAGCGAATGAGGCAACCTGAACTTGCCTCAGCGTTTTTTGTATACATCGTATGTAAGCAATGTAGTGGTGTGATAGGGAAGTGTAGGGAGGGGGATTGTCCCGCACTGTCCACATAGAGCGTTGAGGCATGCCTCACTTCTGTGGTCCAAACAGTTAAGTTAAAGCGCCTGTGTTGTTTCTAAGTGTTTATTTTATGCCGTTATTAAAAGTGTCACTGTTATTCCGCTGAACTAACAGATGATCAAGATTGTTATTTGAATTATTTGTAACATTAAACATATATATAGAAACTAATCAAGTTTAAAAATTTGAAGTTCAATCAGTTGTATTATTGTGTATGACTAATACAAGGATTGTTCAATAGACACACGTACAGAGCTGTAAAGCATTTTTTATTCAACGATTTTAAAAGAAGTCTCCAATAACATTAAGACATGAGTTCCACTGTTGCGCTAACCTGTAGATTCCCTGCTAGTAAAATTCTTACGGCTGTTTGTGGAACCATTCGGTTACAGCAAACTCTACCTCAGCGTCCGATTTGACCCACCATCCTTTTAGAGATTCCTTAAAAAAAATTTAAGTTAAGATTTTTGCCTACCCATTCATTAACTACTAGCTTCGCCAGTAAACAAATTGATGTCCATTTTTTCGGCTTGCACGCGTTATGTTGGTGTGGGTTTCGGCACTTTCAATTTAAAAAGCGTGGAAACGTAAGAAAATAAACATGAGTGAGGCCAGAAATAACGTGAATTGTGTGTGTGTGTGTGTGTGTGTGTGTGTGTGTGTGTGTTACCTGCCTTTTTATTGCCGTATTAAATGAAAAATATTATATTACATAAAAATGAAAAAATTTTAATTTTATTGCCTGGCAACAAAATTATTTTATTTTTAACAATTACCATTGTTTCAAAAAGTTTAAATAAATTTTCAAGTACTTTACTCTTGTTAAAATGTAAAAGGTTGCTGGTAAACTACCCTTTCCCCTTAACCAATCTTCACCAAAATCGAAAGTCCTTGAGACCTATACAATTTAGGGACGTATACAAAAAATTATTTGATTCTGTTTGAATTTGCGGCTGTTATTGTTTGCCATAGAAAATACGCTTGATAAAAAAACGTTGCTGGTAAACTACCCCTTCCCCTTAACCGATCTTCACCAAAAACAATAGGTCTTGAGTACTCTACAAATCAGGGCTGTATGCAGAAAATTATTTGATTCTGTTTGAACTTGCGGCTGTTATCGTTTGCCATAGAAAACACCCTTGTTAAAAAACGTTGTTAGTAAACTACCCCTTTCCCTTAACCGATCTTCACCAAAAACAACAGGACTTGAGAACTCTACAATTTAGAGCTGTATGCAAATAATCTTTTGATTCTGTTTGAATTTGCGGCTGTTATCGTTTGCCATAGGAAATACCCTTGTTAAAACATAAAACGTTACAGGTAAACTACCCCTTTCCCTTAACCGATCTTCACCAAAAACAATAGGTCTTGAGAACTCTACAATCCAGGGTGTATGCGAAACGTTATTTGATTCTGTTTGAACTTGCGGCTGTTATCGTTTGCCAAATAAAAATTTCCCTTGATAAAAAAAAAACCGTTGCCGGTAAACTACCCCTTTCCCTCAACCGATCTTCACCAAAAACAATAGGTCGCGAGTACTCTACAAATCAGGGCTGTATGCAAAAAATTATTTGATTCTGTTTGAATTTGCGCCAGTTATCGTTTGCCATAGAAAAAAAATCTACAGACAGACACACAGACAGACAGACACACAGACACTTTTCGGAAAACGACTTTTTTCATGTCCTGAGTGTAGTAGAATCAGAATCTGCAATAATCTCGAACACGATTTTTTTTGCCATCACCATATTCCTTAAGGAATATGGAAATAAAATTACCCCCGAGAAAAAAAAACGTTGCCGGTAAACTACCCCTTCCCCATAACCGATCTTCACCAAAACCAACAGGTCTTGAGAACTCAATAATTCAGGGCTATATGCAAAAGAGTAGTCGATCCTGTTTGAATTTGCGGCCGTTATCGTTTGACATAAAAAAAAATTACACTTGTTTTTAAAAAAACCCTTGCCGGTAAACTACCCCTTTCCCTTATCCGATCTTCACCAAAATCAACAGGGCTTGAGAACTCTACAATTCAGGGCAGTATGCAAAAAATTATTTGATTCTGTTTGAATTTGCGGCAGTTATCGTTTGCTATAGAAAAAAAATCTACATACAGACACACACACAGACACATTTCGGAAAACGACTTTTTTTCATGTTTTGAGTGTAGTACAATCAGAATCTGCAATAATCTCGAACACGATTTTTTTTGCCATCACCATACTTCCATTCCTTAAGGAATATGGAAGTAAAAATTGGAATTTTATTGAGGCAGCCTTTTTTTACACATGGTCAATTGTACGTCGCAGCAAGTAGAGTTCGATCATTCGATGGTTTGAGATTTTATATTTCCGAATATAATGGCCAAGGGCATTTAGCAAATTATGAAAGAGTTTTTACAAAAAACATCGTTTACACAGAAGTTCTGAATCATTAAATTCACAGAAAATTACCCCCAGCCCGTTCAACTAGCCTCTTCATTTATAGATATTTCATCTACGTTTCTACAGTGGATTATTAAGATCTTATCAGGATACTTTATCAAAATTAAGTACTTTACTCATGTTACAACAAAAAATGTTTCAGGTAAACTGCCCTTTCCCCGTAACCGATCTTCACCAAAATCAACAGACATTGAGTTCTCTATAGCTCAGGCACATATGTAAAAAATTATTTGATTCTGTTTGAATTTACGGCAGTTATGCTTCGTCATATAAAAAATTACCCAAGTTAAAACATAAAACATGAGATTTATAAAACATATCTAAGATTTATATTTAAAATCATTTTTGAAATAAAATATTTTCATAGAACCTACTAACGCTGGGGAAATCTGAGGAGCCAATCAGAGTTGGGCCTACCTGTCACTCTGCTGAATTTGGTGGAAAGCCCTGTCACTGTCGTCAAAGTATCAGCCATGACAGGATCCTCTTTTTCTGCAAAATGGGAGAGGAGGCTTGAGATGGAGTGAGTGACATGGTCCCCACCTCAATGAAGAACCCATTGTTTTATAAAAATATATTTAAATTTTGAAAACTGAAAATTCTTTTCTTGTTGTAAATATTTATATTTTATAATCAAAATGACTTTATCAAAAAACAAACATTATTTTTTTATAATAAGTACTTACATATGTTTCTTAATATGCTTACTTTTTCTTCAATGTTGATGATCATTTCCAAACATTCTGACAAAATTGTATCTACAGAACAGTTAACATTCCCCAGGTTTCCATTTCTGCTAATTTCTTATTACACCTTCCACTGACGTATTATTAACCATTTCATAAACTATCGTATAATCTTTTCAGATTTTGTGGTACAAAATCTGAAATTTTCAGATTGCCTGGCAACAAAATTATTTTATTTTCAACAATTACCATTGTTTGAAAAAGTTTAAATGAATTTTCAAGTACTTTACTCTTGTTAAAACGTAAAAGTTTGCTGGTAAACTACCCATTCCCCTTAACTGATCTTCACCAAAATCTAAAGGCCTTGAGTCCTCTACAATTCACTGACGTATGCAAAAAATTATTTGATTCTGTTTGAATTTGCGGCAGTTATCGTTTGCCATAGAAAATACGCTTGATAAAAAAACGTTGCTGGTAAACTACCCCTTCCCCTTAACCGATCTTCACCAAAAACAATAGGTCTTGAGTACTCTACAAATCAGGGCTGTATGCAAAACATTATTTGATTCTGTTTGAATTTGCGGCTGTTACCGTTTTCCATAGAAAATACCCTTGTTAAAAAAACGTTGCAGGTAAACTACCCCTTTCCCTTAACCGAACTTCACCAAAAACAATAGGTCTTGAGAACTCTACAATGCAGGGCAGTATGCAAAACATTATTTGATTTGCCATAAGAAATACCCTTTTAAAACATAAAATGTAGCCGGTAAACTACTCCTTTCCCTTAACCGATCTTCACAAAAATCAATAGGTCTTGAGAACTTTACAATTCAGGGCTACATGCAAAAAAGTATTTGATTCTGTTCGAATTTCCGACTCTTATCGTTTGCCATATAAAAACCCTTTTAAAACATAAAATGTAGTCGGTAAACTACTCCTTTCCCTTAACCGATCTTCACAAAAATCAATAGGTCTTGAGAACTTTACAATTCAGGGCTACATGCAAAAAAGTATTTGATTCTGTTCGAATTTCCGACTCTTATCGTTTGCCATATAAAAACCCTTTTAAACCTAAAATATAGTCGGTAAACTACCCCTTCCCCTTAACCGATCTTCACCAAAATCAATAGGTCTTGAGAACTCTACAATGCAGGGCAGTATGCAAAACATTATTTGATTTTGATTGAATTTGCGGCTGTTATCGTTTGCCAAAAAAATACCCTTGTTAAAACATAAAACGTTGCTGGTAAACTACCCCTTTCCCTTAACCGATCTTTTCCAAAATCTGCAGACCTTGAGAACTCCACAATTCAGGGCTGTATGCAAAAGAGTAGTTGATTCTGTTTGAATTTGCGGCCGGTATCGTTTGCCAAACAAACAAAATTACCCTTGATAAAAAAAAATCGTTGCCGGTAAACTACCCCTTTCCCTCAACCGATCTTCACCAAAAACAATAGGTCGCGAGTACTCTGCAAATCAGGGCTGCATGCAAAAAATTATTTGATTCCTTTTGAATTTGCGGCAGTTATCGTTTGCCATAGAAAAAAAATCTACAGACACACACAGACACTTTTCGGAAAACGACTTTTTTTCATGTTTTGAGTGTAGTAGAATCAGAATCTGCAATAATCTCGAACACGATTTTTTTTGCCATCACCATACTTCCATTCCTTAAGGAATATGGAAGTAATATCGGTATGGAGAACCATACATGACTTCCATATTCTAAGATTTATAATTAAAATCATTTTCAGCCAAACAGCCAGGGAAGGAATTTTAACAAATAAATACTCTTTCTTGCCAATAACGTAGTACACATATAAAAAATATTATCCCCTCCCCCTTCAACTATAATTTTGATTTATAGAAAATCACCCCCAGCCCATTCAACTAGCCTCTTCATTTATAGATATTTCATCTACGTTTCTACAGTGGATTATTAAGATCTTATCAGGATACTTTATCAAAATTAAGTACTTTACTCATGTTACAACAAAAAATGTTTCTGGTAAACTGCCCTTTCCCCGTAACCGATCTTCACCAAAATCAACAGACATTGAGTTCTCTATATCTCAGGCACATATGTAAAAAATTATTTGATTCTGTTTGAATTTACGGCAGTTATGGTTCGTCATATAAAAAATTACCCATGTTAAAACATAAAACATGAGATTTATAAAACATATCTAAGATTTATATTTAAAATCATTTTTGAAATAAAATATTTTCATAGAACCTACTAACGCTGGGGAAATCTGAGGAGCCAATCAGAGTTGGGCCTACCTGTCACTCTGCTGAATTTGGTGGAAAGCCCTGTCACTGTCGTCAAAGTATCAGCCTTGACAGGGTCCTCTTTTTCTGCAAAATGAGAGAGGAGGCTTGAGATGGAGTGAGTGACATGGTCCCCACCTCAATGAAGAACCCATTGTTTTATAAAAATATATTTAAATTTTGAAAACTGAAAATTCTTTTCTTGTTGTAAATATTTATATTTTATAATCAAAATGACTTTATCAAAAAACAAACATTATTTTTTTATAATAAGTACTTACATATGTTTCTTAATATGCTTACTTTTTCTTCAATGTTGATGATCATTTCCAAACATTCTGACAAAATTGTATCTACAGAACAGTTAACATTCCCCAGGTTTCCATTTCTGCTAATTTCTCATTACACCTTCCACTGACGTATTATTAACCATTTCATAAACTATCGTATAATCTTTTCAGATTTTGTGGTACAAAATCTGAAATTTTCAGATTGCCTGGCAACAAAATTATTTTATTTTCAACAATTACCATTGTTTGAAAAAGTTTAAATGAATTTTCAAGTACTTTACTCTTGTAAAAACGTAAAAGTTTGCTGGTAAACTACCCCTTCCACTTAACTGATCTTCACCAAAATCTAAAGGCCTTGAGTCCTCTACAATTCACTGACGTATGCAAAAAATTATTTGATTCTGTTTGAATTTGCGGCAGTTATCGTTTGCCATAGAAAATACGCTTGATAAAAAACGTTGCAGGTAAACTACACCTTTCCCTCAACCGATCTTCACCAAAAACAATAGGTCTTGAGTACTCTACAAATCAGGGCAGTATGCAAAAAATTATTTGATTCTGTTTGAATTTGCGGCAGTTATCGTTTGCCATAGAAAAAAATCTACAGACACACACACAGACAGACACACACACAGACACACACACAGACACTTTTCGGAAAACGACTTTTTTTCATGTTTTGAGTGTAGTAGAATCACACTTTTATGCCATTATTAAAAGTGTCACTGTTATTCCGCTGAACTAACAGATGATCAAGATTGTTATTTGAATTATTTGTAACATTAAACATATATATAGAAACTAATCAAGTTTAAAAATTTGAAGTTCAATCAGTTGTATTATTGTGTATGACTAATACAAGGATTGTTCAATAGACACACGTACAGAGCTGTAAAGCATTTTTTATTCAACGATTTTAAAAGAAGTCTCCAATAACATTAAGACATGAGTTCCACTGTTGCGCTAACCTGTAGATTCCCTGCTAGTAAAATTCTTACGGCTGTTTGTGGAACCATTCGGTTACAGCAAACTCTACCTCAGCGTCCGATTTGACCCACCATCCTTTTAGAGATTCCTTAAAAAAAATTTAAGTTAAGATTTTTGCCTACCCATTCATTAACTACTAGCTTCGCCAGTAAACAAATTGATGTCCATTTTTTCGGCTTGCACGCGTTATGTTGGTGTGGGTTTCGGCACTTTCAATTTAAAAAGCGTGGAAACGTAAGAAAATAAACATGAGTGAGGCCAGAAATAACGTGAATTGTGTGTGTGTGTGTGTGTGTGTGTGTGTGTGTGTGTGTGTGTTACCTGCCTTTTTATTGCCGTATTAAATGAAAAATATTATATTACATAAAAATGAAAAAATTTTAATTTTATTGCCTGGCAACAAAATTATTTTATTTTTAACAATTACCATTGTTTCAAAAAGTTTAAATAAATTTTCAAGTACTTTACTCTTGTTAAAATGTAAAAGGTTGCTGGTAAACTACCCTTTCCCCTTAACCAATCTTCACCAAAATCGAAAGTCCTTGAGACCTATACAATTTAGGGACGTATACAAAAAATTATTTGATTCTGTTTGAATTTGCGGCTGTTATTGTTTGCCATAGAAAATACGCTTGATAAAAAAACGTTGCTGGTAAACTACCCCTTCCCCTTAACCGATCTTCACCAAAAACAATAGGTCTTGAGTACTCTACAAATCAGGGCTGTATGCAGAAAATTATTTGATTCTGTTTGAACTTGCGGCTGTTATCGTTTGCCATAGAAAACACCCTTGTTAAAAAACGTTGTTAGTAAACTACCCCTTTCCCTTAACCGATCTTCACCAAAAACAACAGGACTTGAGAACTCTACAATTTAGAGCTGTATGCAAATAATCTTTTGATTCTGTTTGAATTTGCGGCTGTTATCGTTTGCCATAGGAAATACCCTTGTTAAAACATAAAACGTTACAGGTAAACTACCCCTTTCCCTTAACCGATCTTCACCAAAAACAATAGGTCTTGAGAACTCTACAATCCAGGGTGTATGCGAAACGTTATTTGATTCTGTTTGAACTTGCGGCTGTTATCGTTTGCCAAATAAAAATTTCCCTTGATAAAAAAAAACCGTTGCCGGTAAACTACCCCTTTCCCTCAACCGATCTTCACCAAAAACAATAGGTCGCGAGTACTCTACAAATCAGGGCTGTATGCAAAAAATTATTTGATTCTGTTTGAATTTGCGCCAGTTATCGTTTGCCATAGAAAAAAAATCTACAGACAGACACACAGACAGACAGACACACAGACACTTTTCGGAAAACGACTTTTTTCATGTCTTGAGTGTAGTAGAATCAGAATCTGCAATAATCTCGAACACGATTTTTTTTGCCATCACCATATTCCTTAAGGAATATGGAAATAAAATTACCCCCGAGAAAAAAAACGTTGCCGGTAAACTACCCCTTCCCCTTAACCGATCTTCACCAAAACCAACAGGTCTTGAGAACTCAATAATTCAGGGCTATATGCAAAAGAGTAGTCGATCCTGTTTGAATTTGCGGCCGTTATCGTTTGACATAAAAAAAAATTACACTTGTTTTTAAAAAAACCCTTGCCGGTAAACTACCCCTTTCCCTTATCCGATCTTCACCAAAATCAACAGGGCTTGAGTACTCTACAAATCAGGGCAGTATGCAAAAAATTATTTGATTCTGTTTGAATTTGCGGCAGTTATCGTTTGCTATAGAAAAAAAATCTACATACAGACACACACACAGACACTTTTCGGAAAACGACTTTTTTTCATGTTTTGAGTGTAGTACAATCAGAATCTGCAATAATCTCGAACACGATTTTTTTTGCCATCACCATACTTCCATTCCTTAAGGAATATGGAAGTAAAAATTGGAATTTTATTGAGGCAGCCTTTTTTTACACATGGTCAATTGTACGTCGCAGCAAGTAGAGTTCGATCATTCGATGGTTTGAGATTTTATATTTCCGAATATAATGGCCAAGGGCATTTAGCAAATTATGAAAGAGTTTTTACAAAAAACATCGTTTACACAGAAGTTCTGAATCATTAAATTCACAGAAAATTACCCCCAGCCCGTTCAACTAGCCTCTTCATTTATAGATATTTCATCTACGTTTCTACAGTGGATTATTAAGATCTTATCAGGATACTTTATCAAAATTAAGTACTTTACTCATGTTACAACAAAAAATGTTTCAGGTAAACTGCCCTTTCCCCGTAACCGATCTTCACCAAAATCAACAGACTTGCCTGAATCTATATTGAGTTCTCTATAGCTCAGGCACATATGTAAAAAATTATTTGATTCTGTTTGAATTTACGGCAGTTATGGTTCGTCATATAAAAAATTACCTATGTTACAACATAAAACATGAGATTTATAAAACATATCTAAGATTTATATTTAAAATCATTTTTGAAATAAAATATTTTCATAGAACCTACTAACGCTGGGGAAATCTGAGGAGCCAATCAGAGTTGGGCCTACCTGTCACTCTGCTGAATTTGGTGGAAAGCCCTGTCACTGTCGTCAAAGTATCAGCCATGACAGGATCCTCTTTTTCTGCAAAATGGGAGAGGAGGCTTGAGATGGAGTGAGTGACATGGTCCCCACCTCAATGAAGAACCCATTGTTTTATAAAAATATATTTAAATTTTGAAAACTGAAAATTCTTTTCTTGTTGTAAATATTTATATTTTATAATCAAAATGACTTTATCAAAAAACAAACATTATTTTTTTATAATAAGTACTTACATATGTTTCTTAATATGCTTACTTTTTCTTCAATGTTGATGATCATTTCCAAACATTCTGACAAAATTGTATCTACAGAACAGTTAACATTCCCCAGGTTTCCATTTCTGCTAATTTCTTATTACACCTTCCACTGACGTATTATTAACCATTTCATAAACTATCGTATAATCTTTTCAGATTTTGTGGTACAAAATCTGAAATTTTCAGATTGCCTGGCAACAAAATTATTTTATTTTCAACAATTACCATTGTTTGAAAAAGTTTAAATGAATTTTCAAGTACTTTACTCTTGTTAAAACGTAAAAGTTTGCTGGTAAACTACCCATTCCCCTTAACTGATCTTCACCAAAATCTAAAGGCCTTGAGTCCTCTACAATTCACTGACGTATGCAAAAAATTATTTGATTCTGTTTGAATTTGCGGCAGTTATCGTTTGCCATAGAAAATACGCTTGATAAAAAAACGTTGCTGGTAAACTACCCCTTCCCCTTAACCGATCTTCACCAAAAACAATAGGTCTTGAGTACTCTACAAATCAGGGCTGTATGCAAAACATTATTTGATTCTGTTTGAATTTGCGGCTGTTACCGTTTTCCATAGAAAATACCCTTGTTAAAAAAACGTTGCAGGTAAACTACCCCTTTCCCTTAACCGAACTTCACCAAAAACAATAGGTCTTGAGAACTCTACAATGCAGGGCAGTATGCAAAACATTATTTGATTTGCCATAAGAAATACCCTTTTAAAACATAAAATGTAGCCGGTAAACTACTCCTTTCCCTTAACCGATCTTCACAAAAATCAATAGGTCTTGAGAACTTTACAATTCAGGGCTACATGCAAAAAAGTATTTGATTCTGTTCGAATTTCCGACTCTTATCGTTTGCCATATAAAAACCCTTTTAAAACATAAAATGTAGTCGGTAAACTACTCCTTTCCCTTAACCGATCTTCACAAAAATCAATAGGTCTTGAGAACTTTACAATTCAGGGCTACATGCAAAAAAGTATTTGATTCTGTTCGAATTTCCGACTCTTATCGTTTGCCATATAAAAACCCTTTTAAACCTAAAATATAGTCGGTAAACTACCCCTTCCCCTTAACCGATCTTCACCAAAATCAATAGGTCTTGAGAACTCTACAATGCAGGGCAGTATGCAAAACATTATTTGATTTTGATTGAATTTGCGGCTGTTATCGTTTGCCAAAAAAAATACCCTTGTTAAAACATAAAACGTTGCTGGTAAACTACCCCTTTCCCTTAACCGATCTTTTCCAAAATTTGCAGACCTTGAGAACTCCACAATTCAGGGCTGTATGCAAAAGAGTAGTTGATTCTGTTTGAATTTGCGGCCGGTATCGTTTGCCAAACAAACAAAATTACCCTTGATAAAAAAAAATCGTTGCCGGTAAACTACCCCTTTCCCTCAACCGATCTTCACCAAAAACAATAGGTCGCGAGTACTCTGCAAATCAGGGCTGCATGCAAAAAATTATTTGATTCCTTTTGAATTTGCGGCAGTTATCGTTTGCCATAGAAAAAAAATCTACAGACACACACAGATAGACAGACAGACACACACACAGACACTTTTCGGAAAACGACTTTTTTTCATGTTTTGAGTGTAGTAGAATCAGAATCTGCAATAATCTCGAACACGATTTTTTTTGCCATCACCATACTTCCATTCCTTAAGGAATATGGAAGTAATATCGGTATGGAGAACCATACATGACTTCCATATTCTAAGATTTATAATTAAAATCATTTTCAGCCAAACAGCCAGGGAAGGAATTTTAACAAATAAATATTCTTTCTTGCCAATAACGTAGTACACATATAAAAAATATTATCCCCTCCCCCTTCAACTATAATTTTGATTTATAGAAAATCACCCCCAGCCAATTCAACTAGCCTCTTCATTTATAGATATTTCATCTACGTTTCTACAGTGGATTATTAAGATCTTATCAGGATACTTTATCAAAATTAAGTACTTTACTCATGTTACAACAAAAAATGTTTCTGGTAAACTGCCCTTTTCCCGTAACCGATCTTCACCAAAATCAACAGACATTGAGTTCTCTATAGCTCAGGCACATATGTAAAAAATTATTTGATTCTGTTTGAATTTACGGCAGTTATGGTTCGTCATATAAAAAATTACCCATGTTAAAACATAAAACATGAGATTTATAAAACATATCTAAGATTTATATTTAAAATCATTTTTGAAATAAAATATTTTCATAGAACCTACTAACGCTGGGGAAATCTGAGGAGCCAATCAGAGTTGGGCCTACCTGTCACTCTGCTGAATTTGGTGGAAAGCCCTGTCACTGTCGTCAAAGTATCAGCCTTGACAGGGTCCTCTTTTTCTGTAAAATGAGAGAGGAGGCTTGAGATGGAGTGAGTGACATGGTCCCCACCTCAATGAAGAACCCATTGTTTTATAAAAATATATTTAAATTTTGAAAACTGAAAATTCTTTTCTTGTTGTAAATATTTATATTTTATAATCAAAATGACTTTATCAAAAAACAAACATTATTTTTTTATAATAAGTACTTACATATGTTTCTTAATATGCTTACTTTTTCTTCAATGTTGATGATCATTTCCAAACATTCTGACAAAATTGTATCTACAGAACAGTTAACATTCCCCAGGTTTCCATTTCTGCTAATTTCTCATTACACCTTCCACTGACGTATTATTAACCATTTCATAAACTATCGTATAATCTTTTCAGATTTTGTGGTACAAAATCTGAAATTTTCAGATTGCCTGGCAACAAAATTATTTTATTTTCAACAATTACCATTGTTTGAAAAAGTTTAAATGAATTTTCAAGTACTTTACTCTTGTAAAAACGTAAAAGTTTGCTGGTAAACTACCCCTTCCACTTAACTGATCTTCACCAAAATCTAAAGGCCTTGAGTCCTCTACAATTCACTGACGTATGCAAAAAATTATTTGATTCTGTTTGAATTTGCGGCAGTTATCGTTTGCCATAGAAAATACGCTTGATAAAAAACGTTGCAGGTAAACTACACCTTTCCCTCAACCGATCTTCACCAAAAACAATAGGTCTTGAGTACTCTACAAATCAGGGCAGTATGCAAAAAATTATTTGATTCTGTTTGAATTTGCGGCAGTTATCGTTTGCCATAGAAAAAAATCTACAGACACACACACAGACAGACACACACACAGACACACACACAGACACTTTTCGGAAAACGACTTTTTTTCATGTTTTGAGTGTAGTAGAATCACACTTTTATGCCGTTATTAAAAGTGTCACTGTTATTCCGCTGAACTAACAGATGATCAACGTTGTTATTTGAATTATTTGTAACATTAAACATATATATAGAAACTAATCAAGTTTAAAAATTTGAAGTTCAATCAGTTGTATTATTGTGTATGACTAATACAAGGATTGTTCAATAGACACACGTACAGAGCTGTAAAGCATTTTTTATTCAACGATTTTAAAAGAAGTCTCCAATAACATTAAGACATGAGTTCCACTGTTGCGCTAACCTGTAGATTCCCTGCTAGTAAAATTCTTACGGCTGTTTGTGGAACCATTCGGTTACAGCAAACTCTACCTCAGCGTCCGATTTGACCCACCATCCTTTTAGAGATTCCTTAAAAAAAATTTAAGTTAAGATTTTTGCCTACCCATTCATTAACTACTAGCTTCGCCAGTAAACAAATTGATGTCCATTTTTTCGGCTTGCACGCGTTATGTTGGTGTGGGTTTCGGCACTTTCAATTTAAAAAGCGTGGAAACGTAAGAAAATAAACATGAGTGAGGCCAGAAATAACGTGAATTGTGTGTGTGTGTGTGTGTGTGTGTGTGTGTGTGTGTTACCTGCCTTTTTATTGCCGTATTAAATGAAAAATATTATATTACATAAAAATGAAAAAATTTTAATTTTATTGCCTGGCAACAAAATTATTTTATTTTTAACAATTACCATTGTTTCAAAAAGTTTAAATAAATTTTCAAGTACTTTACTCTTGTTAAAATGTAAAAGGTTGCTGGTAAACTACCCTTTCCCCTTAACCAATCTTCACCAAAATCGAAAGTCCTTGAGACCTATACAATTTAGGGACGTATACAAAAAATTATTTGATTCTGTTTGAATTTGCGGCTGTTATTGTTTGCCATAGAAAATACGCTTGATAAAAAAACGTTGCTGGTAAACTACCCCTTCCCCTTAACCGATCTTCACCAAAAACAATAGGTCTTGAGTACTCTACAAATCAGGGCTGTATGCAGAAAATTATTTGATTCTGTTTGAACTTGCGGCTGTTATCGTTTGCCATAGAAAACACCCTTGTTAAAAAACGTTGTTAGTAAACTACCCCTTTCCCTTAACCGATCTTCACCAAAAACAACAGGACTTGAGAACTCTACAATTTAGAGCTGTATGCAAATAATCTTTTGATTCTGTTTGAATTTGCGGCTGTTATCGTTTGCCATAGGAAATACCCTTGTTAAAACATAAAACGTTACAGGTAAACTACCCCTTTCCCTTAACCGATCTTCACCAAAAACAATAGGTCTTGAGAACTCTACAATCCAGGGTGTATGCGAAACGTTATTTGATTGTGTTTGAACTTGCGGCTGTTATCGTTTGCCAAATAAAAATTTCCCTTGATAAAAAAAAACCGTTGCCGGTAAACTACCCCTTTCCCTCAACCGATCTTCACCAAAAACAATAGGTCGCGAGTACTCTACAAATCAGGGCTGTATGCAAAAAATTATTTGATTCTGTTTGAATTTGTGGCAGTTACCGTTTGCCATAGAAAAAAAATCTACAGACAGACACACAGACAGACAGACACACAGACACTTTTCGGAAAACGACTTTTTTCATGTCTTGAGTGTAGTAGAATCAGAATCTGCAATAATCTCGAACACGATTTTTTTTGCCATCACCATATTCCTTAAGGAATATGGAAATAAAATTACCCCCGAGAAAAAAAACGTTGCCGGTAAACTACCCCTTCCCCTTAACCGATCTTCACCAAAACCAACAGGTCTTGAGAACTCAATAATTCAGGGCTATATGCAAAAGAGTAGTCGATCCTGTTTGAATTTGCGGCCGTTATCGTTTGACATAAAAAAAAATTACACTTGTTTTTAAAAAAACCCTTGCCGGTAAACTACCCCTTTCCCTTATCCGATCTTCACCAAAATCAACAGGGCTTGAGTACTCTACAAATCAGGGCAGTATGCAAAAAATTATTTGATTCTGTTTGAATTTGCGGCAGTTATCGTTTGCAAAAAAAAAAATCTACATACAGACACACACACAGACACTTTTCGGAAAACGACTTTTTTTCATGTTTTGAGTGTAGTACAATCAGAATCTGCAATAATCTCGAACACGATTTTTTTTGCCATCACCATACTTCCATTCCTTAAGGAATATGGAAGTAAAAATTGGAATTTTATTGAGGCAGCCTTTTTTTACACATGGTCAATTGTACGTCGCAGCAAGTAGAGTTCGATCATTCGATGGTTTGAGATTTTATATTTCCGAATATAATGGCCAAGGGCATTTAGCAAATTATGAAAGAGTTTTTACAAAAAACATCGTTTACACAGAAGTTCTGAATCATTAAATTCACAGAAAATTACCCCCAGCCCGTTCAACTAGCCTCTTCATTTATAGATATTTCATCTACGTTTCTACAGTGGATTATTAAGATCTTATCAGGATACTTTATCAAAATTAAGTACTTTACTCATGTTACAACAAAAAATGTTTCAGGTAAACTGCCCTTTCCCCGTAACCGATCTTCACCAAAATCAACAGACATTGAGTTCTCTATAGCTCAGGCACATATGTAAAAAATTATTTGATTCTGTTTGAATTTACGGCAGTTATGGTTCGTCATATAAAAAATTACCCATGTTAAAACATAAAACATGAGATTTATAAAACATATCTAAGATTTATATTTAAAATCATTTTTGAAATAAAATATTTTCATAGAACCTACTAACGCTGGGGAAATCTGAGGAGCCAATCAGAGTTGGGCCTACCTGTCACTCTGCTGAATTTGGTGGAAAGCCCTGTCACTGTCGTCAAAGTATCAGCCTTGACAGGGTCCTCTTTTTCTGCAAAATGGGAGAGGAGGCTTGAGATGGAGTGAGTGACATGGTCCCCACCTCAATGAAGAACCCATTGTTTTATAAAAATATATTTAAATTTTGAAAACTGAAAATTCTTTTCTTGTTGTAAATATTTATATTTTATAGTCAAAATGACTTTATCAAAAAACAAACATTATTTTTTTATAATAAGTACTTACATATGTTTCTTAATATGCTTACTTTTTCTTCAATGTTGATGATCATTTCCAAACATTCTGACAAAATTGTATCTACAGAACAGTTAACATTCCCCAGGTTTCCATTTCTGCTAATTTCTCATTACACCTTCCACTGACGTATTATTAACCATTTCATAAACTATCGTATAATCTTTTCAGATTTTGTGCTACAAAATCTGAAATTTTCAGATTGCCTGGCAACAAAATTATTTTATTTTCAACAATCACCATTGTTTGAAAAAGTTTAAATGAATTTTCAAGAACTTTACTCTTGTTAAAACGTAAAAGTTTGCTGGTAAACTACCCCTTCCCCTTAACTGATCTTCACCAAAATCTAAAGGCCTTGAGTCCTCTACAATTCACTGACGTATGCAAACAATTATTTGATTCTGTTTGAATTTGCGGCAGTTATCGTTTGCCATAGAAAATACGCTTGATAAAAAAACGTTGCTGGTAAACTACCCCTTCCCCTTAACCGATTTTCACCAAAAACAATAGGTCTTGAGTACTCTACAAATCAGGGCTGTATGCAAAACATTATTTGATTCTGTTTGAATTTGCGGCTGTTACCGTTTTCCATAAAAAATACCCTTTTTAAAAAAACGTTGCTGGTAAACTACCCCTTTCCCTTAACCGAACTTCACCAAAAACAATAGGTCTTGAGAACTCTACAATTTAGGGGTGCATGCAAATAATCTTTTGATTCTGTTTGAATTTGCGGCTGTTATCGTTTGCCATAGGAAATACCCTTGTTAAAACATAAAACGTTACCGGTAAACTACCCCTTTCCCTTAACCGATCTTCACCAAAATCAACAGATCTTGAGAACTCTACAATTCAGAGCTGTATGCGAAACATTATTTGATTCTGTTTGAATTTGCGGCTGTTATCGTTTGCCAAACAAACACAATTACCCTTGCAAAAAAAAAACCGTTGCCGGTAAACTACCCCTTTCCCTCAACCGATCTTCACCAAAAACAATAGGTCGCGAGTACTCTGCAAATCAGGGCTGCATGCAAAAAATTATTTGATTCTGTTTGAATTTGCGGTAGTTATCGTTTGCCATAGAAAAAAAATCTACAGACACACACAGATAGACAGACAGACACACACACAGACACTTTTCGGAAAACGACTTTTTTTCATGTTTTGAGTGTAGTAGAATCAGAATCTGCAATAATCTCGAACACGATTTTTTTTGCCATCACCATACTTCCATTCCTTAAGGAATATGGAAGTAATATCGGTATGGAGAACCATACATGACTTCCATATTCTAAGATTTATAATTAAAATCATTTTCAGCCAAACAGCCAGGGAAGGAATTTTAACAAAAGAATACTCTTTCTTGCCAATAACGTAGTACACATATAAAAAATATTATCCCCTCCCCCTTCAACTATAATTTTGATTTATAGAAAATCACCCCCAGCCCATTCAACTAGCCTCTTCATTTATAGATATTTCATCTACGTTTCTACAGTGGATTATTAAGATCTTATCAGGATACTTTATCAAAATTAAGTACTTTACTCATGTTACAACAAAAAATGTTTCTGGTAAACTGCCCTTTTCCCGTAACCGATCTTCACCAAAATCAACAGACATTGAGTTCTCTATAGCTCAGGCACATATGTAAAAAATTATTTGATTCTGTTTGAATTTACGGCAGTTATGGTTCGTCATATAAAAAATTACCCATGTTAAAACATAAAACATGAGATTTATAAAACATATCTAAGATTTATATTTAAAATCATTTTTGAAATAAAATATTTTCATAGAACCTACTAACGCTGGGGAAATCTGAGGAGCCAATCAGAGTTGGGCCTACCTGTCACTCTGCTGAATTTGGTGGAAAGCCCTGTCACTGTCGTCAAAGTATCAGCCTTGACAGGGTCCTCTTTTTCTGCAAAATGGGAGAGGAGGCTTGAGATGGAGTGAGTGACATGGTCCCCACCTCAATGAAGAACCCATTGTTTTATAAAAATATATTTAAATTTTGAAAACTGAAAATTCTTTTCTTGTTGTAAATATTTATATTTTATAATCAAAATGACTTTATCAAAAAACAAACATTATTTTTTTATAATAAGTACTTACATATGTTTCTTTATATGCTTACTTTTTCTTCAATGTTGATGATCATTTCCAAACATTCTGACAAAATTGTATCTACAGAACAGTTAACATTCCCCAGGTTTCCATTTCTGCTAATTTCTCATTACACCTTCCACTGACGTATTATTAACCATTTCATAAACTATCGTATAATCTTTTCAGATTTTGTGGTACAAAATCTGAAATTTTCAGATTGCCTGGCAACAAAATTATTTTATTTTCAACAATTACCATTGTTTGAAAAAGTTTAAATGAATTTTCAAGTACTTTACTCTTGTTAAAACGTAAACGTTTGCTGGTAAACTACCCCTTCCACTTAACTGATCTTCACCAAAATCTAAAGGCCTTGAGTCCTCTACAATTCACTGATGTATGCAAAAAATTATTTGATTCTGTTTGAATTTGCGGCAGTTATCGTTTGCCATAGAAAATACGCTTGATAAAAAACGTTGCTGGTAAACTACACCTTTCCCTCAACCGATCTTCACCAAAAACAATAGGTCTTGAGTACTCTACAAATCAGGGCAGTATGCAGAAAATTATTTGATTCTGTTTGAATTTGCGGCTGTTATCGTTTGCCATATAAAATACCTTTGTTAAAAAAACGTTGTTGGTAAACTACAACTTTCCCTTAACCGATCTTCACCAAAAACAACAGGTCTTGAGAACTCTACAATTCAGGGCTGTATGCGAAACATTATTTGATTCTGTTTGAATTTGCGGCTGTTATCGTTTGCCAAACAAAAAAATGTCACTAGATAAAAAAAACCGTTGCTGCTAAACTACCCCTTCCCCTCAACCGATCTTCACCAAAAACAATACGTCGCGAGCACTCTACAAATCAGGGCTGTATGCAAAAAATTATTTGATTCTGTTTGAATTTGCGGCTGTTATCGTTTGCCATATAAAATACGCTTGATACAAAACGTTGCCGGTAAACTACCCCTTCCCCTCAACCGATCTTCACCAAAAACAAAAGGTCTTGAGTACTCTACAAATCAGGGCTGTATGCAGAAATTTATTTGATTCTGTTTGAATTTGCGGCTGTTATCGTTTGCCATAGAAAATACCCTTGTTAAAAAAACGTTGTTGGTAAACTACCCCTTTCCCTTAACCGATCTTCACCAAAAACAACAGGTCTTGAGACCTCTACAATTTAGGGCTGTATGCAAATAATCTTTTGATTCTGTTTGAATTTGCGGCTGTTATCCTTTGCCATAAGAAATACCCTTGTTAAAACATAAAACGTTACTGGTAAACTACCCCTTTCCCTTAACCGATCTTCACCAAAAACAATAGGTCCCAAGAACTCTACAATTCAGGGCTGATTGCGAAACATTATTTGATTCTGTTTGAATTTGCGGCTGTTATCGTTTGCCAAAAAAAACAATTTCCCTTGATAAAAAATAACCGTTGCAGGTAAACTACCCCTTTCCCTCAACCGATCTTCACCAAAAACAACAGATCGCGAGTCCTCTACGAATCAGGGCTGTATGCAAAAAATTGTTTGATTCTGTTTGAATTTGCGGCAGTTATCGTTTGCCATAGAAAAAAATCTACAGACACACACACAGACACTTTTCGGAAAACGACTTTTTTTCATGTTTTGAGTGTAGTAGAATCAGAATCTGCAATAATCTCGAACACGATTTTTTTTGCCATCACCATACTTCCATTCCTTAAGGAATATGGAAGTAAAATTACGCTTGATAAAATACCGTTGCTGGTAAACTACCCCTTTCCCAAAATCGATCTTCACCAAAAACAATAGGTCTTTAGTACTCTACAAATCAGGGTTGCATGCAAAAAATTATTTGGTTCTGGTTGAGATTGCGGCTGTTATCGTTTGCCATATAAAATACCATTGTTACAACATAAAACGTTGCTGCAAAACTACCCCTTTCCCTTTTCCGATCTTCACCAAAAACCGTAGGTCTTGAGATCTCTAAAACTGAGGGCTGTATGCAAAATAGTAGTGTATTCTGTTTGAATTTGCGGCTGTTATCGTTTGCCATAGAAAAAATTACCCCCGATAAAAAAAACGTTGCCGGTAAACATCTCCTTCCCCTTAACCGCTCTTCACCAAAACCAATAGGTCTTGAGAACTCTATAACTTAGGACTGTATGCAAAAGAGTAGTCGATTCTGTTTGAATTTGCGGCTGTTATCGTTTGCCATAGAAAAAAAATTACACTTGTTTTTAAAAAAAACCGTTGCCGGTAAACTACCCCTTTCCCTTATCCGATCTTCACCAAAACCAATAGGTCTTGAGTACTCTACAAATCAGGGCTACATGCAAAAAAGTATTTGATTCGGTTTGAATTTCCGACTCTTATCGTTTGCCATAAGAAATACCCTTTTAAAACATAAAATGTAGCCGGTAAACTACTCCTTTCCCTTAACCGATTTTCACAAAAATCAATAGGTCTTGAGAACTTTACAATTCAGGGCTACATGCAAAAAAGTATTTGATTCTGTTCGAATTTCCGACTCTTATCGTTTGCCATATAAAAACCCTTTTAAAACATAAAATGTAGTCGGTAAACTACTCCTTTCCCTTAACCGATCTTCACCAAAATCAATAGGTCTTGAGAACTCTACAATTCAGGGCTACATGCAAAGAAGTATTTGATTCTGTTTGAATTTCCGACTCTTATCGTATGCCATATAAAATACCCTTTTAAAACATAAAATGTAGCCGGTAAACTACCCCTTCCCCTTAACCGATCTTCACCAAAACCAATAGGTCTTGAGAACTCTATAACTTAGGACTGTATGCAAAAGAGTAGTCGATTCTGTTTGAATTTGCGGCTGTTATCGTTTGGCAAAAAAAAAAATTACACTTGTTTTTAAAAAAAACCGTTGCCGGTAAACTACCCCTTTCCCTTATCCGATCTTCACCAAAACCAATAGGTCTTGAGTACTCTACAAATCAGGGCTACATGCAAAAAAGTATTTGATTCGGTTTGAATTTCCGACTCTTATCGTTTGCCATAAGAAATACCCTTTTAAAACATAAAATGTAGCCGGTAAACTACTCCTTTCCCTTAACCGATTTTCACAAAAATCAATAGGTCTTGAGAACTTTACAATTCAGGGCTACATGCAAAAAAGTATTTGATTCTGTTCGAATTTCCGACTCTTATCGTTTGCCATATAAAAACCCTTTTAAAACATAAAATGTAGTCGGTAAACTACTCCTTTCCCTTAACCGATCTTCACTAAAATCAATAGGTCTTGAGAACTCTACAATTCAGGGCTACATGCAAAGAAGTATTTGATACTGTTTGAATTTCCGACTCTTATCGTATGCCATATAAAATACCCTTTTAAAACATAAAATGTAGCCGGTAAACTACCCCTTCCCCTTAACCGATCTTCACCAAAATCAATAGGTATTGAGAACTCTACAATGCAGGGCAGTATGCAAAACATTATTTGATTTTGTTTGAATTTGCGGCTGCTATCGTTTGCCAAAAAAATACCCTTGTTAAAACATAAAACGTTGCTGGTAAACTACCCCTTTCCCTTAACCGATCTTTTCCAAAATATGCAGACCTTGAGAACTCCACAATTCAGGGCTGTATGCAAAAGAGTAGTTGATTCTGTTTGAATTTGCGGCCGGTATCGTTTGCCAAACAAACAAAATTACCCTTGATAAAAAAAAATTGTTGCCATTAAACTACCCCTTTCCCTCAACCGATCTTCACCAAAAACAATAGGAGGTCGCGAGTACTCTACAAATCAGGGCTGCATGCAAAAAAGTATTTGATTAAGTTTGAATTTGCGGCTGTTATCGTTTGCCATAGAAAATACCATTGTTAAAACATAAAACGTTGCTGCTAAACAACCCCTTTCCCTTTTCCTATCTTCACCAAAAACCGAAGGTCTTGAGATCTCTAAAATTGAGGGCTGTGTGCAAATAATCTTTTGATTCTGTTTTAATTTGCGGCACATATCGATCGTCATATAAAAAATTACCCTTGTTAAAACATAAAATGTTGCTGGTAAACTACCCCTTTCCCTAAACCGATCTTCACCAACACCAACAGGACTTGAGAACTCTACAATTCAGGGCTGTATACAAAATAGTAGTGTATTCTGTTTGAATTTGCGGCTGTTATCGTTTGCCATATAAAAAATATCGGTATGGAGAACCATACATGACTTCCGTATTCTAAGAATTATAATTAAAATAATTTTCGAAATGAAATATTACCATAGAAACTACTTCTTTCTACTTACTTCTTCAGCCTTAACCACAGTACTGTGGTCACTAACATATACCACCTCACGTTATCGCACTCGATTTTCACTGATGATGGAAGTCGGTGGCATTGCCGAAATGTCTGGTTTTGTAGAAGACATTGGACTACGGCCAAATATCCCGGGAAGGAATTTTAACAAAAACTACTTCTTTGTTGCCGATAACGTTGTACACATATATATCAGTGGCGAAGTTACATGGAGGCAATTGAGGCAATGCCTACCCTAAAAAATTCTGTAGAATATAAATTATAAATACGTATGAACTACATAACGTAAAGATTATACATTGTTACTGCGACTGTCAAATTTATTAAACCGGAACGTGCTTTATTGAGCGACCGCTAGATGGTGACAGGTGAGATTCGACATAGTTCGTTTAAAGCGAATGAGGCAACCTGAACTTGCCTCAGCGTTTTTTGTATACATCGTATGTAAGCAATGTAGTGGTGTGATAGGGAAGTGTAGGGAGGGGGATTGTCCCGCACTGTACACATAGAGCGTTGAGGCATGCCTCACTTCTGTGGTCCAAACAGTTAAGTTAAAGCGCCTGTGTTGTTTCTAAGTGTTTATTTTATGCCGTTATTAAAAGTGTCACTGTTATTCCGCTGAACTAACAGATGATCAAGATTGTTACTTGAATTATTTGTAACATTAAACATATATATAGAAACTAATCAAGTTTAAAAATTTGAAGTTCAATCAGTTGTATTATTGTGTATGACTAATACAAGGATTGTTCAATAGACACACGTACAGAGCTGTAAAGCATTTTTTATTCAACGATTTTAAAAGAAGTCTCCAATAACATTAAGACATGAGTTCCACTGTTGCGCTAACCTGTAGATTCCCTGCTAGTAAAATTCTTACGGCTGTTTGTGGAACCATTCGGTTACAGCAAACTCTACCTCAGCGTCCGATTTGACCCACCATCCTTTTAGAGAATCCTTAAAAAAAATTTAAGTTAAGATTTTTGCCTACCCATTCATTAACTACTAGCTTCGCCAGTAAACAAATTGATGTCCATTTTTTCGGCTTGCACGCGTTATGTTGGTGTGGGTTTCGGCACTTTATATTTAAAAAGCGTGGAAACGTAAGAAAATAAACATGAGTGAGGCCAGAAATAACGTGAATTGTGTGTGTGTGTGTGTGTGTGTGTGTGTGTGTGTGTGTGTGTGTGTCTTACCTGCCTTTTTATTGCCGTATTAAATGAAAAATATTATATTACATAAAAATGAAAAAATTTTAATTTTATTGCCTGGCAACAAAATTATTTTATTTTTAACAATTACCATTGTTTCAAAAAGTTTAAAAAATTTTCAAGTACTTTACTCTTGTTAAAATGTAAAAGGTTGCTGGTAAACTACCCTTCCCCTTAACCAATCTTCACCAAAATCGAAAGTCCTTGAGACCTATACAATTTAGGGACGTATACAAAAAATTATTTGATTCTGTTTGAATTTGCGGCTGTTATTGTTTGCCATAGAAAATACGCTTGATAAAAAAACGTTGCTGGTAAACTACCCCTTCCCATTAACCGATCTTCACCAAAAACAATAGGTCTTGAGTACTCTACAAATCAGGGCTGTATGCAGAAAATTATTTGATTCTGTTTGAACTTGCGGCTGTTATCGTTTGCCATAGAAAACACCCTTGTTAAAAAAACGTTGTTAGTAAACTACCCCTTTCCCTTAACCGATCTTCACCAAAAACAACAGGACTTGAGAACTCAACAACTTAGAGCTGTATGCAAATAATCTTTTGATTCTGTTTGAATTTGCGGCTGTTATCGTTTGCCATAGGAAATACCCTTGTTAAAACATAAAACGTTACAAGTAAACTACCCCTTTCCATTAACCGATCTTCACCAAAAACAATAGGTCTTGAGAACTCTACAATCCAGGGTGTATCCGAAACGTTATTTGATTCTGTTTGAATTTGCGGCTGTTATCGTTTTCCAAATAAAAATTTCCCTTGATAAAAAAAAACCGTTGCCGGTAAACTACCCCTTTCCATCAACCGATCTTCACCAAAAACAATAGGTCGCGAGTACTCTACAAATGAGGGCTGTATGCAAAAAATTATTTGATTCTGTTTGAATTTGCGCCAGTTATCGTTTGCCATAGAAAAAAAATCTACAGACAGACACACAGACAGACAGACACACAGACACTTTTCGGAAAACGACTTTTTTCATGTCTTGAGTGTAGTAGAATCAGAATCTGCAATAATCTCGAACACGATTTTTTTTGCCATCACCATATTCCTTAAGGAATATGGAAATAAAATTACCCCGAGAAAAAAACGTTGCCGGTAAACTACCCCTTCCCCTTAACCGATCTTCACCAAAACCAACAGGTCTTGAGAACTCAATAATTCAGGGCTATATGCAAAAGAGTAGTCGATCCTGTTTGAATTTGCGGCCGTTATCGTTTGACATAAAAAAAAATTACACTTGTTTTTAAAAAAACAGTTGCCGGTAAACTACCCCTTTCCCTTATCCGATCTTCACCAAAATCAACAGGGCTTGAGTACTCTACAAATCAGGGCTACATGCAAAAAAGTATTTGATTCTGTTTGAATTTCCGACTCTTATCGTTTGCCATATAAAATACCCTTTTAAAACATAAAATGTAGCCGGTAAACTACCCCTTCCCCTTAACCGAACTTAACCAAAATCAATAGGTCTTGAGAACTCTACAATTCAGGGCTGTATGCAAAAGAGTAGTTGATTCTGTTTGAAATTGCGGCTGTTATCGTTTGCCATATAAAATACCATTGTTAAAACATAAAACGTTGCTACTAAACTACCCCTTTCCCTTTTCCTATCTTCACCAAAAACCGAAGGTCTTGAGATCTCTAAAACTGAGGGCTGTGTGCAAATAATCATTTGATTCTGTTTGAATTTGCGGCAGTTATCGATCGTCATATAAAAAATTACCCTTGTTAAAACATAAAATGTTGCAGGTAAACTACCCCTTTCCCTAAACCGAACTCCACCAACACCAACAGGACTTGAGAAGTCTACAATTCAGGGCTGTATACAAAATAGTAGTGTATTCTGTTTGAATTTGCGGCTATTATCGTTTTCCATTGAAAAAATTACCCCCGATAAAAAAAACGTTGCCGGTAAACTACTCCTTCCCCTTAACCGATCTTCACCAAAACCAATAGGTCTTGAGAACTCTATAACTTAGGGCTGTATGCAAATGAGTAGTCGATTCTGTTTGAATTTGCGGCTGTTATCGTTTGCCATAGAAAAAAAATTACACTTGTTTTTAAAAAAAACCGTTGCCGGTAAACTACCCCTTTCCCTTATCCGATCTTCACCAAAACCAACAGGTCTTGAGTACTTTACAATTCAGGGCTACATGCAAAAAAGTATTTGATTCTGTTCGAATTTCCGACTCTTATCGTTTGCCATATAAAAACCCTTTTAAAACATAAAATGTAGTCGGTAAACTACTCCTTTCCCTTAACCGATCTTCACCAAAATCAATACGTCTTGAGACCTCTACAATTCAGGGCTACATGCAAAGAAGTATTTGATTCTGTTTGAATTTCCGACTCTTATCGTATGCCATATAAAATACCCTTTTAAAACATTAAATGTAGCCGGTAAACTACCCCTTCCCCTTAACCGATCTTCACCAAAATCAATAGGTCTTGATAACTCTACAATGCAGGGCAGTATGCAAACATTATTTGATTTTGTTTGAATTTGGGGCTGTTATCGTTTGAAAAAGAAAATACCCTTGTTAAAACATAAAACGTTGCTGGTAAACTACCCCTTTCCCTTAACCGATCTTTACCAAAATCCGCAGACCTTGAGAACTCCACATTTCAGGGCTGTATGCAAAAGAGTAGTTGATTCTGTTTGTATTTGCGGCCGGTGTCGTTTGCCAAACAAACAATATTACCCTTGATAAAAAAAAATCGTTGCCGGTAAACTACCCCTTTCCCTCAACCGATCTTCACCAAAAAAAATAGGAGGTCGCGAGTACTCTACAAATCAGGGCTGCATGCAAAAAAGTATTTGATTAAGTTTGAATTTGCGGCTGTTATCTTTTGCCATAGAAAATACCATTGTTAAAACGTAAAACGTTGCTGGTAAACTACCCCTTCCCCTTAACTGATCTTCACCAAAATCTAAAGGCCTTGAGTCCTCTACAATTCACTGACGTATGCAAACAATTATTTGATTCTGTTTGAATTTGCGGCAGTTATCGTTTGCCATAGAAAATACGCTTGATAAAAAAACGTTGCTGGTAAACTACCCCTTCCCCTTAACCGATCTTCACCAAAAACAATAGGTCTTGAGTACTCTACAAATCAGGGCTGTATGCAAAACATTATTTGATTCTGTTTGAATTTGCGGCTGTTACCGTTTTCCATAAAAAATACCCTTTTTAAAAAAACGTTGCTGGTAAACTACCCCTTTCCCTTAACCGAACTTCACCAAAAACAATAGGTCTTGAGAACTCTACAATTTAGGGGTGCATGCAAATAATCTTTTGATTCTGTTTGAATTTGCGGCTGTTATCGTTTGCCATAAGAAATACCCTTGTTAAAACATAAAACGTTACCGGTAAACTACCCCTTTCCCTTAACCGATCTTCACCAAAATCAACAGATCTTGAGAACTCTACAATTCAGGGCTGTATGCGAAACATTATTTGATTCTGTTTCAATTTGCGGCTGTTATCGTTTGCCAAACAAACACAATTACCCTTGCAAAAAAAAAACCGTTGCCGGTAAACTACCCCTTTCCCTCAACCGATCTTCACCAAAAACAATAGGTCGCGAGTACTCTGAAAATCAGGGCTGCATGCAAAAAATTATTTGATTCTGTTTGAATTTGCGGTAGTTATCGTTTGCCATAGAAAAAAAATCTACAGACACACACAGATAGACAGACAGACACACACACAGACACTTTTCGGAAAACGACTTTTTTTCATGTTTTGAGTGTAGTAGAATCAGAATCTGCAATAATCTCGAACACGATTTTTTTTGCCATCACCATACTTCCATTCCTTAAGGAATATGGAAGTAATATCGGTATGGAGAACCATACATGACTTCCATATTCTAAGATTTATAATTAAAATCATTTTCAGCCAAACAGCCAGGGAAGGAATTTTAACAAAAGAATACTCTTTCTTGCCAATAACGTAGTACACATATAAAAAATATTATCCCCTCCCCCTTCAACTATAATTTTGATTTATAGAAAATCACCCCCAGCCCATTCAACTAGCCTCTTCATTTATAGATATTTCATCTACGTTTCTACAGTGGATTATTAAGATCTTATCAGGATACTTTATCAAAATTAAGTACTTTACTCATGTTACAACAAAAAATGTTTCTGGTAAACTGCCCTTTTCCCGTAACCGATCTTCACCAAAATCAACAGACATTGAGTTCCTCTATAGCTCAGGCACATATGTAAAAAATTATTTGATTCTGTTTGAATTTACGGCAGTTATGGTTCGTCATATAAAAAATTACCCATGTTAAAACATAAAACATGAGATTTATAAAACATATCTAAGATTTATATTTAAAATCATTTTTGAAATAAAATATTTTCATAGAACCTACTAACGCTGGGGAAATCTGAGGAGCCAATCAGAGTTGGGCCTACCTGTCACTCTGCTGAATTTGGTGGAAAGCCCTGTCACTGTCGTCAAAGTATCAGCCTTGACAGGGTCCTCTTTTTCTGCAAAATGGGAGAGGAGGCTTGAGATGGAGTGAGTGACATGGTCCCCACCTCAATGAAGAACCCATTGTTTTATAAAAATATATTTAAATTTTGAAAACTGAAAATTCTTTTCTTGTTGTAAATATTTATATTTTATAATCAAAATGACTTTATCAAAAAACAAACATTATTTTTTTATAATAAGTACTTACATATGTTTCTTAATATGCTTACTTTTTCTTCAATGTTGATGATCATTTCCAAACATTCTGACAAAATTGTATCTACAGAACAGTTAACATTCCCCAGGTTTCCATTTCTGCTAATTTCTCATTACACCTTCCACTGACGTATTATTAACCATTTCATAAACTATCGTATAATCTTTTCAGATTTTGTGGTACAAAATCTGAAATTTTCAGATTGCCTGGCAACAAAATTATTTTATTTTCAACAATTACCATTGTTTGAAAAAGTTTAAATGAATTTTCAAGTACTTTACTCTTGTTAAAACGTAAACGTTTGCTGGTAAACTACCCCTTCCACTTAACTGATCTTCACCAAAATCTAAAGGCCTTGAGTCCTCTACAATTCACTGACGTATGCAAAAAATTATTTGATTCTGTTTGAATTTGCGGCAGTTATCGTTTGCCATAGAAAATACGCTTGATAAAAAACGTTGCAGGTAAACTACACCTTTCCCTCAACCGATCTTCACCAAAAACAATAGGTCTTGAGTACTCTACAAATCAGGGCAGTATGCAGAAAATTATTTGATTCTGTTTGAATTTGCGGCTGTTATCGTTTGCCATATAAAATACCCTTGTTAAAAAAACGTTGTAGGTAAACTACAACTTTCCCTTAACCGATCTTCACCAAAAACAACAGGTCTTGAGAACTCTACAATTCAGGGCTGTATGCGAAACATTATTTGATTCTGTTTGAATTTGCGGCTGTTATCGTTTGCCAAACAAAAAAATGTCCCTAGATAAAAAAAACCGTTGCTGCTAAACTACCCCTTCCCCTCAACCGATCTTCACCAAAAACAATACGTCGCGAGCACACTACAAATCAGGGCTGTATGCAGAAATTTATTTGATTCTGTTTGAATTTGCGGCTGTTATCGTTTGCCATATAAAATACCCTTGTTAAAAAAACGTTGTTGGTAAACTACCCCTTTCCCTTAACCGATCTTCACCAAAAACAACAGGTCTTGAGACCTCTACAATTTAGGGCTGTATGCAAATAATCTTTTGATTCTGTTTGAATTTGCGGCTGTTATCCTTTGCCACAAGAAATACCCTTGTTAAAACATAAAACGTTACTGGTAAACTACCCCTTTCCCTTAACCGATCTTCACCAAAAACAATAGGTCCCAAGAACTCTACAATTCAGGGCTGATTGCGAAACATTATTTGATTCTGTTTGAATTTGCGGCTGTTATCGTTTGCCAAAAAAAAAATTTCCCTTGATAAAAAATAACCGTTGCAGGTAAACTACCCCTTTCCCTCAACCGATCTTCACCAAAAACAACAGATCGCGAGTCCTCTACGAATCAGGGCTGTATGCAAAAAATTGTTTGATTCTGTTTGAATTTGCGGCAGTTATCGTTTGCCATAGAAAAAAATCTACAGACACACACACAGACACTTTTCGGAAAACGACTTTTTTTCATGTTTTGAGTGTAGTAGAATCAGAATCTGCAATAATCTCGAACACGATTTTTTTTGCCACACCATACTTCCATTCCTTAAGGAATATGGAAGTAAAATTACGCTTGATAAAATACCGTTGCTGGTAAACTACCCCTTTCCCAAAATCGGTCTTCACCAAAAACAATAGGTCTTTAGTACTCTACAAATCAGGGTTGCATGCAAAAAATTATTTGGTTCTGGTTGAGATTGCGGCTGTTATCGTTTGCCATATAAAATACCATTGTTACAACATAAAACGTTGCTGCAAAACTACCCCTTTCCCTTTTCCGATCTTCACCAAAAACCGTAGGTCTTGAGATCTCTAAAACTGAGGGCTGTATGCAAAATAGTAGTGTATTCTGTTTGAATTTGCGGCTGTTATCGTTTGCCATAGAAAAAATTACCCCCGATAAAAAAAACGTTGCCGGTAAACATCTCCTTCCCCTTAACCGATCTTCACCAAAACCAATAGGTCTTGAGAACTCTATAACTTAGGACTGTATGCAAAAGAGTAGTCGATTCTATTTGAATTTGCGGCTGTTATCGTTTGCCATAGAAAAAAAATTACACTTGTTTTTAAAAAAAACCGTTGCCGGTAAACTACCCCTTTCCCTTATCCGATCTTCACCAAAACCAATAGGTCTTGAGTACTCTACAAATCAGGGCTACATGCAAAAAAGTATTTGATTCGGTTTGAATTTCCGACTCTTATCGTTTGCCATAAGAAATACCCTTTTAAAACATAAAATGTAGCCGGTAAACTACTCCTTTCCCTTAACCGATTTTCACAAAAATCAATAGGTCTTGAGAACTTTACAATTCAGGGCTACATGCAAAAAAGTATTTGATTCTGTTCGAATTTCCGACTCTTATCGTTTGCCATATAAAAACCCTTTTAAAACATAAAATGTAGTCGGTAAACTACTCCTTTCCCTTAACCGATCTTCACCAAAATCAATAGGTCTTGAGAACTCTACAATTCAGGGCTACATGCAAAGAAGTATTTGATTCTGTTTGAATTTCCGACTCTTATCGTATGCCATATAAAATACCCTTTTAAAACATAAAATGTAGCCGGTAAACTACCCCTTCCCCTTAACCGATCTTCACCAAAACCAATAGGTCTTGAGAACTCTATAACTTAGGACTGTATGCAAAAGAGTAGTCGATTCTGTTTGAATTTGCGGCTGTTATCGTTTGCCATAGAAAAAAAATTACACTTGTTTTTAAAAAAAACCGTTGCCGGTAAACTACCCCTTTCCCTTATCCGATCTTCACCAAAACCAATAGGTCTTGAGTACTCTACAAATCAGGGCTACATGCAAAAAAGTATTTGATTCGGTTTGAATTTCCGACTCTTATCGTTTGCCATAAGAAATACCCTTTTAAAACATAAAATGTAGCCGGTAAACTACTCCTTTCCCTTAACCGATTTTCACAAAAATCAATAGGTCTTGAGAACTTTACAATTCAGGGCTACATGCAAAAAAGTATTTGATTCTGTTCGAATTTCCGACTCTTATCGTTTGCCATATAAAAACCCTTTTAAAACATAAAATGTAGTCGGTAAACTACTCCTTTCCCTTAACCGATCTTCACCAAAATCAATAGGTCTTGAGAACTCTACAATTCAGGGCTACATGCAAAGAAGTATTTGATTCTGTTTGAATTTCCGACTCTTATCGTATGCCATATAAAATACCCTTTTAAAACATAAAATGTAGCCGGTAAACTACCCCTTCCCCTTAACCGATCTTCACCAAAATCAATAGGTATTGAGAACTCTACAATGCAGGGCAGTATGCAAAACATTATTTGATTTTGTTTGAATTTGCGGCTGCTATCGTTTGCCAAAAAAATACCCTTGTTAAAACATAAAACGTTGCTGGTAAACTACCCCTTTCCCTTAACCGATCTTTTCCAAAATATGCAGACCTTGAGAACTCCACAATTCAGGGCTGTATGCAAAAGAGTAGTTGATTCTGTTTGAATTTGCTGCCGGTATCGTTTGCCAAACAAACAAAATTACCCTTGATAAAAAAAAATTGTTGCCATTAAACTACCCCTTTCCCTCAACCGATCTTCACCAAAAACAATAGGAGGTCGCGAGTACTCTACAAATCAGGGCTGCATGCAAAAAAGTATTTGATTCAGTTTGAATTTGCGGCTGTTATCGTTTGCCATAGAAAATACCATTGTTAAAACATAAAACGTTGCTGCTAAACAACCCCTTTCCCTTTTAATATCTTCACCAAAAACCGAAGGTCTTGAGATCTCTAAAATTGAGGGCTGTGTGCAAATAATCATTTGATTCTGTTTTAATTTGCGGCACATATCGATCGTCATATAAAAAATTACCCTTGTTAAAACATAAAATGTTGCTGGTAAACTACCCCTTTCCCTAAACCGATCTTCACCAACACCAACAGGACTTGAGAACTCTACAATTCAGGGCTGTATACAAAATAGTAGTGTATTCTGTTTGAATTTGCGGCTGTTATCGTTTGCCATATAAAAAATATCGGTATGGAGAACCATACATGACTTCCATATTCTAAGAATTATAATTAAAATAATTTTCGAAATGAAATATTACCATAGAAACTACTTCTTTCTACTTACTGCTTCAGCCTTAACCACAGTACTGTGGTCACTAACATATACCACCTCACGTTATCGCACTCGATTTTCACTGATGATGGAAGTCGGTGGCATTGCCGAAATGTCTGGTTTTGTAGAAGACATTGGACTACGGCCAAATATCCCGGGAAGGAATTTTAACAAAAACTACTTCTTTGTTGCCGATAACGTTGTACACATATATATCAGTGGCGAAGTTACATGGAGGCAATTGAGGCAATGCCTACCCTAAAAAATTCTGTAGAATATAAATTATAAATACGTATGAACTACATAACGTAAAGATTATACATTGTTACTGCGACTGTCAAATTTATTAAACCGGAACGTGCTTTATTGAGCGACCGCTAGATGGTGACAGGTGAGATTCGACATAGTTCGTTTAAAGCGAATGAGGCAACCTGAACTTGCCTCAGCGTTTTTTGTATACATCGTATGTAAGCAATGTAGTGGTGTGATAGGGAAGTGTAGGGAGGGGGATTGTCCCGCACTGTACACATAGAGCGTTGAGGCATGCCTCACTTCTGTGGTCCAAACAGTTAAGTTAAAGCGCCTGTGTTGTTTCTAAGTGTTTATTTTATGCCGTTATTAAAAGTGTCACTGTTATTCCGCTGAACTAACAGATGATCAAGATTGTTACTTGAATTATTTGTAACATTAAACATATATATAGAAACTAATCAAGTTTAAAAATTTGAAGTTCAATCAGTTGTATTATTGTGTATGACTAATACAAGGATTGTTCAATAGACACACGTACAGAGCTGTAAAGCATTTTTTATTCAACGATTTTAAAAGAAGTCTCCAATAATATTAAGACATGAGTTCCACTGTTGCGCTAACCTGTAGATTCCCTGCTAGTAAAATTCTTACGGCTGTTTGTGGAACCATTCGGTTACAGCAAACTCTACCTCAGCGTCCGATTTGACCCACCATCCTTTTAGAGAATCCTTAAAAAAAATTTAAGTTAAGATTTTTGCCTACCCATTCATTAACTACTAGCTTCGCCAGTAAACAAATTGATGTCCATTTTTTCGGCTTGCACGCGTTATGTTGGTGTGGGTTTCGGCACTTTCAATTTAAAAAGCGTGGAAACGTAAGAAAATAAACATGAGTGAGGCCAGAAATAACGTGAATTGTGTGTGTGTGTGTGTGTGTGTGTGTGTGTGTGTGTGTGTGTGTGTGTGTGTGTGTGTGTGTGTGTGTGTGTGTGTGTGTGTGTGTCTTACCTGCCTTTTTATTGCCGTATTAAATGAAAAATATTATATTACATAAAAATGAAAAAATTTTAATTTTATTGCCTGGCAACAAAATTATTTTATTTTTAACAATTACCATTGTTTCAAAAAGTTTAAAAAATTTTCAAGTACTTTACTCTTGTTAAAATGTAAAAGGTTGCTGGTAAACTACCCTTCCCCTTAACCAATCTTCACAAAAATCGAAAGTCCTTGAGACCTATACAATTTAGGGACGTATACAAAAAATTATTTGATTCTGTTTGAATTTGCGGCTGTTATTGTTTGCCATAGAAAATACGCTTGATAAAAAAACGTTGCTGGTAAACTACCCCTTCCCCTTAACCGATCTTCACCAAAAACAATAGGTCTTGAGTACTCTACAAATCAGGGCTGTATGCAGAAAATTATTTGATTCTGTTTGAACTTGCGGCTGTTATCGTTTGCCATAGAAAACACCCTTGTTAAAAAAACGTTGTTAGTAAACTACCCCTTTCCCTTAACCGATCTTCACCAAAAACAACAGGACTTGAGAACTCAACAACTTAGAGCTGTATGCAAATAATCTTTTGATTCTGTTTGAATTTGCGGCTGTTATCGTTTGCCATAGGAAATACCCTTGTTAAAACATAAAACGTTACAAGTAAACTACCCCTTTCCATTAACCGATCTTCACCAAAAACAATAGGTCTTGAGAACTCTACAATCCAGGGTGTATGCGAAACGTTATTTGATTCTGTTTGAATTTGCGGCTGTTATCGTTTGCCAAATAAAAATTTCCCTTGATAAAAAAAAACCGTTGCCGGTAAACTACCCCTTTCCATCAACCGATCTTCACCAAAAACAATAGGTCGCGAGTACTCTACAAATGAGGGCTGTATGCAAAAAATTATTTGATTCTGTTTGAATTTGCGCCAGTTATCGTTTGCCATAGAAAAAAAATCTACAGACAGACACACAGACAGACAGACACACAGACACTTTTCGGAAAACGACTTTTTTCATGTCTTGTGTGTAGTAGAATCAGAATCTGCAATAATCTCGAACACGATTTTTTTTGCCATCACCATATTCCTTAAGGAATATGGAAATAAAATTACCCCGAGAAAAAAACGTTGCCGGTAAACTACCCCTTCCCCTTAACCGATCTTCACCAAAACCAACAGGTCTTGAGAACTCAATAATTCAGGGCTATATGCAAAAGAGTAGTCGATCCTGTTTGAATTTGCGGCCGTTATCGTTTGACATAAAAAAAAATTACACTTGTTTTTAAAAAAACAGTTGCCGGTAAACTACCCCTTACCCTTATCCGATCTTCACCAAAATCAACAGGGCTTGAGTACTCTACAAATCAGGGCTACATGCAAAAAAGTATTTGATTCTGTTTGAATTTCCGACTCTTATCGTTTGCCATATAAAATACCCTTTTAAAACATAAAATGTAGCCGGTATACTACCCCTTCCCCTTAACCGAACTTAACCAAAATCAATAGGTCTTGAGAACTCTACAATTCAGGGCTGTATGCAAAAGAGTAGTTGATTCTGTTTGAAATTGCGGCTGTTATCGTTTGCCATATAAAATACCATTGTTAAAACATAAAACGTTGCTACTAAACTACCCCTTTCCCTTTTCCTATCTTCACCAAAAACCGAAGGTCTTGAGATCTCTAAAACTGAGGGCTGTGTGCAAATAATCATTTGATTCTGTTTGAATTTGCGGCAGTTATCGATCGTCATATAAAAAATTACCCTTGTTAAAACATAAAATGTTGCAGGTAAACTACCCCTTTCCCTAAACCGAACTCCACCAACACCAACAGGACTTGAGAAGTCTACAATTCAGGGCTGTATACAAAATAGTAGTGTATTCTGTTTGAATTTGCGGCTATTATCGTTTTCCATTGAAAAAATTACCCCCGATAAAAAAAACGTTGCCGGTAAACTACTCCTTCCCCTTAACCGATCTTCACCAAAACCAATAGGTCTTGAGAACTCTATAACTTAGGGCTGTATGCAAATGAGTAGTCGATTCTGTTTGAATTTGCGGCTGTTATCGTTTGCCATAGAAAAAAAAGTACACTTGTTTTTAAAAAAAACCGTTGCCGGTAAACTACCCCTTTCCCTTATCCGATCTTCACCAAAACCAACAGGTCTTGAGTACTCTACAATTCAGGGCTACATGCAAAAAAGTATTTGATTCTGTTCGAATTTCCGACTCTTATCGTTTGCCATATAAAAACCCTTTTAAAACATAAAATGTAGTCGGTAAACTACTCCTTTCCCTTAACCGATCTTCACCAAAATCAATACGTCTTGAGAACTCTACAATTCAGGCCTACATGCAAAGAAGTATTTGATTCTGTTTGAATTTCCGACTCTTATCGTATGCCATATAAAATACCCTTTTAAAACATTAAATGTAGCCGGTAAACTACCCCTTCCCCTTAACCGATCTTCACCAAAATCAATAGGTCTTGATAACTCTACAATGCAGGGCAGTATGCAAACATTATTTGATTTTGTTTGAATTTGGGGCTGTTATCGTTTGAAAAAGAAAATACCCTTGTTAAAACATAAAACGTTGCTGGTAAACTACCCCTTTCCCTTAACCGATCTTTACCAAAATCCGCAGACCTAGAGAACTCCACATTTCAGGGCTGTATGCAAAAGAGTAGTTGATTCTGTTTGAATTTGCGGCCGGTGTCGTTTGCCAAACAAACAATATTACCCTTGATAAAAAAAAATCGTTGCCGGTAAACTACCCCTTTCCCTCAACCGATCTTCACCAAAAAAAATAGGAGGTCGCGAGTACTCTACAAATCAGGGCTGCATGCAAAAAAGTATTTGATTAAGTTTGAATTTGCGGCTGTTATCTTTTGCCATAGAAAATACCATTGTTAAAACGTAAAACGTTGCTGGTAAACTACCCCTTTCCCTTAACCGATGTTCACCAAAAACCGTAGGTCTTGAGATCTCTAAAATTTAGGGCTGTGTGCAAATAATCATTTGATTCTGTTTTAATTTGCGGCAGTTATCGATCGTCATATAAAAATTACCCTTGTTAAAACATAAAATGTTGCTGGTAAACTAACCCTTTCCCTAAACCGATCTTCACCAACACCAACAGGACTTGAGAACTCTACAATTCAGGGCTGTATGCAAAATAGTAGTGTATTCTGTTTGAATTTGCGGCTGTTATCGTTTGCCATATAAAAAATATCGGTATGGAGAACCATACATGACTTCCATATTCTAAGAATTATAATTAAAATAATTTTCGAAATGAAATATTACCATAGAAACTACTTCTTTCTACTTACTGCTTCAGCCTTAACCACAGTACTGTGGTCACTAACATATACCACCTCACGTTATCGCACTCGATTTTCACTGATGATGGAAGTCGATGGCATTGCCGAAATGTCTGGTTTTGTAGAAGACATTGGACTACGGCCAAATATCCCGGGAAGGAATTTTAACAAAAACTACTTCTTTGTTGCCGATAACGTTGTACACATATATATCAGTGGCGAAGTTACATGGAGGCAATTGAGGCAATGCCTACCCTAAAAAATTCTGTAGAATATAAATTATAAATACGTATGAACTACATAACGTAAAGATTATACATTGTTACTGCGACTGTCAAATTTATTAAGCCGGAACGTGCTTTATTGAGCGACCGCCAGATGGTGACAGGTGAGATTCGACATAGTTCGTTTAAAGCGAATGAGGCAACCTGAACTTGCCTCAGCGTTTTTTGTATACATCGTATGTAAGCAATGTAGTAGTGTGATAGGGAAGTGTAGGGAGGGGGGATTGTCCCGCGCTGTATACATAGAGCGTTGAGGCATGCCTCACTTCTGTGGTCCAAACAGTTAAGTTAAAGCGCCTGTGTTGTTTCTAAGTGTTTATTTTATGCTGTTATTAAAAGTGTCACTGTTATTCCACTGAACTAACAGATGATCAAGATTGTTATTTGAATTATTTGTAACATTAAACATATATATAGAAACTAATCAAGTTTAAAAATTTGAAGTTCAATCAGCTGTATTATTGTGTATGACTAATACAAGGATTGTTCAATAGACACACGTACAGAGCTGTAAAGCATTTTTTATTCAACGATTTTAAAAGAAGTCTCCAATAACATTAAGACATGAGTTCCACTGTTGCGCTAACCTGTAGATTCCCTGCTAGTAAAATTCTTATGGCTGTTTGTGGAACCATTCGGTTACAGCAAACTCTACCTCAGCGTCCGATTTGACCCACCATCCTTTTAGAGATTCCTTAAAAAAAAATTAAGATAAGATTTTTGCCTACCCATTCATTAACTACTAGCTTCGCCAGTAAACAAATTGATGTCCATTTTTTCGGCTTGCACGCGTTATGTTGGTGTGGGTTTCGGCACTTTCAATTTAAAAAGCGTGGAAACGTAAGAAAATAAACATGAGTGAGGCCAGAAATAACGTGAATTGTGTGTGTGTGTGTGTGTGTGTGTGTGTGTGTGTGTGTGTGTGTGTGTGTGTGTGTGTGTGTGTATTACCTGCCTTTTTATTGCCGTATTAAATGAAAAATATTATATTACATAAAAATGAAAAAATTTTAATTTTATTGCCTGGCAACAAAATTATTTTATTTTTATCAATTACCATTGTTTCAAAAAGTTTAAATAAATTTTCAAGTACTTTACTCTTGTTAAAATGTAAAAGGTTGCTGGTAAACTACCCTTTCCCCTTAACCAATCTTCACCAAAATCGAAAGTCCTTGAGACCTATACAATTTAGGGACGTATACAAAAAATTATTTGATTCTGTTTGAATTTGCGGCTGTTATTGTTTGCCATAGAAAATACGCTTGATAAAAAAACGTTGCTGGTAAACTACCCCTTCCCCTAAACCGATCTTCACCAAAAACAATAGGTCTTGAGTACTCTACAAATCAGGGCTGTATGCAGAAAATTATTTGATTCTGTTTGAACATGCGGCTGTTATCGTTTGCCATAGAAAATACCCTTGTTAAAAAAACGTTGTTAGTAAACTACCCCTTTCCCTTAACCGATCTTCACCAAAAACAACAGGACTTGAGAACTCTACAATTTAGGGCTGTATGCAAATAATCTTTTGATTCTGTTTGAATTTGCGGCTGTTATCGTTTGCCATAAGAAATACCCTTGTTAAAACATAAAACGTTACAGGTAAACTACCCCTTTCCCTTAACCGATCTTCACCAAAAACAATAGGTCTTGAGAACTCTACAATTCAGGGCTGTATGCGAAACATTATTTGATTCTGTTTGAATTTGCGGCTGTTATTGTTTGCCATAGAAAATACGCTTGATAAAAAACCGTTGCCGGTAAGCTACCCCTTTCCCTCAACCGATCTTCACCAAAAACAATAGGTCGCGAGTACTCTACAAATCAGGGCTGTATGCAAAAAATTATTTGATTCTGTTTGAATTTGCGCCAGTTATCGTTTGCCGCACGATAAAAATTTACAGACAGACACACAGACAGACAGACACATAGACACTTTTCGGAAAACGACTTTTTTCATGTCTTGAGTGTAGTAGAATCAGAATCTGCAATAATCTCGAACACGATTTTTTTTGCCATCACCATACTTCCATTCCTTAAGGAATATGGAAATAAAATTACCCCCAAGAAAAAAACGTTGCCGGTAAACTACCCCTTCCCCTTAACCGATCTTCACCAAAACCAACAGGTCTTGAGAACTCAATAATTCAGGGCTATATGCAAAAGAGTAGTCGATCCTGTTTGAATTTGCGGCCGTTATCGTTTGACATAAAAAAAAATTACACTTGTTTTTTAAAAAAACCGTTGCCGGTAAAATACCCCTTCCCTTATCCGATCTTCACCAAAACCAATAGGTCTACAGAGTACTCTACAAATCAGGGCTACATGCAAAAAAAGTATTTGATTCTGTTTGAATTTCCGACTCTTATCGTTTGCCATAAAAAATACCCTTTTAAAACATAAAATGTAGCCGGTAAACTACCCCTTCCCCTTAACCGATCTTCACCAAAATCAATAGGTCTTGAGAACTCTACAACTCAGGGCAGTATGCAAAACATTATTTGATTTTGTTTGAACTTGCGGCTGTTATCGTTTGCCATACAAAATACCCTTGTTAAAACATAAAACGTTGCTGGTAAACTACCCCTTTCCCTTATCTGATCTTTACCAAAATCCGCAGACCTTGAGAACGCTACAATTCAGGGCTGTATGCAAAAGAGTAGTTGATTCTGTTTGAATTTGCGGCCGGTATCGTTTGCCAAACAAACAAAATTACCCTTGATAAAAAAAAATCGTTGCCGGTAAACTACCCCTTCCCCTCAACCGATCTTCACCAAAAACAATAGGTCGCGAGTACTCTACAAATCAGGGCTGCATGCAAAAAAGTATTTGATTCAGTTTGAATTTGCGGCTGTTATCGTTTGCCATAGAAAATACCCTTGTTAAAACATAAAACGTTGCTGGTAAACTACCCCTTTCCCTTAACCGATGTTCACCAAAAACCGTAGGTCTTGAGATCTCTAAAATTAAGGGCTGTGTGCAAATAATCATTTGATTCTGTTTTAATTTGCGGCAGTTATCGATCGTCATATAAAAAATTACCCTTGTTAAAACATAAAATATTGCTGGTAAACTACCCCTTTCCCTAAACCGATCTTCACCAACACCAACAGGACTTGAGAACTCTACAATTCAGGGCTGTATGCAAAATAGTAGTGTATTCTGTTTGAATTTGCGGCTGTCATCGTTTGCCATATAAAAAAATTACCCCCGAGAAAAAAACGTTGCCGGTAAACTACCCCTTCCCCTTAACCGATCTTCACCAAAACCAACAGGTCTTGAGAACTCTATAATTCAGGGCTATATGCAAAAGAGTAGTTGATCCTGTTTGAATTTGGGTCCGTTATCGTTTGACATAAAAAAAAATTACACTTGTTTTAAAAAAAACCGTTGCCGGTAAACTTCCCCCTTCCCCTTAACCGATCTTCACCAAAATCTATAGGTCTTGAGAACTCTACAATTCAGGGCAGTATGCAAAACATTATTTGATTTTGTTTGAATTTGCGGCTGTTATCGTTTGCCATATAAAATACCCTTGATAAAAAAAAACCGTTGCCGGTAAACTACCCCTTTCCCTCAACCGATCTTCACCAAAAACAATAGGTCGCGAGTACTCTACAAATCAGGGCTGTGTGCAAAAAATTATTTGATTGTTTGAATTTGCGGCTGTTATCGTTTGCCATAGAAAAAAGTCTACAGATAGACAGACAGACACACACACACAGACACACACACACACAGACACTTTTCGAAAAACGACTTTTTTCATGTTTTGAGTGTAGTACAATGAGAATCTGCAATAATCTCGAACACGATTTTGTTTGCCATCACCATACTTCCATTTCCTTAAGTAACATGGAAGTAAAAATATACAGACCCATAGACAGACAGATATACAGACACACAGACAGACACACACACAGACACTTTTCGAAAAATGATTTTTTTCGTGTTTTGATTGTACAGTAGTATAATCTGAATCTGCAATAATCTCGACCACGATTTTTTTTTCCTTATGGAACATGGAAATAAAATTATATTAGATTAAAGTTTTTTCGCAGTAGTGTAAGATGGACTATCTTTCTGGGATGGTGTACGCCAAATACACCGCTTTTCTAATAAGTACCCGTAATCACCCTGAGATTAATTAAAAAAGGAACGTGTAAATAAAAGTAACTCTTTCGAGTAAGAACGATAAGTATTGTGAGCATAACAACTTGGTGAAAGTCTAATTGATGTTAGCAGTTCAACGGAATCATCAACGAGCCGTATCGAAGTATCGCCGCTGGAGCAACTCGCCGACGAAGAGGACGCCAGGATGTAGAGCGACGCCGAAGAAGAGGACGCCAGGACGGGAACGACGATCTGAAGAGGAGGAACGCACATACGGAGGACGTATCAGCAACGGAACGGAGATCATCAAACAAGTAAAATCGATATAAAATCGAACTATATAAACTATTATTTCAAAATATAAAATGCATGACAATTTGTAATATAATATACATCCTAAAACCAATTATGTCTTGTGTATAATAAATAATTTTTCATCACCACCATTATAGACTCGTTTGTAATTTCTGCACACACACTATATCCTTTGCGATAATTAAATTTATATTGTTGCAATATACGTGTGTGTGTGTGTGTGTGTGCGCGCGCGCGCGCGTGTGTGTGTGTTTTATGTATATGTATATGCATTATTGATTGGAAGTTATAATATTTTTAATAGTATTTGCAAACTCATATTGAAACCCCCCTTTTATTTTTCTAAGTTTTTGTAATTTTTTTTGAATTTTTGTTTTATTTAATTTTATAAATTTTTTTTTTTTTATTTAAGTTTTTTTTTGTAAAAGGGGAGAGACATCATATTGAGAACTAGGTGGAAAACCTAGAGGAAGCAAAAGTGTGCAAGGCCCAAATACAATTAAAGACATGTCCCCCCAGGTGAATGACAGGACTTGCAAATGAAAAAGAAAGTCTTTTAACCAACAAGCGTGTGCTTTATTAAACATGCAAGATGTTACATAAATGACAAGTTCTTGATTGTGTGAGCACACCATTAAAGGCAGAATCATATATATATATATGTATATCAATTAATTCATAATGTCACAAAGTAAGTGAATTTGATATTAGCATAATTGCAAAATTTCTGCCTGATTATGTATGAGTCAAAGTTAGTAATAATCTCATTCATAAAAGCAATACTAATCCATAAGTGTTGTATAGTATCAAATAGGCTAGCCTGTTGTCTCAGTAAGCACATTTATGGTTTTTCTCTTTTTTAAATCCGTTACATATTCCCCCAGCAAAATATAGTAAAATTACACACACAAACACATATACGACATGAATAACAAAACATCCCTCATTTCAGCACTAACTTCCTCATAAACCCATTCCAACTACAGTAAATGCATGCACCCTAATATGTATAGATATGTACAAATATAAATGACAGCGTAAACTGAATATCTCAGCTCCTAAGCATAGATTTGCCTTGGTAGTTCACACCAGAGAATGTAAGTGACCGCCCCGAAACTCAACCAGCTAAACGACCCTGACTTTAATCATTAAGCGCTAAGTATGTGTGTGAAAGAAAATAGTTTCTCGTCTAAAGCATCAGACAGCCCCCATTACGTGATTAAAACTCAGCCATGACCAGATGACAAGAGAGCACAAGATAATTAACTCCCTAATGGTCTTAATTAGATGAAAAGTTAGATCTTACAGCAAACTGCGGATGTGTGTGTATGTGTGTAATTTCTTACACATTATACAGTTATAAGATACTTCTTTAGGTGTACTGCGGTAATGTTCACACATGCAATAACATAATTGAACATGAGAGTTTGTGCTAGAGTATAACGTTCAGAACTTCACGAGTGAGCTTCTGGCGGCTTCTGTGCATTCACCATGTTGTAGAGAGAGAAATAGATAATCAGAATTTTTCCACCTGGATTGTCCGGTGTACTTAGTCCGTATAGGCGCGGATCAGTGATGTCACAGTCGTGTCACAAGTCCCGGGTGCAGCTTAGCGTTGGAAGAGTCCTAAGTTGTCCTCGACTGACGGCATCGTGGCTATAAGATCGTCTCTGCCATTAGGGTGGACAGATGTACGTCCACCCGACACCCATCTCGCCCTTGTTCGAGCACCTGGACATACAATAGGTTGTAGAGGGTGTCATAAGGAAAATACGCCACATAGGCCGTCCACATTAACTTCCAACACTAACTTTACACATCAACAGCACACACACATCGCCACTAATTCATATTAAACAGTATTAAGCTGCTCAGCTGTGACTTATTTCACTTATGTACCAACTACCTTTTAAGTATTTCGTTGAAATATGACAATTAATTAATTACGCATTTCATAACTGTTAATAACACCAAACACAGCTGAGTGCGAGATGCTTTAGTATTTTCTTTATTGAAGTCAATTTAGCCCACAACATTTACACTCATATCAATTTAATTTGGTAATCGCTTTAACGCACACATCGAAAACTGCTCTACACACACACACAAGTATAAATTTATAATAGAGGCTGAAACGTAAAAATATATTTGGGGTTAGAATATTTTCAGAACCCGCTGACTTGTACATACCTGGAGCTACACTTTATCTAGCCAACCATAGTGATAGCCGAGGAAGTCCAGAACAAACGGTAGCCGCCAGTCGAGAGCAGATGACCAGTTTGGAGGATAGAACCGAAATGAGGCCGATTCAATGTGTCGGCCTAGCCAAGTAAACTCTGGATGCAGAAACGTACAGAAACAGCTGGCAGCGCCAGCTGTATTGCGTAGCTGCACAACATTTGTGTGCCAACAACAAACTACCGTAGCCGTGTGGCCGTGCGTGACGTCAGCGGCGCTCGTTTTTAAAATTCTTATAATACGCTGCCGAACCCAGTACGGCACACCCTCACCCCAAAAGGGCAACATGGTTGACCCAAAACAAACCAGTCCTCAAGCACGACGGCTGCGCGAAACCTGGGAAATCTCAGAATCTTAATCGCTCTTGGTGAGTTCAGTAACACAAGAAAACGAAAAAGCAGAAGGAAGAGGTGTGAGTCAGTGAATGTGTGTCTGAAAGAGAAGGTGTAAGTGTGCGTCCTGCATGCTCGCCGGGCCCTGGTCCGCATGCAGATATAAGAGACAGAAAAGAACGGGAGGAAGAGAAGAATCTCCGCGCCCGCTTTGAGTACTGACCACCAAGGCCTCCCAAATCTAATAACTGAGACCCAGGACCACTAACACTATTCCTGCCTTCCCAGGACTGAAAATCTCTACCACACTGCGACCATCCCCCACGCGAGTCCTCTCCTCCATGCCAAACTCTCGGGACCGCCCCAACACGTCACCATCTCCGGTGACCACCACTAACTCTCCTGGCACTCACATATTCGCGCCCGAAGGCTAACAAGGTGCTACGACCTTGATATGCGAGTACCCTTCGAGAACCGTCCACCGTCGTGGACCGACCAGCCATGTGAAACAAACAAGGCATCCTCAATCCTTGACACATGACTGGCCCACCTCCCCACACTAGGGTGGGCGGACCCGCTTCACAAGGCAGAGAAGACCGCGCAGAGGTCACGCGAACATCAATCCTATTTGTTTTTTTTTTAACTTTTCAAATACAGCATAACTAGCAGGGGCGGGTTTTACTTTTCCACCGTCTAAACAAACCATACTTAATCCTTACTGACACACCAGAGAAATCAAACGATGAATGCGGCATGGACCGACGCTAGAATGATCGACAACCAAATTCAACCTCTATGAACCAGGAAACCACAGCACATAACTTCTCCATCTTATTTTTAGAACAGGCGAAACTGATAATCTACAGGACCAGGTCCGAGAAGACCAATAACCTGTCCTCATCTACACCATCCAATACTGAAAGTTTCTGGAAAATCCCTGAAATGGGGTGGGACAATTCCTGGTAACATACCGTCGCCAGAGTTGCACCATTCTCAAACACACCACAATAACTTAAATCCCCATAAAACAGATAACACAAACTTAACATACAAAACATAATGACAAAGAATCAGGAAAAAACACAAGTACTCTTCTTCCTTTGAGCCGCTCCACAGTGCTCTAGCGATGCGACGAGATGGGTGTGATAAAAGCAGAGAAACAGCCATGTAAAATTTCCAGAAGAGAACACGACACAAAACCACAAACTGACTCACTAAATACAATACACAAAGTATACATAAAATGCAATATAATTGAAAATATAAACTATCACATCCATGCCCTTGGTCGGACCATAACCGCATTCAAAATACATGGTACTGCAACGCAACGCCCTCAATAACAATTACCATATAACGGGGTGCTATAAAACACGTAGTCTAATCCAGGAGACAAATCACAATCAAAATCGACAAGTACTGACGGCCCTCATCACGTCCAGAATCTGGTTGAGCTCCAGGGTATGTGCAAGTGAAATCAATCAGCCCTCATTCATTAAAAATCAATGACCTTCTTATAACCCCTTTTCAAAATTCATCTCACACTCAACATCACAAAATAATCACTTAAACACTAACACATATTAAATTATTTTAAACTTCATCAACCCCTCATTCGTTTTATAAAATGTGCCTTTTCTTTTTTTTTTATTCTTTCTATTAATTCGTTATACTACCATTAAGTTTTCTTGCAACACTTGGATTCTAATTAAAAATAATTTGAGATAACTTGCAAGTCCTAACACCAGCTGACACGTCTGTAGCCACACCAAGTTTCATTTAAGGAAATAAATGTAAGTCCCCAGATTCTAAAATTTCTCAATTTCAAAAGAAAAGAAAAAATAAGGCAGAAATAATACCTACCTAGAATCATAACCACGCTCTGAACTAACATTTGAAACCCCCCTTTTATTTTTCTTAGTTTTTGTAATTTTTTTTGAATTTTTGTTTTATTTAATTTTATAAAATTTTTTTTTTTTATTTAAGTTTTTTTTTGTAAAAGGGGAGAGACATCATATTTAGAACTAGGTGGAAAACCTAGAGGAAGCAAAAGTGTGCAAGGCCCAAATACAATTACAGACATGTCCCCCCAGGTGAATGACAGGACTTGCAAATGAAAAAGAAAGTCTTTTAACCAACAAGCGTGTGCTTTATTAAACATGCAAGATGTTACATAAATGACAAGTTCTTGATTGTGTGAGCACACCATTAAAGGCAGAATCATATATATATATATGTATATCAATTAATTCATAATGTCACAAAGTAAGTGAATTTGATATTAGCATAATTGCAAAATTTCTGCCTGATTATGTATGAGTCAAAGTTAGTAATAATCTCATTCATAAAAGCAATACTAATCCATAAGTGTTGTATAGTATCAAATAGGCTAGCCTGTTGTCTCAGTAAGCACATTTATGGTTTTTCTCTTTTTTAAATCCGTTACATATTCCCCCAGCAAAATATAGTAAAATTACACACACAAACACATATACGACATGAATAACAAAACATCCCTCATTTCAGCACTAACTTCCTCATAAACCCATTCCAACTACAGTAAATGCATGCCTCCTCATATATGTATAGATATTTACAAATATAAATGACAGCGTAAACTGAATATCTCAGCTCCTAAGCATAGATTTGCCTTGGTAGTTCACACCAGAGAATGTAAGTGACCGCCCCGAAACTCAACCAGCTAAACGACCCTGACTTTAATCATTAAGCGCTAAGTATGTGTGTGAAAGAAAATAGTTTCTCGTCTAAAGCATCAGACAGCCCCCATTACGTGATTAAAACTCAGCCATGACCAGATGACAAGATAGCACAAGATAATTAACTCCCTAATGGTCTTAATTAGATGAAAAGTTAGATCTTACAGCAAACTGCGGATGTGTGTGTATGTGTGTAATTTCTTACACATTATACAGTTATAAGATACTTCGTTAGGTGTACTGCGGTAATGTTCACACATGCAATAACATAATTGAACATGAGAGTTTGTGCTAGAGTATAACGTTCAGAACTTCACGAGTGAGCTTCTGGCGGCTTCTGTGCATTCACCATGTTGTAGAGAGAGAAATAGATAATCAGAATTTTCCCACCTGGATTGTCCGGTGTACTTAGTCCGTATAGGCGCGGATCAGTGATGTCACAGTCGTGTCACAAGTCCCGGGTGCAGCTTAGCGTTGGAAGAGTCCTAAGTTGTCCTCGACTGACGGCATCGTGGCTATAAGATCGTCTCTGCCATTAGGGTGGACAGATGTACGTCCACCCGACACCCATCTCGCCCTCGTTCGAGCACCTGGACATACAATACGTTGTAGAGGGTGTCATAAGGAAAATACGCCACATAGGCCGTCCACATTAACTTCCAACACTAACTTTACACATCAACAGCACACACACATCGCCACTAATTCATATTAAACAGTATTAAGCTGCTCAGCTGTGACTTATTTCACTTATGTACCAACTACCTTTTAAGTATTTCGTTGAAATATGACAATTAATTAATTACGCATTTCATAACTGTTAATAACACCAAACACAGCTGAGTGCGAGATGCTTTAGTATTTTCTTTATTGAAGTCAATTTAGCCCACAACATTTACACTCATATCAATTTAATTTGGTAATCGCTTTAACGCACACATCGAAAACTGCTCTACACACACACACAAGTATAAATTTATAATAGAGGCTGAAACGTAAAAATATATTTGGGGTTAGAATATTTTCAGAACCCGCTGACTTGTACATACCTGGAGCTACACTTTATCTAGCCAACCATAGTGATAGCCGAGGAAGTCCAGAACAAACGGTAGCCGCCAGTCGAGAGCAGATGACCAGTTTGGAGGATAGAACCGAAATGAGGCCGATTCAATGTGTCGGCCTAGCCAAGTAAACTCTGGATGCAGGAACGTACAGAAACAGCTGGCAGCGCCAGCTGTATTCCGTAGCTGCACAACATTTGTGTGCCAACAACAAACTACCGTAGCCGTGTGGCCGTGCGTGACGTCAGCGGCGCTCGTTTTTAAAATTCTTATAATACGCTGCCGAACCCAGTACGGCACAATATGGCAACATGAATTATCGTTTCCGTAGTGACTTACATTCGAGTTTTTACTCAGTTCAACCAATCAAATTAACAACAAATTTTAAATGTAATAAACATTCGAATATGACAGGCATGTAAATATACGCGCCTGTGGAAAGTACATTTACGAATTTAACCTTATCAATTATTTGATTTGTATTTATGATTTGTAATAAAATACCTATTTTACAATTCGTGTATTGATATTACAATACTTTTTTCTTTAAGACGATCGTATTACAAAACTACCAGTTTGTGATTTAAACAAGCTCATTCTTTTTTAAAGTTTATTAACCCGAAAAGCGCTCTGTGAACACCATAAAATAAAACGTACTGTACAATATACTAGTTTTAATTGCAGTTTTTTATTATTTATAGTTATAACAACCTCATTGTAATATTAAACGTAAGATCCTTTTCTCTGACAGTTAAGAAAATAGAATTGTGACATGACGAGTGGAATTATTATACTTGTTTTAATAGTACACTTCTTGAAGGAAATTACATGGAAGAAAGTTATCATCTCGGCAGACCATTATTTGAGTAATTAAATTTAATTTATAACATCCAGGATGAGTTTGTGTGAGCGACTTCAGCGGGATTTTAAATTACAAACACAACAGTATAAACAACAGTATAAATAAGTATTTTGCTGCTGCGACTTAAACGCTATCTGTTTTATATTCCACTAACTGAAAGCAGGTCGATTTTCGGAACTGGAAAATGAATTTCCGGATCTCTGAAAAACGATCGTTATACATCAAGAAATTTATCATTATTACATTTTAAAAACTTAAACACCTGTATTGATGTAATTGAATCCGCGTATAATAGAATAAAAAATATCCTTTGAAAAGAAACTTTTGGGGCAATGATAATTTACATTAAAGACACTTCAATCAAAATTTATAGTTTGATCTGGATTATTAACTACATGCGTTGTTATTAGCTTTGCATAAACAAGAGAGGTCATTGACACAACAGTTATTTGTAAACTATGCTTACAGAAAGGAATAAATTGTACAGATTAAAATGACTGACCTAGTGAGCAGTCTGATTAAATTCAGTACTCTGCTAGTAGGCTGAATATGACTGTGCCGTGGAAACACGTGTACCGAAATACCCTGTTTACACTATAGACATGCATTGTGTCATATTAAAAATGATAAAAACACAATCGTTCATCACAAACGTTAATGCAATGTGTAATGTTTGGTTAAATGTAATTTATATCAAGACAGTAGAATACAAAAAATTAAACATATCTTACAAAGAAACTTATTAAAATTTAAATAATTAATGTAAAATTAATATTTTACGTTTGATTAAATTATATGTACCTGAGTGTGTAGAGGGGTCGCCCGTATGTAGTGGTATTTAATTTATTCTAATTAATTAACGTTAAAACAAAAATTAACTTTAATTCAAGATGATTTGATGCCAAATTTACGTTGAATGGTGTAGCTATGGACATGAAGGCCTACAAAACGGGGGCTCCGTGTCATGAGGACCTACACTATAGTAAGTTTCAAAGATTAAAAACATGCACCAACTTCTTTTAAAACGTTTAGCTTGTCCTGGTTCTTAAATGTCTACGTTTCTTATACTGACTATCAAAAGCGCTTCTCTACTGCCGGACCCTTTGTTCCGTAGAAAGATTCGAACCGAAACTCCCTAAATAACTGTTTCAGTATAACACTCAAAATATTTGTGAATGTAGATACAAACGATTTTTAATTTTTCATTTTTTTTTGTTTTCATACCTGTTTATATTAGTTAGATTACGAGACGTGACTAAAAATAAAAGTTTTGTGCAGTATAAAAGTTCCGATTAAGAAAAACAAACAAACAGGCGATATAATTAAAAACACTTGAAACAAGTATTGATTAATCAATTTTGTTGAAATTGTTTTCCTCCGAATCAGTAACACGTAGCTAAGAACAAATATAGTCTTCCCACGTCATAGAGGGTGGCTGACTGAAAATAAACAGATGTTGATTACAAGATTTAACTGCTTGTGGTTGAAATTTTGTCTTAGTGTTTATAATCGGTCAACAAATAATCAAATCTTATAGCTTTTCACTTCCTCTAAAACGAACTAAGAATTACGTTAAACAGTAGACGAAAGCAGGACTGTGAATTCCATTAAAGGAAACCAAGGCTTCACAAATAATGAGCAACTTTGTTAACAGCAAGGCAAAGGTTATTTATTCAGGTTGTAATAATCACTGTTAGGATATATGGTATATTTTTAAAAATTAGAATAAAAAATCTCCAATTACTCAAAACTGTAGTAAAAATATATTACAAATATTTTACTAATTACACACACACACACACACACACACACACACACACACACACACACACACACACACACACATGTATATGTGTATGTGTGTGTGTGCATATGTAGACGCGCGCGTCTACTGTTGTCGATTTTCACAGTTTGTTGTTGTCAGTTTTGATTTATCGGGTGTTACTGCTTCTCCTTTTCATAGTTTTCTCCTATAATCGATATATAATTATTGTCCATGTCTTAATGAATCAGCAGATGTGGAATAAAAGTTGCATACGTTTTAAAGAACTGTTGTAGGAAGAATAAGGAAAAAACATTAGCCTATATTAAATTTTACAGAGCTGTTCTGGATGTTATAGTTCACGGTTGTAAAACATGTGTCTTCCCGACACTGACAACAAATGTAACAGGATAGAAGCGTTTTTAAGCAAAATATTAAGAGTATCTTTGGGAGATTATAGGCCTATGAGGTGTCAAATTTTCTATAACATTTGAGGTTAGAAGATATTCGTAATAGAACGATATAGAGAATGGATGTATGGAGAGGAAGATTCTAATAGGATTAATAGGTACTTTACAAGCTACCAGTTTTTATAAAGACAGTACAACATGATGTACAGTCAAATCCATTTGGTTTCCAGATGTTGGTGCAGATTCTCCTAAAATCGTCAGTAAAATATTTTACGTGTTCAACGCCGTCGAAACAGACTTGTGCTTGAACTCTTTCCCGTTATATAATTGGCTTCAAGAAGTTGCTTTAGCTGGTTGTCAAAGAAAGTTGGAGTTACTATACTGTTTGCGGCTTATGTATCTAAGAGTGAAAAATTGAAATTAATGGTCACAGGATAAAAAAAACAATAAAGGAATGTTTCTTAGAGATGAAATGTCCGTTTACCGGTAAAGCGTCTGCAAAAATGTAAAAAAAAAACACGAATTTCAGCGTTTCAGCATTCTTCCTATGATTATTGCTACATTAAGTGGACAAGAATTTAGAAAATCAGACCGTAAAGTAAGTTGTTTTGTTTACAATTATAACGCACGCTATCCGGTTCTCTTTCATGTCGCTAGTATCCCTTCCACCTAATACGCCAATCTTATTATAGCCGACCAGGGGATACTTAGGTGTTTTAAAAAATATTAAAAGTAGTAAAGGATAACTGCATTAGAATGTACGTCAAATTGAGAGGAAAAGTGTTACTTTTGATAAGAACAAAGCCGCAATTAACGTCGATAGTCAATATTTAAGAAGAAATAGAAAAGAAACTGTAACAGAAGATATAAAACGTAAACAGCTTTCCTGGTATGGACACCTAATGAGAATGAGTGAAGAAAGTGTGTTCAAATACAGACCTAGCAACAGAAGGAAAAGAGGCAGACCTAGATTAAAATGGATAGAAGGTATCGAAAGGAGTATGGAAGAAAAGAATCTGAAGAATGAAGGTACACAGAATAAGTTGATATGGAAACTGAGATGCGGGATGCGGCAGTAGCTGTGGGACACCACCAATATATTGTAACGTATTTATGTGTGTGAATTTTTATATGTACTTTGATTTGTATAGCCCCACGTTCTTTGGGAGCCAAATATGCAACATATTTAAACGTTGTTAAATTTAATTTCAAATACAAATACACTCCTATTTGTGTTTGCGGAGCCCCACGATCTTGGAGCGCCAAATATATGCAACAATACATATACATAAATACATATACATATACACAAATTTAGCGTGACCGGTCTCACGTTCAAGATTGACAAATAATATAACAATATAACATTTAAATTGGGTTTCAGGTGTATCTGCAATAAGAACTCTATGTAACTTGTAACGGTATTTCAAATTTATTTGGTATTATTAAAATTGTGCACATGGCACTGACTTCGATTTAAAACATTCGTTATTAATTGTTATTATGCCGTAAGGCTTATGCTATATACATCCTTACTGACTAAATATTCTATTCTACTAATTATTGTATTACAGAAAAATCGCATTTTCAGACTACTCAGCCGATTAATGTGTTTCAAAATATCAATATTTAAATCTCTTTTTATATATTGTAATGTACTCAAAATATTAATAGTTATTGAATTTATCTTTTGTTTCTCAGTACTGTTTTATCTCAAATACTAATTGTTTTCATTTAAATGCTTTATATTCATTTTATTTCATATTAATTTGAGATCTTGTTACGTTAATCGTATTTCTAAAACATCTATGATTTTAATTCTACTTTACAAGAAACATTGGCTCTTATTTTTAAATAAAATAGAAGTGTCTTTAATAGTCTTTGAGTTCATTGTATGATTAAGATATAAATAAGTTGTTTATCACCTTATTGCCGTCAATCATACTCGATCATTTTTGATCCATCTGTAGTTGTCCTCGTCTCGCACTTCAGCGTCGGCTGTCTCTCTTCTCCTCTTGTCCAGCGTCGTATCTCTCTCTTGTCTAGTGACGAATCACTCTCTGGAACTCTCCTCGTGCTGTTTCTGACGTCAATGGATCTTCTTATGTAATTCTTCTTATGTACTGCTGTTATTATTTAAAAATGATTGTCTTTACAACTTAGTTATATAGTTGTATGTAACTGGAAAATGTAAACTAATTACAAAAAAAATAAATACGCCGTGCGGACGGGCATAAGCTCCCGCTGCACCGTGGATGATTTAAGAAAGAGAACCACTGTAGCTTGCGTGTCCTATTTATACCCATGTCTTGGTCGACACCTGCAGTGGTACGAAATCGACATGTCAGAAACTGTCTCTGGATTCAGTTCCCCCACTCTTTGTCAAATTCGCTATTTCTTATATTTCTGCGAATCGCAGAGTCATGTAAGTATACTCTTATACTTATCTTATAACTATTTTTACATCACATGTTCACTGAAATTTTTGACATTGCAACTTAACCCTTTCGATTTGTACACAGTTATTTCACTATTACACTCGTACGGTGTGGCACTTTCGCGTGGTTTTAGTACACAGTATTTAGTAAATTTTATTACATTTTACTGTGGTTTTGGATTTTAATTCTTAATTATAGTTTATGAATAATTACAGAAAAACAGTAATTGTGCAATTATTCATCTTTGGGTGGCAAACTCGCCTGCATAGACCTGCGTTCACACACACACGCAAAATACGGGTGTACACACTTTCAGTTACATTTGTGTGTGTGTGCACGTCGATTCAGGTCGAAACACCTGTTCAATTTTTGTCTGACCCAAGCTTGCAATCCCTGACATGCTTATTTCTAATACATTATTAATTATTTACAGTTTATTAGGTAAATTTAAATTTTTATATTCAATGCTCAGTACATCACTTATTTGTACTGTCGCAAAATATATATATTACATTTAATATTTATAAATAAATTTACGACAAGATATATTTTTTTTCCTTATTAGGAACATGTTTCGAGAGCTCCTGTGCTCTCATCTTCAGCCTTCGCATTCTTGGGTCTGGTGAAGTATTTGTGTGTTGACTGGATCCTATTAAGGTTGTTTGTTGGTCTCTGGTATTTTAAAGTTGTATTATTGTGTGTGATTGTGGTATATGTGTTTGTATTTTGTGTATTTTCGATGTTGAGTCCTTTGAATATTGTGTCATGTTTTGTATTGATTTGTATTTGTTCAGGTATTAGTTTTTGTCTGTTTTATGTTTGTATATTTGTAAATTTCGCCAAATGGTCATTATGGTGCCTTTGTGTGGTATATGTTGTATTAGTGTCACATTGGTTATGTCTGGGAATTCATGTCCTGTGTTTATTGCATGTGTGGCTAAATTGGATTTATATATTTCTGGTTTTTTGTATGCGTTTAGGTGTTCAAAACAACGTTTTTTCACCTAACGTGAACACCTAAACGCATACAAAAAACCAGAAATATATAAATCCAATTTTGCCATACATGCAATAAACACAGGACATGAATTCCCAGACATAACCAATGTGACACTAATAAAACATTTACCACACAAAGGCACCATAATGAACATTTGGGAAAATTTTACAAATATACAAACATAAAACACAAAACAAACTAATACCTGAACAAATACAAATCAATACAAAACATGACACAATATTCAAAGCACTGAACATCGAAAATACACAAAATACAAATACATATACTACAATCACACACAATAATAAAACTTTAAAATACCAGAGGCCAACAAACAACCTTAATAGCATCCAGCCAACACAAAAATACTTCACCAGACGCAAGTTCGCGAAGGCTGAAGATGAGGGCACAGGAGCTCTCGAAACATGTTTCTAATAAGGAAAAAAAATATATCTTGAGGTAAATTTATTTATAAATATTAAATGTATTATATACATCAAGAAACGGACTGTAGCAGAAAGTGATTGAATATATATATATATATATATATATATATATATATACAGTCAATATTTTGTTGTAACTAATCCTGTAAAAAATTGTCACCATCTTCCAATAAATCACATGCTTTGGAAAAAAAGATTAAGTTAATAATGAGGAAAAGGGAGCACGTTGACCTGAAACCATTCACACCTGTCTTCAGCGATTTCCGCCGTGGCTACTGTTCTATGTTGTGTGCCGTCGGAATATTGTATTTGACGCAAGAGTGAGATTCAGGCCATACAACAGATAATTATGACTTATATTTTTAAGTAAGTATGAGAAGTAAAGTAAAAAAATATTGTTTATCTTAAATTTTTCTTAACCGAGTGCAATTTATTTTGTTGTTCCTTTAATTTTTCTCATTAGGCATAAACGTTTATATGAAATTATTTGAAAATATCGAAAACTGTTTAAAATATTGATGTACGTTCCTTAGTTTGTATAGACATTAAAGTAAAGTAAGGCAATTTCTTATGGATTATTTAATGTTTTATATAGATAGCCGTTCGGTTGAAGTAAGTCTTTATATCTGGTGGATGTGTCACGATAACTTTGAATGTACCATCAGATTGTCGTAAAACTTAGCATAAGTACTCGTAGTTTCTTCGCAAATACGTCTATTATTCTGGAGATTAATCTTCCTAAAAGTAGGGTGTATCTTGTTATCATTTACTTAGTAATTGTCAGTTACACAGATGTCCGCACTATAGTAGTGACGTAAATGGAAGCACACATACACTGTATATAACTTTAAAAATAATTCTGAATGTATATAAATTTTAGTGTGAAAAGATGGCGTGTCTCAATTTTGTAATCATTACAGGAAGGCTAGCAAATTACGTTTACTAACTGCTGGTTCAGCATCCGACTACCATATCTAATAACTTACTACATAATATTAATGTAACTAATAATTTTCCTACAGTTACTACAGTAGTGTAGAGTAGACATTTTACATTTGATTTAAATTTTACATTACTTTTCAAATAACGTTTTCGAAAGTATGACAATTTTTTACAGTAATCTCAAGAAAATATGTATGATATACTGAATTCTTTTTGCCAATACAGTATATAGAGCACCTTGAGTCCCTAAAGTCCATTCAACAAATTACGAAGTTTATAAATCAATTTAATTATTTGATTTCAGAGAAAAAAGTTATTCTATATTTTAAAAAATTTAATTTTTAGAAACAAAAATAAATTAAACTCACTTCACTTTAGTATTATTATAATCTTCACATCACGGCATGGGCTAGGTGCTGCCTATTCCGCCTCCACCCATCTTTACGTGGATCTACCCACACATCTGTGTCTTATAGGTTTATATTTCGAGGTTTGTTTGGCCAATCTTTAATCTGACATCTTTTTAAGCGTTCTTTCCACCGTTGTTTATAATCTTAGAATTTTTAATTTAAGTTAAAAACTTTTAATTCTTCTCTTATGGCATCATTGTTTACACTAACAAGTGTAGTTCACCTTTTAACTCCTCTTAAAAACTCCATTTCAGAAACATGTATTTTAGTTTCTTGTGTATTGGCTGTCGTCCATAATTCGGATCTATAGAACAGTACAGGGGCCCCATTAACTTTGTAAAACTTTAGTTATTTATATTGACGTAATTTGTTTATAAAAATACGATAGATTCTGTCACAGATTGTCGAGAACGTATCTAACTAAACATCAATATCATAATTTTTATCATAGACAATATAATTTCTCAAATAGTTAAAATAGCTCACCTGTTCTACAATTTATCATTAATTATTATTTATGTTCTTATTGGTTCCTTGACTAGAAATACCATTACCTTTGTTTGTGTAGTGGACATTATCATATCGTATTGTTTGCAAATCTGAAGAAACTTAAGAACATTTTTTGTGAAACAGCTTCTGTATTTCAAATCACAAGCAAGCCGTCAGCAAACAACAGTACCTTCAAATATCTGTCTCGTGATATCCTAACACCGGAATTCACTAGGCGTTTCCATTTCCATACTAGATCGTCTAGATAAATGTTAAAAAGAGTAGGCGATATACTACACCCTAATTTAACACCTTGGTTGACAGATATTTGTTGAGATAACCTGTAATTATTTTATACCATGTAAACGACTTGACTTGGAAGTGCAAATCCTCGTTAAACCCCATCAGATGCATCTCCCACATGATATGGGAAGCAGATGGAGACGTTTCGTCATGCTTGTACACCGCGCTAGTGCTATCCAAAATGGATTATGGACAGGCGGTGTACTCAGCAGCCAGGAGATCGTGCTTTGAAAAGCTAGATCCTGTTCACAATGCATGGGCGCGGTACGCTACAGGTGCGTTTTGCACTACTCCGGTACAAAGGGTATATTGTGTAGCAGGAATTACGATCATACCTCGTCGACGCCAACTGCTTTTGCTGAGATACGGATGCTAAAATTTTGTTTTATCAAGCCACGTAAACCACAGACTTGCGAGGATATAAAAACGCCGTTCTACATTTACTCGACAAGCCAAGTTCCGTGCGGGCGCTCGAAAGAGCCGGCGCCGCAACATCCAACCGCTAATTGTTCAAGCGTACGTTTTGTGCGAAGTTCCTCCCTTGCTGTTTCGAAAAATCAAATGGCAGGCCGGATGTCGCCAGTAGCAGTAAGTGCCGCCCAAATGAACTGAAATTCCTTTTTGATCAGTTCTGGAAGAATACATTGAAGAAGATCCATTGTACAAACATTGCCAAAGGCAGCAAGTGTATACACCGCCGAACCCTGTAGGCTATATCAAGCTCTTGGAATTTGTGAACACCATGTTGAGTATAAATTTGTTTTCGGTACGGGTTCAATGAGTTTCATAATTGTCTTAGACAGTCCCAGCATAGTGCATTCGTCATTGGAACCGATAATGGTTTATGCGATTCGTCAGAAGACCTTGGCTTATCTTTTACTATTATTTGATGTCCGCGTCATGTAGGTATTGACAGTAACAAAGAAACTGACCTGCAACGAGAAACGCTGCAGATGGCCTATGAGTCGATGTGACCTGACAACGTAAAAATAACTGCCACAATAACGCCATTCCTTGTGTGTAGCAGCAGATGTGGAATGCACGGCAGAGCGTCCGTAAACGGAAAACGGCAAGTGATCGCAGTAACCGTGAACAAGTTTAAATAACTAAACTGAAAATTGAGTTCACGAACTTGACGTCTCCATCCTACAAGGAAGAAAACGACCCTTCCGCACTTGTAGCGGAGCACTTACAAAGATACACAAATAATTCAATACTGCAGTGCTCCTGCAGAGCTCAAACAAAAACACAGAGCGAAAAGTAATCTGTTACCTTTCCTGACACCTCGGAAACAAACAGTTTAGCGATAGACAAAACTCTCATTCCTAAAAGCTGCAATATTACCGTTGGAGCCCCAAACATTGTTTTGCGTCTGAGTGTTTATGATTTTCCATTTTCATTAACTAGAATATAGGTGAGAACAAAATATCCAGTCCAGCAACACTTCTGGTCGACGTCGTTAGGCTAAACTTGTAGTTCCTGAAGCCGCAAAACTTAAATAATAACAATATTAATACTGTAATAGTAACAATAATAATAAAGGTTATTTCGTTTGTTATTACTGTTGTTGTTATAACAATAATTACTGTTCATTCCCTCTGAGCTACTGATTATTCTGTGTTAAAGGATTTATCTAACAAACTCTGGAAGAAAGCTGCTGGCATAGCGAAATTCAGACGGCCTGTTCGGCCCCTATCCATGATTACTGGCTTTTGAACTGTAGCTGTTGTACTTTGGACATTTATACCAGATTGGGTCTGTCGTAGATATCACATTTTTGTTTACAAAATCTAGTGTACTATTGAATCGTGTTATTGGAAGTGATGTTAATTTCTCGATCTGCCATTCTGATATCTAGTGTTATTACATTTTGGTACCTTCTATAAATTCGTTTGTAACTATACATGTTCGTGTATTCCTGTTAATAAATCTATATTTTTATGTGTAATGTGGACAATTTGAATTTTTTAATTGGCAAAAGTAATTTTTCCATAGTGGTAAAAATGAAATCCTTTGTTGCATGCCTGCTAAACAGCCACCGTAGTATTCGTATTTGCGTTGATTCAGAATACAAATTATGATGTTTGTACACATTCCCAAGAGGGAACACTAAACGTTTAGATAAAAGTTATACAAAAATGTATTTGCCTCTACCTTAGACCGCGTTATCTCCTTTTGTCAGAGACGCAAGCAAACTGTTAAACTCTTTTATTTGATCCAGGAATTCAATACAAGTTAATTTCATTGAATTGTTTTGTTTAAATTCTTGTTGCTAAACAAAAGAGACTAAAATATCTATTCATCGCTTCGTCGTATCAATAACTATCTTATCGGGATCACACATGCTCATAAGTGTTATTGTAGTATAAAGAAAAGATAACATATTATTCTGCAAAAATATAAAGAAATACAGTTGCGGTTTTACGAAGATGAGAAGTAAGAAGTTTACTGTAAGCGAGACATTTGTGTTGAAAGCAAAAACATATAAAAATAAACACGAGAGATAGTTGTAAGCTTCTAAGTACGGATTAAGGTGATGGTCTAGCCACACGTACAATTACAGGCAGAAAAACAAGTACTCTGTAAGAGACTACTTAACGTAAAAACGAACGTGGAAAATATAGATAAAATTGTAAATATATTCCTCAATTATTTCTTTTTTACTAAATTTTAGTGTTTATTTTATTTATTATACTGACTACTAGGTCGATAAAACATAGTAAACAAACATTCACGCCAATATGTTTTTTAATTTTTCTTACTTTTCTGACTTCCAGTGACGGGATGTTGCTCGTTCTTCATCAGTACTCTGCCTCTGTATTATTCTTGCATACACGCTTTGGTCGACAAATGTTTTTCATCACAACATTATATAAAATAACTTAAAAAATTCTTTTTAATATACTTGTAACTGTTATAATTAAAATATCATTCTTTCCCTTTAGTGCATTAGGTCTGTGGTATGTTTCGTCCCCTGACCGTTGTACCTCACTACCCCCAGCACTAGAGACAAATTAGTCATCAAGTAACCACGTACTCTGGCGAGCCGCACGGCGGAGCAAGAGAGAGAGAGAGAGAGAGAGAGAGAGAGAGAGAGAGAGAGAGAGAGAGAGAGAGAGAGTGTGTGTGTGTGTGTGTTTATTACTTACCGACCCCACGCATCCCAAACAAGACCGCTGCATTATTTGTCTCTATCAATAGGGTTGAACAGGTAGACTGAGTCATGACTTTATCGCGCAATCGCAGCAGAGCCGTCATGGTACGAGTCGCAAACTAAACTACTCAGCAACAAATATAATTGAATCCTTTTACAAACAATTTTATACAATGGTTTTTAAAAACATATAAATACTTGGTACGTTTCACAGTTGTTATTTAAGTCTGACAGCTGTTTCAACTTCTTAAGCCATTGTCAAAGAGATCAGTGATCAACTAAACAGAGGATGTAAGGGTGGTGAACATCTGTTTAGGGCGTGTATCGAACATGTCTGGGGTGTGAAGATGGGGGGTTGTAGTGTGCCGGCCCGATGCCGGCCGTCGAAAATTGTGGAATATTTAATGGTAATATAACGCGAGAGCAAAGGGCCGGTTGTACTGAACTTTGTACGAACCGTTAAGGCTGCGCGCGCAACGCGTAGTAAGGGTCGGCTTCGTCTGCCGGTATCAGCTGTATTCTATTCACCGCCTGGCTCTCAGAGAATCAACCGACTCCTGGTCTCCGAATAGTTACTGCGTAGTTTTTCTTCCTCTATTATGGCTGGCTGAAACTTACGAGACTCCCGGTAAGATATTATATTATTGTTTGCGTTCAAAAATAATTAGAATTAAATAAATAATTAATAACAAGGTGTATGCACCGTATGAAAAGGACGTATGCATGTGAGTGCGATCCGACACTTCTATATTAAAAGAAAATTTACTTAATGTGCAGTATATAGCCCATGTTCCTTTTATTATTACTACAATAGTGTAAGAGGCACTGTAATTGTCATTGTCATGATAAATGTACGGAATGTTATATAAATTCGAGGCTAAAGTTAGCGCGTAGTTAGGTAATGAACTATACTCATTCATGCATCAGATTGTCGGTGTATTCTTTTTAATTAACTTTGCAGTAAAAAAAAAAAAATTACTTGTGAGAACATATTTAATATTTAATCTTTAAACATTATTAATACTGTGAGTGCCTTGAAGTTAATCTTTTGGACAAATTGCAATTAGTGTGTCACCACGTGGCAAGTTAACCGGTTGATTTCTGTCGATGCGTGTGAGTGCGTGCTAATGACTTTTACTCTACTCCCTTGGATAAAATCTTTTATTGTTGGAATTAATTATTCCATGGCAGACTTTTTCCTACTCTTTAAGCAGTTTGCAAAGACTTTATTACCGCAACTTTGTGCTTTTATCTTGAGTTGGTTGAAGCCCGTTCTGAGGTTAATTACCTGAACTTGGGTGTACATTTTTGTGAACATCTTTTCTAATTTTTATGAATTAACAGGGTTCTCGATTAAGACGGAGATTTGGCCTTGCTGATTGAATTCCATCTGCATCAGCCATGGACCATTAGAAACCATCCTGTTCGGAGAAGGAGTCGGTGACCTGATCAAGATGTAACACTGAGTCAGCACAATTAAGGTGATATGCACTCTTTATTTTCCTTTTGGGGCCGGGCCGGCAGTGCACCTGTTTTACTGTAAAAATCTTTTGAATCCATGTGACCACGTGGCCAGACAGTCTGCTATAAAGGGGGTCAGCTGATCATCATTCTGAACATTGTGAGTTAAATTCAAAGAACACTTTAATAACTGAATTACCTAAGACTAAGTGCAATGCTTGTAATTGTGTGCTGCACTGGGGGAGCGTGCCAGAGATATTTGTACACTTAGACATTTTACAGTTTGCATTTTCATCATCTTACTCTTTACAAAATTTATATGACATGTTAGGAACTCTGTTCCGGCTGGAACAGCATGGATTAAATATTAAATTCACCTTGGGTTTAACATTTAAAGGCTGGGGTGCTTTTGTTTTCTTTTGGGCTGTTTTCTGGGGTATAAAAAGGGACATAGTTTTTGCCTAGCACATGTTGGGGCAGTTTGGGGCAGGTATGATTCCTGTCAAACTTGGTTGAGCGCATGCTGGCGCGCTCCCACAGCTGCTGGGACACAACAGTTCTTATTGTAATTTCATTTTGTATATATTTATATAGCCAGTCGGCTTTAATAGAAAAGAATTTGCACATTTTTCCTGGGCATATACTATTTGATTTTGTACCTTACAAAAGTCTATACTGATTGTTTTTCTTTCACTTGTAAAACATATATTGATTAACTTGTTTACTTGTAGCATCTACTGATCAGTTTTTTTTACTGTAGAACATATACTGATTAATTTTTTTTACTTGTAAAACATATACTGTTTAATTTTTTTTTGAAATTTGTAAAGCACTGACTGATTAATTTTCCTACTGGTAATGTATATACTGATTTATTGAATCCTTCTGAATTTGTAAAACAAATTAACATTTTAGAACCGTATAACCATTGCTTAAAATCAGGTGATGTAGTTTCTTTAAATTTTTATTTAATGCTGTTCAAGGAACTTAAAGTTTCATATGCTCATGAGGGGTCAATTGTCAGTGGAATTCTATACATATGGGCGGTCCGGTCTTGCTTATGGGTTATGAGTGATTATCATCCTTTCTGGGGTTTTTCGCATTTATATAAATTTGATAGAAGCTGAGGGATGACGGTGACTGATGGGCGAACATTTATCACTGCTGCTTTCTGGGCAAGGTAGTAATACTGCCTGCAAGGCAGGTGCATTCCAGGGGCATTCGTGTTTAGAATATTGGTGTATAATTGTGAGTATATGTGCCTTAGGTTTCTGTACGTGTTGTTATGTTTGTCTATGTTAAGCTAGTCACAAAATGGGGGGAGAATTATCTATTTACTGAACATCATTTTATACATATATATATATATATATATATATATAAATACTTGTTACGATATACAGATCTTGTCTTTCCACACTGTTAAAACATGGGGATTTATTTGTGATATTTGTGATTTATCATGTCATAATTATGTGATAGAGTTTCATCTGCATGTAGCGAATGATGGGATACAATAAAAATTGTTATTGTTACATTACAGTCGAGTTTCATTGCAAGTCCCGTCATACTGGACCCAGCACAATTTTGGCTTCTCTAGGCTCCGGCCTAGTTCTAATTAACTTGTGGCTTCTCTTTCAAAAAAAAAAAAAATATTTAAATAAAAAGGAGTTTGTTTTATACCCATAAAAAGACATAAAAGGAAAGAGGGGTCACAGTAGGATCTAAGGGAAGGTCAAGTGTCTGTTAAAACTAAATATACTCTGAATCCAAAATATAAAATTAACTAAACTCAATAACCTATTTAATAAATAACCTAAATTAAATTAGCTCCTACAACCCCCTCTATCTTCACACCCTACACATGTTCCGATACACGCCCTAAACAGATGTTCACCACCCTTACATCCTCTGTTTAGTTATTCACTGATCTCTTTGACAATGGCTTAAGAGTTTGAAACAGCTGTCAGAGTTAAATAAAAACTGTAAAACTTACCAAGTGTTTATATATTTTTAAAAACTTTTGTATTAATATTTTTCACCAAGTGCCCAACGAGTCATCAATTAATATCGTGAAACCATTTTATTTTAAAATCTTCTGAAAACTCTATCTTCGATAGTATAAAAGCGTACGCTATTTAATTAATAATATTATTTTTCAGAATCCTTAGTTTATTAGTGACCGTTAATCAATAAATTTTAATGATAGAAAGTTTAGCGAGGTTCGGTCAATAAGTATAACACAAATTTTATATTATTTGTGTCGACGTCTCGAGAATATTTATTATCATCATCAGGGCCTGTGTACGTATACAAGACAAAATATCACATAGTGTGTTTACGTATTTTTATTGTAATATTGTATGAATTATGTTCTGGGGTATAATAATTTTCTCCATGTATTCAAGGAAAACAATATGTAATAAATACAGTACTCTGTGAAAATTCAGTTCTATACAAATAATAGTTTACAACAATATGAGTTTAAGTAATAACCCTTTTCACATGATAGATTGGTTTACAATAAACTCGTGTTTGTAATATTCTGTAATTCTCTTATATAAGTTTGTAATTTTCTACTGTTATTTTGTACAGAATTCTCTAAATTATGGACAGTGTTTTCAGTACCAGTTGTGAGTAAAATATGATAACAATAAATTTTAATATTGAACATGCCTACAATCTGTATTCAGCTATATATTTTACTATGCTATTTGTAGGCACTTATATGTAGAAATGGTATCTTTAAAAATTCTAATATAGGTACATTTATTGGTTACTACTTCTATAATTATTTATTAAGGAATTATTATATTATCAATAATTTAATGTGTGATATTGTATGAATTATGTTCTGGGGTAGGCCTATTATAATTTTCTCGATGTATTTAAGGAAAACAATATGCAATGAATACAAACTCACACACGCGCGCGCATATACACACCCAAACACGACGCGCGCGCGCGTACACAAATACATTCACTGAATTAATTGATCTGTTTGATATTTTCTATTGTATCCATACACAGGTCCTGATGATGGCAATAAATATTGTTGAAACGTCGACACAAATAATATAAAATTTATGTTATACTTATTGATCGATAATTTTATATCGATAATTAATGATTGATCGATAAACTTTCTATCATTAATAATTAATTTTAAGTAAACTTTTAACAAATTACCTCATTATGTAAAAACTAGTACGAATAACGTCTGGCATACTAAGAGCATGGTCGTTTGTGATCAACAACTGGTTATCAGTGGGCTTAATTGTAGAACAAATTTTCGAAATTAGACAATTACTTTTCGCCATCATAACTGACTTAGTCGATTTTACATATTGAACGTCTAAACAATTCCAACCAGCTCCATGTTTATATAGTCTTGACTTACTATGAATATCCTCTATTTGCTGCATGTAGACAGAAATCTTAGTTAATTGAAAGTAAAAGAGCCCTTATAAAAGCAAATAAAGGAGTATATGATAAATATGTTTACTCAGCACACATAACCATTGCAATTTAAATGCTTTTAATTAGGTGAAGCAATCGTGAACTGCTTTGCGATAAAATATTAAATTACCTTCCACAAAAAATTTTTATTATCACACCAAACCTTTGTCAATGCCAGCACTCCAAAACGGAAATTACATGTTTTATTGTTTTATATTGGTTGTTTATACTTTTATCAAAGCGTCGAACGATGTCACTGTATTTAAGATGACACTGCTAACTACTGTATACAGTATTGTGTATTACAAGAAGTAAAACTTTTCTTGCAGAAATAAAGATATTGGCTCATAATTTTATGTAATCCTATTTTTTTGCCGCATTCTGTTGTAAATGAAAGGCAGCTTGTTAATTTTTTACGTACTTTCTTTTAATTTGATAAATCATTTGAGGTTAGTAAATTCCAGGTTTACAGCTGAAGTTAATATAAAACATTATGTAACCCTACTCATAATTTGACATAGTGTGTCACGCGTGAAACTAAATACTCATGATATACGTCAAACTAAATAGCAGCCTAAGAGTACAGTCCGTCGCTATAAACTCTTCTGTTACTACATAAAAAATAAACAAATTTAGATTTGCAAATAAAACTGCGATAACTCCTGTAAGTCAATTAAAATAAACGTAATTGCCAATTACTTGCAACATTGTCACGTCGTTAATCTTAGGTATCATAAGTTTATAAACACCAAAGTCCCATTTGTATGTATTTATTTCTCCGTAGGTTATGCGTCAATTGTAGGTTAGAGAAATATGGACGATAGTCAGTTAGGGAAAGCCATGCGACGTGGAGAAAATGGGAAAAAAGATGTTCTAGATCTTGGAAAAACCGTCCTAGCTGCAGAATCTCTGAGCTGGAAATGGCAAGTCTGAGTGCTCAGCGTTGCGCCCTAGTCCAAGCGTTGCGTCGCGTCCCCAGCCCTAACATGGACGGTCGACATCGACTGTTTACTAGTCCTACCACAGTCATAAAGTTTTATGATAACTACAGAGTAAGCAATACAGGTAAGGATGCCTATTATTGAGAATGGAGAGAGTTAATAAAGTAAAATAAAAGAAGTAAAGCAATATACTTATCGTTATTTTTTATCGTTGTCGGGGTGACAAGCAATATCGTTTGCACCACGTGAAAATTAACAAAATCGGAACAAAAATAAGAAATTATTTCCTGTTAACGTGACTATATATGTCGAATATTTTTAAAACGTTACCTCCGTAGCCACTAATTACAAAACTATAAATATTAAACAAAATACTGAATTACTAACATAAGAAAACTGTTAAACATTATAGTCCTGTTATTGTTATTAAGGAGAAATAATAAAGCATACCATAAAAGACACCATTTATATGGGGAGTGTACTGATACAGCATGCGGGTTCCGGGTTGTAGGATCTACGTTAGTAATTCCGTTATAACCACTAAATTATTAACTCTTTTCCTGCTAACATGTATGAACGGTTATAATTAAATGTAAAAAATAAAAAGTAGTGTGTACACAGAATACACTACAAACTGTATGAAAACAAATATTTCCAACGAAAAAATAAAAAGGAAACTTTTGCATACTGCAACTTTTGTGTTACAATCTTTCATAACTAAATTTTTATGGGAGTTCTAATTATTTTTTTTTTTATTGGCCATCTAAGGACCACATGCCAATTTCAATTCTTTACTCTTTTTTCTTTCCTTTTTTTTCAATACTCCTTCATCTTCTCAATGAGTCTTTCTTCCTGTTTTCAGTCCACTTTGAACCTGCGTTATTCTCTCTCCTGCCCTGGAATCCCTCCATTTTTAAAACTTTTGCCCAAAAAAGGTCTCCTTCAATTGCTTCTTCTGCATGTATATTATTTTTTTCTAAATCCTTTTGGACTTCTTTAATTCAACTTGATGTTGACTTCTTCCCCCACAGATATTTGAAGATTTGCTTTGTCAACCTATTGTCGTCCATTCTATATAAATGTCCAAAAAATAATAATCTTCTTTTTCTCATTGTAGTTCTGATTATTTTATTTTTTGTTTGTTTGAGGTTTTAGACAAAATAAACTAAATCACTTTACAAGTGAATGAGCTTTATTTATCCTCTAGGCTTATGTAATCTGGAATATTTCTTGCATAAACAGACATTTATTTGTAGAAATGAAATAGTTAGTCAATAGTGGGAGACAAATCATATCAAGCACGTTATATTACCAAAAGCGTTTTCGTTTTTTTTTTTTAATTGTAAATTTGCAATTTACAATCTACATTTATAACAGAGTATTAAGCAGATGACATGAAAGAGTTAGATTTAAGTAAAGGTTCACCTCCCTAATGAGTTGGGCTTGGTAAGGTATAGTTCGCTAATGTTTCTCCATTAATTTCTCGCTAATTTTCTCAGAAGAGTGTTTTAAGGAGTGTTAACTTTGCATATAGCAAATTTTGAGGCCAAGTATTGCGGAGTCTGCTCTCGTAGGGATCGTTGTTGTATGTCTGCTTTATTAGTCCATTTTTGTAATCTAGTATTTGATGGTTGTATTTTGTTACAATCTTCTGAATTTTTCCTTAATAGGTTATTTTCAGGTCGGTGTGAATTGTCTGATTTCTGACGTACCGGACCGTGGGGCACCTACTAAACCTTGCAACAATGTTGACTGAAATCTTTAAATGAAAATTATGAGACAAGTGTGCCCTATTTCACCGACACTTTCTAATATCTACATGGCAGTCATATTTTGGCGATGGACAGCTAAAGTTAACTCGGGAATATTACTTCAGCGAACTATTCATGTAAATTCATTGATTTATGCAGATGACACTGTAATGATACAGAAAACAGAAGACCAGTTACAAAGGGCGATATTTACGATCAATAGCATCATACAAGACGGTGAGAGAAAGATCTCTGCTACAAACCCTAAAACGATGGCATTTTAAGGGCAGGTATCCTATAAGAGTTAAGATAGTCGTGAATAATTAGATTTAGGATCAGGTTAGTCATTTTAATTGAATGGGTTGTAATATCTCCTATGGAACCGATATTGGCTGGGATACTAAGCTAATAAAGTTTAGACGCATCTGTGGAACGATTCATAGGTACCTGATATATCAAAGGATACTCGACTGAAATTTTACAAAACTGTGGCTGTCCTCAGCTTCCTGTATGCTAGTGAGACGTGGACTATTGATAAAAGAGACATACAGAGGTTTCACGCAGCTGAAATAAAATTTTCTAAAAGAGACGCAAGGTTGTTCTCTCCTGCGTCGGAAAAGGATCGAGGATATAAGACGCGAATTAAACTTTGTATCGTTTCACCTGAAGATTGAAGACCCTAGAAGATGGTGTGAACACACTTGAACCGCATGGCTGATATCCGTCCACCTGTGGCTGCCTTGGGCTATTACCCTACTGGGAAGAGAGATGTTGCTAAACCTTGGACGAGATGGGTTCAAGGTCTAGGGCCTAATCCTTACATATGATTTTGATTACAATGATGACGATCATTACATGATTTTTAATCTTACGAGTCTGGCGCATCTCCATAGCTGCAGTCCGTAGGACCACATAGGTTTGAGCATGGTTTTGTTAAGTAGCAGCTTGTTATTTAATGGCAGTTTAGATTTTCACCTAAGGTGCCAGGACATCCGTCGGAGCTTGAGACCTAACTACCTTTGATTGACTTGAATATGCTTCTGCCAGATAAGTCGCTGAACAAGGTAAAGTTCAAGGTACTTAGTTTAACTCTTCGCTAGTACAGATATGTTATTAATTATTACAGGTGGACAGATGTCATGTCGAGTAGCAAATTTGACCTATGCAGATTTCGTATCGTTGAGGTTTGTTCCCCACTTTCTGTACGATTAGTTGAGTAGACTTGTATATTGTCAGAAGTAACGTGATGATTTTCGTTAACGGTAACACTGCAAAATTGTAAGAAAAAGTTCAGTGGTTGTGCCGTTTGTTTTAGGTAAGTCGGCTGTATAGGTAAGGAAGAGTAGAGGTCCGAGGACGCTGCCTTGACGAACACCTGATTCACCAGAGTAGTAGGTGGATTTTTTATCATTGTATGTGACTCAGCATGTTCTGTTAGATAGTTATGACTTTATCAGAAGGTAATGGTTGGCGGACAGCGTGCTTTTTAGTATGAAGACCAAACCAAGATGTCATACCTTATCGAACAATTTGGAGATGTCACAGAACACACTGGGTTGCAAAACTTCTTTTTTCGTGACCCTTTGCAATTCCATTAAATATCTTGTGGACTTGTTGGGTTTTCGAGTGGCGTTTCCGGAAACCACACTGTAGGCAGCAGTGTTAGAATATCGTGGTTGTCTTGAATTCTCTTTAATCACAGTCACTCAAACGCTTTGCTGAATATGGATAGTAGGTTAATAGAATGGTAGGACGTCGGTTCATGAGAAGCTGTATTTAGTTTAGCAATTATTATAATATAAGCATATTTTAAAACCAGCATATAGTAGGAAGCTGGTGGGGTAGGCATTTGTAATTTTTGTGGTGGAAATGACATTTGAAGTTGTGGAAAGTTATGTTGCCAGTATAAATGATTTTGAATAGGTGGCACCCCACGGATGAAAAGTTCTGTGAAGTGGGAATCATACTGCTCACTTGATGATGCAGACTATTATTAATATAAATTATTGTTAGACGATGTAATATAATTTTCTAAATATAAGCCGTTGCTTGAGGAGGTCAGCAATTTTCCACAGGTGCAACGGTCAGGTAGACGTGGCAGAGCGCCCACGAACGCACACGCGCGCGCGCACAGACAAACACACAACAAACATACTTAAGCACTCCTAACCACTGCAACCTGGCCCAGTGAGTGTTTTTGCTAATATAACTTAATACACTGGTCACAGCATTGATAAACGATTTAATAGATTTTTCCAATAGACTATACAAAAGATAACAGTAACGACACATATGAGCGAGCACCAACCATGCGGTCTAGCGTCCGAGACGATACTGACTGCTGATGCTGTTATATAGATAATACATTTTCAAGAGTGCATTGTTTGCAAACTATGCACTTCTGTGACTGGTAGTGTAATGAGGCCTAACACGATAAAAATGCAAAATGCACTCTATACTTTCAACTTGCTTTAAAAATGTACTTTAATATGCAATAAACGTAACATTGTGTTATACTTTAAATGTAGATATGTACAAGATATATTCTAAAATTAGAACAGTGTCGCAAATAAAAAATTTTAAACACTACTCAAAACAGGTCGCTTAAAATTCAATTGAATTTTTACTTCCATATTCCTTAAGGAATGGAAGTATGGTGATGGCAAAAAAAATCGTGTTCCAGATTATTGCAGATTCTGATTCTACTACACTCAAAACATGAAAAAAAGTGGTTTTCCGAAAAGTGTCTATGTGTGTGTCTGTCTGTGTGTCTGTCTGTGTGTGTGTCTGTCTGTCTATAGATTTTTTTTCTGTGGCAAACGATAACTGCCGCAAATACAAACAGAATCAAATAATTTTTTGCATACAGCCCTGAATTGTAGAGTTCTCAAGACCTATTGTTTTTGGTGAAGATCGGTTAAGGTAAAAGGGGTAGTTTACCTGTAACGTTTTATGTTTTAACAAGGGTATTTCCTATGGCAAACGATAACAGCCGCAAATTCAAACAGAATCAAAAGATTATTTGCATACAGCCCTAAATTGTAGAGTTCTCAAGACCTATTGTTTTTGGTGAAGATCGGTTAAGGTAAAAGGGGTAGTTTACCTGTAACGTTTTATGTTTTAACAAGGGTATTTCCTATGGCAAACGATAACAGCCGCAAATTCAAACAGAATCAAAAGATTATTTGCATACAGCCCTAAATTGTAGAGTTCTCAAGACCTATTGTTTTTGGTGAAGATCGGTTAAGGGAAAGGGGTAGTTTACCAACTACGTTTTTTTAACAAGGGTATTTTCTATGGCAAACGATAACAGCCGCAAATTCAAACAGAATCAAATAATTTTCTGCATACAGCCCTGATTTGTAGAGTACTCGCGACCTGTTGTTTTTGGTGAAGATCGGTTGAGGGGAAGGGGTAGTTTACCTGCAACGATTTTTTTTATCAAGGGAAATTTTTTTTTTTGGCAAACGATAACAGCCGCAAATTCAAACAGAATCAAATAATGTTTCGCATACGTCAGTGAATTGTAGAGGACTCAAGGCCTTTAGATTTTGGTGAAGATCAGTTAAGGGGAAGGGGTAGTTTACCTGCAACATTTTACGTTTTAACAAGAGTAAAGTACTTGAAAATTCATTTAAACTTTTTCAAACAATGGTAATTGTTGAAATAAAATAATTTTGTTGCCAGGTAATCTGAAAATTTCAGATTTTGTACCACAAAATCTGAAAAGATTATACGATAGTTTATGAAATGGTTAATAATACGTCAGTGGAAGGTGTAATGAGAAATTAGCAGAAATGGAAACCTGGGGAATGTTAACTGTTCTGTAGATACAATTTTGTCAGAATGTTTGGAAATGATCATCAACATTGAAGAAAAAGTAAGCATATTAAGAAGCATATGTAAGTACTTATTATAAAAAAATAATGTTTGTTTTTTGATAAAGTCATTTTGATTATAAAATATAAATATTTACAACAAGAAAAGAATTTTCAGTTTTCAAAATTTAAATATATTTTTATAAAACAATGGGTTCTTCATTGAGGTGGGGACCATGTCACTCACTCCATCTCAAGCCTCCTCTCCCATTTTGCAGAAAAAGAGGACCCTGTCAAGGCTGATACTTTGACGACAGTGACAGGGCTTTCCACCAAATTCAGCAGAGTGACAGGTAGGCCCAACTCTGATTGGCTCCTCAGATTTCCCCAGCGTTAGTAGGTTCTATGAAAATATTTTATTTCAAAAATGATTTTAAATATAAATCTTAGATATGTTTTATAAATCTCATGTTTTATGTTTTAACATGGGTAATTTTTTATATGACGAAGCATAACTGCCGTAAATTCAAACAGAATCAAATAATTTTTTACATATGTGCCTGAGCTATAGAGAACTCAATGTCTGTTGATTTTGGTGAAGATCGGTTAGGGGGAAAGGGCAGTTTACCTGAAACGTTTTTTGTTGTAACATGAGTAAAGTACTTAATTTTGATAAAGTATCCTGATAAGATCTTAATAATCCACTGTAGAAACGTAGATGAAATATCTATAAATGAAGAGGCTAGTTGAACGGGCTGGGGGTAATTTTCTGTAAATCAAAATTATAGTTGAAGGGGGAGGGGATAATATTTTTTATATGTGTACTACGTTATTGGCAAGAAAGAAGTATTTTTTTGTTAAAATTCCTTCCCTGGCTGTTTGGCTGAAAATGATTTTAAATATAAATCTTAGAATATGGAAGTCATGTATGGTTCTCCATACCGATATTTTAAAATAGTAATGAAATGCAATAATACGCAACATAATATTACAAATTTTAACTTCAATTTAAAGGAAACAAATACTTTTGTAAAAGATTTATAGAGTCCTTGCTTTTACGTCTTTTTTAACAATATTGTTTTATACTTTAAAAGGGATTAACAATAGGCATGTACTGATCAACTCAAAATCATAACATTTTCTCTGAGCTAGCCTATTTATGGCAATGCTCTAAATTATTACAACACAAAGTATATCAATTTCGATCAGGTTACGGTAGGCATCGTGAGACATAAATCATATTTATTAATCAGTGAAAATCATTCTGTATAGATAATAAACGTAAACTCTGTGCTTTTCGCATAAATGACAGAGTCCGCTAGCTGTAGTTATAAAATCACCGACTTTAGGCTGACCTAGATACTAAAACACTAGATAAAATTGCACGCAATCCAAAATGAACCTCAGACATTGAGTTTTGGTTTACAGTTTAGAGTTGTTAAAAGCTGAATTTAAAATACATCTAAAATAGTTGAGTTAGGTAAACGTAAGTAATCATGAAAAATAAAAATTATGAATTCACGAAACCTGAATATCAAGTACACTTTTAAAACGTCTGAAAAGTTTCATCATTCTTCCACAGATATCTCGTTTCATATATTTTGCTAGTAATTTAAAAATTTAATATATTCTATGCTACATTAAAGCGAATTGAAAATACTTAGAACTGTAGTTGATGGCGATTATTTTTAATAATTTTGTGATACGTATCTGTACGAATAATTGGCAATACTATTTTATCGTTTCATTTACTTTTCAAGCAATAAAGTATTCTATAATTTGTAATTATATTCACTACATTAATTGTACTGTTCTAATTACACTTGATTATAAAAATCAAATATAACACAGGTCTTCATAAAACTATACAGTGTAATAAAACTAAATGAGCAAAACGGGTGTGGCCATTAAATGGTAAAAAGAGGTATCTTAAATACTTAAATCGTAAACTCATAATCATACTAAAACAAAGTATTATTAATTTAAAATATTTATAAATATTTAATTGAATACGCGTATTTATCATTTTGAACAGTATTGTGTTTGTGCTTTGCACAGATTCAGTTCTTCATATGTTTGCAACCATGTACTAACCAGACATTATTATACTACGAATGTTAGATATACCATAAACAGTGATGAATCTATTGACAATGATTTTGAGGAATTGAGATGATTTAAGGAAGTGAGGGGGAGAGAGAGTCTGGAACAGCTTGAATTGCAAACATGTAAATTGCAACTTACCAATACTTTAATATATAATATTGCATATCCTTAAGCGGGGTAAAAATGTAAGCGAACTGGTTAAATCTAGTTTCAATTTTGCTTACATATAGAGAGGCGTTGCGATCAGAGGAATGCAGGCATTGGCATTTATTTATGTAAAACAAACATGAAATTATGACGAGATAAAAGATAGGCAATATGTTCTTAATAATTTGGATTCTATGTTTACATTAAGCTTGCAAGGTTAATCGTGTATCCTGCACTTCATTAGTTTATGTTTTGAAAATCAGAGTGTTGACAGAAATGTTTGTTTGTCTAAAAGGAAGGTCAGTTTTTACGTGCATTAATGTACACACTTCTATTTCAACTTTCATTGCCGTCTTCAGTCAGCAACATTTAATAATTTTGTAACGCTGAGCACATTAATCTTCCGTGTTGCAAAATAATGTACACTAAACACTCTGTTTATGGTTTGTGAATTCTTAAATGTAGAATTATTTCCATCTTTCTACACCGTGGGAATTATAAGGCCAACGAAAGTGTTGAAGTTGTTTTTTTGACCCCCGTACTCTTCATTACAATTACTTTCAAACATGGCGTTAAATTCTTTTGAACCCTATTGAATTATGACATCTTTCCTAATTATGTTCATTTATTCGTCGTACGAACGTAGCGATTCTTATTGTGCCACTAGCAAATAAGACTTTATCTCAGAACTTCAGCAGATGCCTTTTCAGTCAGGGCGCGTCGTCAATATTCGTCCTTTGTTCTTAGATGGAACAAATGCCATTCTTACATTGATAGTCCAGGGACTAATCGTATTCCGTCCAAACCGAAGGAAGAATAGCAATAGTGGTGGGATTGATCAGTTAGCTCGTATTTTCTTTACAATTTTTCCAGCCTGTATGCAAGCATGGGCCTAGCCATAAATATGAATACAGCCTGGTCTTTGCTGTATCAAAAAGTTATTAAATCCACAAAAATAATTACACAATTTTATGTATTGTGAGCATGATCATATTACTATAAAGTAATAGTTTCATTATTATAAATAATTTTAATTTTGTCAAAAAGTATTTTGATAAGAGATGTAACAAACTGTGTTTAATTTGTAAAAGAATACAAAGATATCTAATATAGATGTATTCGGTAGTTATTAGATTTTTGTGTAAGTGATTTGATGAATATTATTCCTGCGTGATCCTCATTTAGAATTTGGGTTTCAAAACGTAAATAGTTCGCTGCAACGATTCGTCAAAATCATGTCTATCCTCTACAGGGTGATTCATCCCTAATGTCACAGGACGCAATAAGAAAAATCATGTCATCATAAGATCAGAACAAATCTTGTACACAAAGCTAATTTTATAAGGGTAAAAGTTTTAAAACGATATTGGATGAAGTCTACAGTTTCAATATGTAACATTCCAGAATACGGAAGATCAATCTTTAGAAGTTACAACTATTGGCACTTTACTTGTACCATTGCTTGGTTATAGGAGACAACTTATTCAGGCACTGAAATATATAGCAGACTCAGAATAGGTTTTGTATCTTCTAATATAGAAACAAAGGAGATTTCAACGTATAGATATTTCTTTTATTTGACAATAATAAGGAAACTATTCACCGCCCTGTATTTTTCTAAGCCTTAGCTAAGATCATAATCCAAATTTCTGTGAAAGCAAAAGCGTACACACGCTTTCCTCTTCTCTCTCTCTCTCTCTCTCTCTCTCTCTCTCTCTCTCTCTCTCTCTCTCTCTCTCTCTCTCTCTCTCGTGCACGCGGGCGTGCGCGCTCACCCATCCAAAACGCACCCAACACACACGCACAGTCCCATTCGCCTGCTTGCTTATATGTTTTAGTCAGTATGCAGTATTTCTTGTATACGTTGAACGCTGGAATTACATCGTGAACAAAAATTATCAGTGGGAAATTCAGATTATTGATACACTCGTATAAAACTTTCGATATTCACGCAAACGAAGATTTATTGTTTCCCAGAAGCCACAATTCAACACTTTTTTGCACCAATCTTCTCGTTTCGCCGTTACTATAATTTATTGGAGAGGAATAAACATGATTTCCCTTTAGGAAATTGTAAAGTGTTATCAGTACTGAATGATGCGCTGCAGCCTACGTAGGCCTATATATCGTTCCGTTGTGCCAAATATTTCACCTCGGGCTTTTAATTTATTGTGTGTACCGAGCTGAAGATGTATGTTCTGATTAAAATAAAACAAACCAACTTTACTGGTTATCACTTCAACACCCTTTTGTTTATAGAACTCGCACATGTTTGTTCGTATCTCCTTCCGTTAGTGTTTCGTTATCTCGTAATAGCAACACGTTTTACTGGATTTTAGACCTTTTGTATGTGTTCTCTCCCTTTCACTTTTCTTTGTTTTATCTCAACCTGTCTTGCAACTATATTTAGATAATTAAAGTGAAATATTTATACTGAAATTAAGAATCTTATAATTTTTTATTTAAATCTTATCAACATTAATTTTACTTTGTTTAGAAATACAGCGCAGTATAATGAAAACACACCTTTTATAATCTGAATAAGGTCTATTATAGAACTAATTGTATTTTAACCTATTTGTAAAAGAGAGAATAGTCTGCCAGAATGTAGACAGGCTTTTATACAGTTTGGCGTTTCAGTGCCATCAAAAATTGATTAATCAGTTTCTAGCCTCTTTGGATTGTCAGAACATTTTTGGCGCCACTTCGTCAACGTCAACCATTTCAAATTTCTCAGAGATTTGAATAGAGTCAGTTAAACCGTCCCATAAAATCCTTTGGTTGGAGTTGCTATATAATGTTTTACACTACACAACAATGTTTCCTGTTACTCCATGATTATTTTATTGACGTTGTAATTAATAAATAAATATTTTGTCAATTTATGAATTGGCGAATTTCCACAACTGCGAATCTATGGGCGCGTAAAAGTGTGTAGGCCTACTATCCCTTAGCAAAATTCGTTTTCGGGTCGCCATATTTACTTTTTCCATAGTTCGCGTAAACATTATAGTATTTGCAAATGTCAGCTTTCCTGGCAGTGCGGCCTTACGCTCACAGACGATTACACTCAGATGACTTCAAATCATGTGACCCACACCTGTCCCAGATTGTCAGTTCAATTCGTGAATGTGTTTACTAAACTTTTTACACTTTGTTTTACTTCCATGTTCCGTCAGAAAATGGAAGTATGGTGATCGTAAAAAAATCGTGTTCGAGATAAGGCTTGATTCTGATTGTACTACCCTATAAACATAAAGTAAAGTCATTTTCCGTAAAAGTATGTGTGTGTCTGTGTGTAGAATATTTTCTATGGTGAACGATAACTGCCGTAATTTCTAACAGAATCATATGAATTTTTGCGTGTGTGCCCAAGTTGTAGAGTACTCAAAACCTACTGATTTTGGTAAAGATCGGTTAAGGGTGAGGGGTAGTTTACTTGCATTATTTTATGTTTTAACAGGTGTAAAGTACTTAGAAAGTTCATTTAAACTTTTTCAAACAATGATAATTGTTAAAAAATAAATAATTTTGTTGCCAGGTTGTTTGGTTAGGAGCAATGAGTAGTTTACCTGCATTGTTTTGTGTTTTAACAAGAGCAAAGTACTTAATTTTAATAAATAAGTGCCCCGAAAATAAAGTCATATTAATCCACAGTAAAATGGGAAATGAGATAATTATAAATGGAGTGGGTAGTTGAAGGGAGAGGGGATGATTTTTTGAAAATTGCTGCGCTGAAATCAAATAAAAGTACAAATATATAATTTTGAATGATAAGATACCTTAGACATTACATATGATAAAACTATTACACTATGAAAGTGTAAATATCATTAATGGTGGGGATCGATTGAGGAGGAGGGATGATTATCTGCGTAGTTTAGATTCCTTATAAGAATAAAGTACCCAATTTTTATAGATAACGTGACTCAAAAATAACATTATATTAAACAACTATCCCATAATAACAAATATATCTCTAAATAGTAAAAATAGTTTGAGTGTGGACGGTATGTTTTTTAGAAATTATCGAACCGAATTCAAGTAAATTAATTGAAATATAAATCTTAGGACATAGAAGTCAGTATGGTTCTCCATACCGATATTTCCTGTAAATTTACATATTCATCTTTGTGCAATCTACACACAATTTGTATTGCTGGGATATAAAATATATATTACGATAATTAATATATTTTTGAATAATTTGTTCGCCCTTGTTCATCCTCCAGTTAGTACAATCACACCTCCATCGACTGTTACTACTTTACCTACGCATTTACCGTCTTCTACAATTGTTTCTACAACATTGTTCTTTTTATCAATAAAGTGTTCATGTTATAACTGCATATTATAGTTATATTATGCATATTAGAATATTTAATACTGTAACGACATATTTCCAAAACATATTTTATCAGTTACATTAGAAGTATGTACCGGGCTATTTGGCCATGGTCCAGTGTTTACAAACAAACCAAACGTTTCAGCAGCACCAGTGGCTGCCATTTTCATTGGAATTCGAGGAAGTCGAGTCTACCTGAACGCGGGGCGTCAAACGTCAGTCGAATTCAACTGAAGATGGCAGTCAGTGGTGCTGATGAAACTTTTTTTTTGTAATCTCTGGACCACAGCCAAACAGCCCGGTACATAATTCTAATATGACTGACACCGGCCTTGAAAGCCTTAGAACAATATTTTATCAGTGTTAGGTTTTATTGGAATGTAAATATTGTTTTGCGGTTAGGTTCTTTTTTTATTTTTGTGCTAAAACACTCATAGACTCAAATTCGGTAATTTTGAGACCATCTAAATAAATTTATTTTCAGAAAATTATTTGCCTTTGTTTATCCAAAATTATTTCTAATTCATTTAGTAACATACTAGATATCGGTATGGAGAACCATACATGACTTCCATATTCTAAGATTTATATTTAAAATCATTTTCAGCCAAACAACCAGGCTGTGTCTTACCTGCCTTTTTATTGCTGTATTAAATGAAAAATATTATATTACATTAAAATGAAAAAATTATAATTTTATTGCCTGGCAACAAAATTATTTTATTTTTAACAATTACCATTGTTTCAAAAAGTTTAAATAAATTTTCAAGTACTTTACTCTTGTTAAAACGTAAAAGGTTGCAGGTAAACTACCCCTTCCCCTTAACCGATCTTCACCAAAATCGAAAGTCATTGAGACCTCTACAATTCAGGGACGTATGCAAAAAATTATTTCATTCTGTTTGAATTTGCGGCTGTTATCGTTTGCCATAGAAAATACGCTTGATAAAAAAACGTTGCAGGTAAACTACCCCTTCCCCTTAACCGATATTCACCAAAAACAATAGATCTTGAGTACTCTACAAATCAGGGCTGTATGCAAAACATTATTTGATTCTGTTTGAATTTGCGGCTGTTATCGTTTGCCATAGAAAATACCCTTGTTAAAAAAACGTTGCAGGTAAACTACCCCTTTCCCTCAACCGATCTTCACCAAAAACAATAGGTCTTGAGAAATCTACAATTCAGGGCTGTATGCGAAACATTATTTGATTCTGTTTGAATTTGCGGCTGTTATCGTTTGCCAAAAAAAAAAAATTTCCCTTGATAAAAAAAACCGTTGCAGGTAAACTACCCCTTCCCCTCAACCGATCTTCACCAAAAACAATAGGTCGCGAGTACTCTACAAATCAGGGCTGTATGCAAAAAATTATTTGATTCTGTTTGAATTTGCGGCAGTTGTCGTTTGCCATAGAAAATACGCATGATAAAAAACGTTGCTGGTAAACTACCCCTTCCCCTCAACCGATCTTCACCAAAAACAACAGGTCTTGAGTACTCTACAAATCAGGGCTGTATGCAGAAAATTATTTGATTCTGTTTGAATTTGCGGCTGTTATCGTTTGCCATAGAAAATACCCTTGTTAAAAAAACGTTGTAGGTAAACTACCCCTTTCCCTTAACCGATCTTCACCAAAAACAAAAGGTCTTGAGAACTCTACAATTTAGGGCTGTATGCAAATAATCTTTTCATTCTGTTTGAATTTGCGGCTGTTATCGTTTGCCATAGGAAATACCCTTGTTAAAACATAAAACGTTACAGGTAAACTACCCCTTTCCCTTAACCGATCTTCACCAAAAACAATAGGTCTTGAGAACTCTACAATTCAGGGCTGTATGCGAAACATTATTTGATTCTGTTTGAATTTGCGGCTGTTATCGTTTGCCAAACAAACAAAATTACCCTTGCTAAAAAAAAACCGTTGCAGGTAAACTACCCCTTTCCCTCAACCGATCTTCACCAAAAACAATAGGTCGCGAGAACTCTGCAAAACCGGGCTGTATGCAAAAAATTATTTGATTCTGTTTGAATTTGCGGCAGTTATCGTTTGCCATAGAAAAAAAATCTACAGACACACAGACACACAGACACACAGACACACAGACACACAGTCAGACAGACAGACAGACAGACAGACAGACACACAGACACTTTTCGGAAAACGACTTTTTTTCATGTTTTGAGTGTAGTAGAATCAGAATCTGCAATAATCTCGAACACGATTTTTTTTGCCATCACCATACTTCCATTCCTTAAGGAATATGGAAGTAAAAATTGTGTACTCTAACTTAATTTTTTAATATAGTCAGAAATATAATTAGGTAAATGTCATAAGTTTTCAGTTATAAACAAGGATATGAATTCGTCTCCTTACGAACATACTTTTCTTTCAAATTTTTTGGAGATTTGTAATCTGTTCGACTAAGCGAACATTGAACAAATTGGCTAACAACACACATACCGGATTATGAAGAGCTGACCATTGACAGCTCTTCTTGTTTTTTTTAATCGATTAAAGAGGTACACAAATTATAATGACAAAACCATGTAAACAAATGAACAAAAATCACTTCCACTTGCTGCTGTACAATTCAGACGTACTATGCTGTACTATTCAGATGTACAATAAAAATAGTTATAATGGTTTTTTTGTAGTACTTCAACATTATGCCATATACAACCCGTTATTTTTAGACTTGTTTACTTACTGTTATTTTCTTGGCTAAATTACTCCAATTACTTTTATTTTTAAAATCCGTGTATGTTTAGTTTTACGGTATCACAAAAATCCATAGGAGACGGACAGACACATTTCTTCCTTTTGCTGTCGGCGTAAGCAGTGCCAAAGGCAAAACTATTTATTTGATTGACGCGTCTTACAAACCGTCACCGACGACACTGGACACATTTACCTTGGAAGTGATAACGCGTGAACTTATACGGTTCTGATATAAATAAAACATTTTAAGTATTTTGTGCCGACAGAATAACATTCGAGTATTCCATTTTGTGCTAATAAACTACTTTACTAGGGACATTGTCACCAACTTGAAAAAATGATTTATTCCTAATTGTGAAAGCTGATGTTTCGGAATTATAAGAGGACGTACAAATATACAAGTATATAATTTTCCAGGAGCCTAAAGAAAATAGGTTATGAAAAATAAATATTAACTGTAGCAATTATTCAATATGAAATTTTTTAAGGCAGATGCAAAATTTATTTATAACTTTCAATAAACATTTAACTTAAAATTTCTATCTCTAATTTGAAAAAAATATATAATATGACGTGTATAGTGCGTTTCAGAAGAAATATAGCAATATTTGTTACTAGAGTTTCTTTTTTCTTCAATTCACTGAACCGTATCGAGCTTCATCAGACACATTAAGGTTCTCATCAAAACAATAAAGCGAAGCGTCCGATCGTTAAAAGTTGTTTGCAGCGTAACAGCTGTGTGTGGGAAAATTTTGATAAAATTAGAAAGCAATTTTGACGCAAGATGAAACTGCGAAGCTACAAAACCCAAACAACATTTTATTTTTCCGAACTGAAGTCGTCACCGTATAAGACATTAGAAAGATTCATCACAAACACACGCGCACGCGCGCACACAAAATCTAACTAGATACAACATATGTAGTGTGTGCGTGTGTGTCTGCGTGCGTGTGCGTGTGTGTGTGTGCGTGTGTGTAAACTTCGATATGTGAGGGTCGAAGTTTTTCTATATGTTTTAGCAAGCTATTAATTTGTTAACAAATTCACATTACCTCTTCATTTTCTTTGATAATTTTGTGATTCTACTTAGTGGTGAATAACTCCGCAGGTACCCGTGTATGTGTTTTGTGATGACAGTTATCCTAGTGATACACCACTACCACCATGTCATCATTACTACTCCAAGTACGTAATTTCTGAAACTTCATTATTCTATTTTCTCCATGGAGAAACTCTTTTACTTCTTGATTATTCAAACTTCGCCAGCCTCCTTTAGTCATTTTACAAGCGCGCGCGCACGCGCACACAAACACACAATCTGCTTCTAAAGTTTTCGTGGATGTTAACCAATTCAATTTATTTATGAATTATGCCTAATTTGAATACATGGATTCAGTGTATTTATTTTCAAACGAGTAATACTAATACGTAATGAAAATACTTTCTACCAAATCTGTAAGATTAAGGATTTATATTTCATAAGACAGAATTAAAACCTAATAAAATTATTCAATAAATACACAACGTTAACAGTACAGGTAACGCTTCAAAGTCAACAAATTCGGTTGCTTTCTAAATTTCTTTGTACTTTCCTTGTGGTTCCCTTTGTTTACTCAAACCAAACATATTGTAAAGCTATTTATTGTTATGGAAAAAATCTATTACTGCTAGTACATACACGATTATGATTATGATACAACAGCATGGTTATAAAATTTTGTCATAATTTAAAGACACATATAAAAGCCTTAATAAATTTTTGTATTCACGGCCAATATAAAGCCTGTATATCAGGCCACACATTATGGCATCAGTAACCGCCAGTAACTTGAGAGGCGCATCATTAACTGTACCCTGAGCAGTTAATAGAATATAAATATTTTATATTATATACTACTACTAGTAATAATAATGATAACAACAACAATGATAATAGTGTAATAATAATTTTATTATTGTTATTTTTAGTGATGGTCTCCTCTTCACAACTTATAGCTATCCAGCCTCCCTGTAGATTCCTGTCTAACAGGCAAGCGTTGATTATATTCTGATGTGAAGAGAGTGCATATAACAGTATGAATAGCGTCGTGTACGCACCCTACCTGAAAAGGGTGTATTTGAGAGGAAACCTGAACATAACATAGAAGAACGGAAGATATACTACACGTATATAAAACAAAACAAGTAACGTAAATGCATACACATACACATATACATAGGTGAAACATAGATAGATCTACAATCAAAGTCTCACTTGTATTGCCATCCTGTATCTTCATCTTCCTAAAGGCATTAATGTTTTGATTGAAATTGTCAATTTGTTCAGTATCACAAACTGTTCATCTTTTTGATAGATCTCACGACAGGAGTCAACACATATACACATTTGAACATCCTTACAATCTGTGTTCAGCTATAAAATATTGTTACGATCTGACTGACCGTCGTCGTATGGTACAGTGGAAACACATTCAAACACCAATTAAGACACTAATCAGCAGCTTTAATTAACCGCAAAAACAATTTGTAATCAACTCGTATAATAATTAAAGTTTTTGACCACACGTAATAATAGTTTCAACTATTAAAGCTTCACACTAACACAGTAACACTTCGCCTCAATACATCAACCAATACTTGATCCGCACTAAGGAAACTCGCTCAACGAAACGATCTGACAAAACCAGCCTTTATCCCTTATATAGGTAGCGCACGTGTTCTAGAATTAACTTTCCATCATTAATGAGGCGTGCCAGTTAATGCGTATTTCAAATGTTCTCTAGAGTACTCTGGAGCGTACTTAAGCGCGCCCTTGACTGAGCCTACACCTGCTCGACTAGTGGTGTAACGGGTTGAGGATGCGCTCGGTTGTTCGAGAGTTCGAGAGGGTTCTCGTTACAATATTGTTAGATATGCATTGTCATCTGTACCAATGTCAATATACATTCGGTAATTACTGCATCTATTATTATTTATAAATATAATTAATAGATTATTATATTATCAGTATTTTAAGTTGCAATATTGTATTATCATCTTGGAATACTGTAATTATTTCTATCTATTTAAGCAAAACATGCCAGATTTACTAATCCATCTACCTACTTGATGCCCAAAAGAAATTCCAAGTAAGGAAACAATACATTTTAAATTAAAAGTAGTCTTGAGAGAGAGAGAGAGAGAGAGAGAGAGAGAGAGAGAGAGAGAGAGAGAGAGAGAGAGAGCAAGTAATGACAGGAGCGAGAGAGAAAAAGGGAATATTAAAATATTAATGGAATATTTTTATAATATTAAAATTACCTGTATCTATTTAAAAAAAATATATGAAAGAAATGTAATTATTTTGCTGATATAAAACAAACTGTCTCACCCCCCTCCAAAAACATATTCACTCAATTAATTGATCTGGTTATGTGTTTGATTTTCCTCTATTTTTCGTACAAGTGTCCTGACGACGACTATATACTGTATATTGTCAAAACGTCAACATAAGTATTGTAAAATATGTCGTATACTCAATGGCCAATCCTCGCTAAACTTTCCATCGTTAAGTTTTATTGATCGACGGTCACTAGAAAGAATAATAATAATTATAAGTATAACACCTTTGTCATCCATGCAAAACGAATTTATTAGTTGTTTAATTTCTTATTTTTACTTAATACTAGTAATCTACCGCAAAAGACTGTGTACATGAACAAATGTGTTAAATTATATTTACATAAAAGCTGATTAATTATGCAGTTTCACTTTCATTGACTAGTAACTCAGAGTCGTGAATTTCAATTTTAACTGTTAGCTTCAATAAATTGCGTCTTTACAGAACTTTTGCTTTTGTAGCGGCTATTTCGAGCACTCTTAGGAAAGTCGGAATGATGAGTCACTTCATAACACTACTCCATTTCAATTACAGATTTGTAGTTTTTTATTTCCTCAACCACCTTCCTCTTTCACTTCGTATTGTCACTCTTTCATTCCTCTCTGTCATCTTCATAACCTTCAAGCACAGAATTATTTGAGCTTTCTTCTCTTTTGTGAAATATTTTATATTCTTATATCAAAACATGGGCCACAACGTTTTCTTTATTGTATTTCTCTTCCAGTTTCCTGATCGACAAGCACTATATATAATTATATATATATATATATATAAGTAATACTTTCTTCTTAATCCACTTGTGTGTTCCACACTGTTAAAAAATTACACTTTTACATAGTTATTCGTCTTTACTTTCCAAGCTCACCACATTATCTAAATACATTAAACATAACGCCTCCCCATCACTCTCTTTCTTTCGTCTTTGACCTTTCTTCCTCCATTATCAATTATTTGGATTCCTCGTTGTTGATCTTCTAGTTGAGTTTAGTTTCTTCAACTGTACACCGCATTCTTTAATCCGGCAAATAAATTGCCCCCATCGTAAAGCAAAGTATACTGCGTATGCTTCGAATTAAACAAATTTTATAATCCCTTTTCTTTTTTCTAATCTGCGTTTCTTTTTATAACTTCCATAGTTACATCCATCACTTCTAGGGCAGCTCATGTTTCTGCCTCACATCTGTCTTCATCACAACTTTTCTCAAAATCTTTCTGGGTTATCACCCTGACTTATGAGCCTTCCAAAGCCATTTTAATTGTCTTTAAAATTTGAATTGTCACGGAGATTTCCATCATTTTTGAATCACGTTATGGTAACGTCTCGCTGTTGTCTACGAAAAAGCTATTACACCGTCAATAAATACCATATGTAACTATAGATATAGTAATACAGATATAGATATACCGGTACTACAGATATCGCATAAACCGAGAATATTTCTTCCTTTTGTTCATGTCATTATTTATAGCCCTTCACGATTTATTAATGATAATATTTCATATTTTACATTAACTAAAATTATTTTCCTGTTTTTATAAATATGTGGCGGATAAATTATATTTTGATGTATAGTTTAAAAAAAACACATGCTTCTTAGTATTAATAACTAACAAACATCGCGGCTACAGGTCCAATAACGTATTCAGGAAATGGAAAAAAAAGATAGTGTTGTCATGTAGATGGTTTTATAAAGCGCAGAAGTTGTGATATTATCATAATATACATTATGTGAAGCAAAAAACATAAAAAGTATAACTGTAAGAACTGCATTTTTTATTTTAATATTTACTCAACAAATTATATCTTTAGTAAACAAATATTTTTAGTTGCTTTTATTGATGTTACCATTGTTATTAAATTATTTTTTGTCACGGTCTAAATTAGTTGAAATATTTTACGAGTAAGGACGTTAGAGAAAAATCGATAAACGTAGTTGGTTATGAGGTGTAAACTAAGGTGTCATCGAGAGAAGGCAACATAACGTGAGACAAGTTAGTGACAAATGGTCTCATGAATAAGTAGTGTGGCGATAGTGTGGTTGGCTGAAAAACGCTACGTCCACAATGAATATTCATACGGTAGTAAGAGACTTAGACTTTTGAATAAATGTATCTGAAGACTCAGGTGTTTAACCAGAATTCTAAGTTAACATAAATTTAATTTTAACATTCACCTTCACGTAGATATACAAAGTTTAAATTACTTTGTTTTCAGAAACTAAGGTTGTTTTAATAGTTCAAAAAAACGTAGGACATAACACATTCTATGTAGCACAAATAAAGTGTTGTCGTTTAAATAGTATGATAATTGCCTTTAGTGAAAATAAACTTTTCAAAATTAACCGTAACATTGTAGAATTCCTATTATTTATGCATTACTGTATATTTAAGTAATATATTACTATATATTATTTAAGTTAATACTATATAAAATTAAGACGCATTTTGGAAGTTAACGTCAAAAATCTACCAACGTCAAAAACAGAAATAAAACTAAAATAAGAATTTAAGATACAATGATTACATAATTGAAGTATAATAGTACAGTATATGAAATATTGGAAAAATATTAAGAAAATAATGTAAATGAAACCATATTTGTTATTCACGATAGGCCTCTAACTAAAATATGTACTAACACACTGTATATATAACAAACCACACACACACACACACACACACACACACACACACACACACACACACACATAATAATTAATAGACTTTCAAAAATATAATAATTAAAAATATATTAAATAAGGGATAATATAAATCAGGTTTTTGAACTTGTAAATTAACAGCTCAATCGGCTAATCGTAAATTACAATTATTTTGATATTATCAACACACGGGTAAAATAAAATAACACAAATATTTAGACAAAAGTTTAAATAGTTCACACCCCTCTATTAGGCCAATAACAACAGAAATATAGTAGAATAATTATTAAAATTTGTAGTCTCCAAAATTTATAAAATCATTAGACCCCTATGATATATAGATAAGATATGCTGAAGATGTACGTCTGTAACAATAACACTATAGGACTACCTGCAGACGAAGTACTAAAACTTATCTTTTAGTATTGGAATTACCGGAGCTCTTACAAACTGATTTTTAACGAAAGTAGGGTAAACTAATTTACATCAGAAGATACCCCAAAAATCGAAATTGGACTTTACAACCAAGGACACCTCATTAATACAAGCCAACCGAGATACTGAACAGTGATACTTCTCCGTGCAGCTAGTCAACATGGCATACTAATTTCTATTGCTTCTTCATTACCGAGTCGTATATCAATTAAATTAAAATAAATTGTTTCGATTATATATTTCCCTACAGTATAGAATAATATAGAATAAGTATAGAATATACAGTAATCCCCCGTTATAACGGACCCTGTTAAGACGTGCCGCGCTTATAACGGACAGCTCTAAGGAATGTTGAAAACGAAGACAACTAGGTTCAAAAAATGACGCCTATCATCGCTGGACAATGCATGCAAGTGTCTAGGGTCCTTGAGAAGTGTGAATTATTTAATTCACACATTTAAAGTGAGAGAAGTAAAAGACCACTTATACTTTGTCATTGAGTGTGTTCAACGATCAAAAAATGAAAGTATATCGCCCTATTATGGACACTTGCGGCACCTTAGTTACATAATTTAATTCTATTACACAATTGATTACAGAAATTAATTCTAAGCGATCTGAAATGAAAATTAGTAACTTTTTAAGGCCAGTAAACATGAAAAATGTTTCTGACACATAATCATCTTGTTTTTAAAGAAGATATTTATTTGAATTTACTCTAATTATGAGCATTTTGTGAAATTAACTTTTATTTACTATGGCCAGTTTTCTTACAATTGTGTATAAAGTATTTTGTATAAGATATAACCGTTTTCATCGCTGTACTGCTGTAGGTTTATCTATTTTATGTGACTACAGTAAAATAATTAGTTTCAATTTTTAACCACTAAAAATGAGTCGTTTCTATACTGTAAGCCCTACTTGCTCTATGAGCCTAGAGTTACAAAGGACTTTCAGTATAACGGACGCCTCAGAGGCCCTATTAGACCGTTATAATGGGGGATTACTCTATCTTGATTGTAATATTTATTAACTTGTTAGGCTTTATCTTATAAATAGATCCATTTTAATATATACACATATACTGTATATGTATGCAATACGAGAGAGTGCGGGCGCACGTGTCAGTTGTACATATACACCATTAGCATAATAGCATGCTAAAAATTGCACCATTATAAGTGAATAATAGCATTTTATGGTAATTGCTTACGAAAGGTGTAATGTTTAAAGCAATATGAACTAACAAAAATAAAGTTGATCTTTTTCTGTTAGACACGTTTTAAATTTTTCTATTCCACCTTTTAAAAAATTAAGTATTTAAATAAACGCTATTATTATTATTATTATCATTCTTCGCCTTCTTCTTTTTCTACTACTACTACTACTACTACTACTACTACTACTACTACTACTACTACTACTACTACTACTACTACTACTAATACTAATACTACTACTACTACTACTACTACTACTACTACTACTATTATTATTATTATTATTATTATTACTGTTTTTGTTGATATTATTATTATTTTGCATTTATTTTTCTAACTGTTGATATTTTATACTTTCAGTGATTTCATTGTTACATTAATGTTCTAACTAACTATAATAGTTTTACCGGTAACCTTAAATTGTTACATGTTTCCTATAACACAGTTACAATCATGTTTGACGTTCAAATTTTAGTCTTATAAATTACATTTTCAGATATAGTTAAAGTCTATTTTACTTAATCGTTTATAGACTTTGAAAATAATAAGTATGTATTTATAATTTTTATGTTACATTATATTATTCAAAGGCGTACTGCGTATATCGAAGTATATTGAAGTATTCTACCTATTAAAAAATAATTTTGTATATATTATGTATTCCTTCAGAACTGAACTAGTTATTAAAAACACACACTCTCTCTCTCTCTCTCTCTCTCGCTCTCTCTCTCTCTCTCTCTCTCTCTCTCTCTCTCTCTCTCTCTCTCTCTCTCTCTCTCTCTCTCTCTTTCACACACACAAACACACACTTGATACGTTTAGTCCATTAATAATGTGTTCTTTACAACGCTACGACATTAAACGTCATAAATGAACTTCTATTTGATATTTGCTATTACTGTTATATAGTATTATATCCAACTAATGCTTGTTTCAAAAAATGCGTACTTACTAAGAACGAACTATACAATTAGCATCAGCACGCACACGCGCATATGTGTTTAAATCTCTTCATTCTGTATATTTTTATTTACAAAATAAGACAACGGATTCTCTCTTACTTGGAAGTCTGGTAGAGTAATAGAAACGCTAGAATATTTAAATATAATGACGTTATCCTTAGACAAAAATACGGAGCCGAATTCTGCTCAGCCAAAAGTTAACATTATTTCCAATAAAATTTAAAATATGTTAAGTAGGCTAAGAGCCGGATGTTTACGCACACATCCTGTTCTAATTTCTTTCTGTAATCAATTAAATATATTTAATTTGAACAAGTTTAGTTTTTTAACAGTTTGAAAATATTCATAAGAATTTCTGTATTTTAAATTACGTGACGGGTAAAATCATTCTATGCAACGTTTGCATCCCGCACGAGTGTAGGTATGTGTTGCTAACTAGTGTTTGGACCAACTGTGGAAAACAACAAATAAAAATAAATGTGCCTCTTACAAAATAAAAATTACGCGTGTTCACTTTGTGTGCATTAGTGTCTACTTAGGCTTAATTGTGTTTGTTGTAAAAAAGTATTGGTCTCACAACTCGAACTTACTTTTGTTTAATGAAATCTGTACTAAAATTATTAATTAGACTAAAATGATATATTTGTTAATTGTTATGTTTAAAGATAAAGAGCTTATCGGTATTTTACCACGCCATGTTCTTAGTATCGGATTTGCTGCTTTCTAAAGCCCCAATTCAGCATGTTTTGTCATCTTTTCTTCAAGTATCTCTGTGATTTACAGCAGATTCTCCTTCACAGAAATAACATTTGTTATATCTTAGGCCAGTTGTTCTCAATCGGTGGCCCAAAGGATTGAGCATAATCTATAAGCATAATCAAACACTTCTCTAGTGTAACTTATAAAGACCGATGTAAATGAAGCGAAAGTTCAAGCGATGACATAGGACCCGACTTGCTTTCAGAAGAAAATCAGGTCAAAAAACCTGCATACATGCAAGGCCAAAAATCAGAATGATTTCAATAAAACCGTGACAATTTCAGTACATTAATAAATTACAAAGACAGTGTAATGAGGCTGAATATTCCGTTATTGCATCGGCTGCGACGTATGCGCTACCTATCTCGTATTTCAAGAACTATTTAGTAAAGTTGAAATAGAGACAGGTAGCAAGGTGTGTGTGCATAACCGTACATTTTCGTATAGTTCGTGAATTGTTGAGACTAAACGTAACGTAAAAAATACAAGGAAAATAATTGAGTTTTTCAATAAATGTATTAAAGTTTATTTAAATTAGCCTTTTTACAATTCTGTAAGCTATGGACTGTAATATATACTCATATATCTAAAACTTGAAAACATTTAAGCGGTGTTAAAAATGTTAATCTTTTAAAATATACAAAACTGTACTTAAAATTCATTGCCATTACTAAATAATATAAATATTTACGTTCGTGCGAATAATCTATGTATAATAATCTACAAGGGCGTACGTAAAATAAAACTTGATACCATAAGTTAAACGGATAAGTAATCAAGCACATTTTTTATTAATTGTAAATAGTTTTACCATTACGAATTCTAGTAACTTTGGAGCATTACACAAAACCGCCTAATTGACAACAGAACTTTGATGTCTTCTACCGAAAACAGAAGGATTTCTTAAAATATGCTGTTTCCAGATATTCTACAGCGCACTACAGATAATATGCTAAGTAAAAAACAGAGAGTAAACTATATAATATACAGGCATTTTTAATTTTATTAAATGTGTACAACATACAAATATGAAAACAATTACCTAAAAACAAAGTTTTCATTAAATAATCTGAGTTTAAATTGATTCAGCAAAAAAACTGGTCGGTAAAAAGTGATATGTGTGGGGCCAGAAAGGCGTAGGATGAGCAATTATGGTGCAAAATTTAGATCCAGGAGGCACAATGATTAACAGACAAGGCAAATACTAGCAGATGACATTGTACTTATTGGGAGAAATGTCCGTATAGTGGAACACGTTTTTGGAGAACTAGAGAGGAAAGGAAGAAAAATGGGACTTAAAGTAAATGCGAGTAAAACAAAATATATGAAAGTATCCACGTCGTAGGCAAGGAGAACCCCAATAATCCTGATCATAAGCGATTACAGTTTTGAAGGAGTAAATGAGTTTACTTACCTTGGAGCTTATATTAATAGTGAAAACATGGTATCCAATGAAAGAACAAAAAAAAAAAACAATGGCGAAGGATAGAGCTTACTTTGGTCTAGTAAAATTATTGAGATCTATTCTTCTCACGAGAGAGACTAAACTGAAAATGTACAGAGGCTAATTGTCAGGCCTGTAGAGTGACATACAGTTCCGAAACCTGGACCTTAAGAGCAGTTGATGAAAAGGCTCTGAGGACTTTTGGAACAAATATTATTAGGAGAATCTTTGGATCAGTATACTGTAATGGAGAATGGAGGATTAGATCTAATCAAAAAATATACTCTATTCTAAAACAGGGAGATATCGTTTATTTTATAAAGTCTAGAAGAATCAGATGGACAGAACATGTAGAAAGAATGGACTAACAATGACTCACCAAAAGGATAATAAATGGGGGGACATAGATGGGCACAGAAGACGAGGCAGGCAAAGAAACGATGGTGAGACGACATGGAAGAAGACCTGACTAGGGAGGGTGTCGGCACGTGGAAGACCAAGGCACATGATCGGACTATCTAGAGGCGGATCATTAGGAAGGCATGGTCCATTCTGGACTGTAGTGCCGGATATGTATGTATGTATGTATGTAATTAGGGTGCAATAAAAATAAAGCTAAAAAAGCTAAAACTTCCTCTGTCCCTGACACATCTGCCCCACAGTACTCTCTCTAAGAAACAGTTCTAGTACTGAACAGTTACAAAGTAATATTTCACAGTTCACACTCAATATGCACGGGCGTGGTCCACACACACACACACATGTATAGTAATGTAAATATTTCAGACATATGTTATAACTGTATTGTCATTGTACTAATGTAGTAATACACAAGAGTCAACAGATTCATTCAGATGAATGTTTCAGTTTATAGATGAATAAAGTTTATTAATTATTTTCTAATATAAACTGTTTTAGTTATTAAACTTGTTACTAAATCTATTGTTTATTCAATGTAGTATTCAAAATAGTAGAGAACAGTAATTTTCTAAAAAAATAATAGGCATAATTAAAAAAAAAATTAACTTACTGGTTCAAAATACAGACATTATGCAATGTCTACACAAGTATTAATGTGATTGGTAAAATCCATTGTTTCAATAAATTAACATTATTTAGTGAAAAATAAATTGTTTGGAATAATTAGTGTAGCCCATATCGTTAGATTAAATTGTTTGTGTGCACACATATGACGAACAGCTTTCCTTGTCAGATATTAATTTAAATGTTAACAAAGACTGTAGACAAACAAGCTGCTGAAGACAAATAACCGGAGTACCTTCACAAACTAAGAATTCCATCCTAAATGATGGTTGGGTCTAACAAAACAATGTTTTTTCTACATGTCTATTAGAGTGCTGTTGGTGAGAGGGTAGTTGAGGGTAAACGTGAAAAATCTAGTGGTTACATTACACGCGTGCGCGTACGTTCGCAGATGTGTGTACGTAAGTTTGTGCATTTGAAACGGCAACAGTTTGTGTGCGTGTAAGTGATCTGAACAATCACTACATTCAGACACATCGGCTCATTATATAAGGAACTAGATCTTCTGTTTCCAAAATAATGAGTGTGAGGCAATACTTGAAGACAGGGGAAAAGGCTGTAAAACTGTTCCCCAACACTTCTCGAGGGCCACGTTTATTGCAGACCAATTATTGTTCACTTAAGAAACACTTTTTGGATCCACACGAATCACTTTTGCCGAAGTGCAAGAGTGCAAATTAGAGCTTAAGGCATATTATTTACACTAATAAAAATTATTGATTTATCAATATAATTTGAATAATAATTTAAATTTATAATTAATTTATTGAGATTATTTTAAGTAAAAATAATTATTTAGTTTTAGTACTATTTATGGAAAAAATATTTTTATTGAACTGTGAAGATTAAACAATAAATATAAATAAGTAAAATTATAATTTGTACCTTTTGTATCAGGGTTAATTAATTATATATAAAAATTTATTTTTCCCGAATTATAGTGATTTAAGGTTATTTGTTAATTATTGTAATATAAATATTAATAAAATAATTTTAGTGATGAAACTTCTCTCGAACTATAATATTTCTGGTTTCTTAAGAATTAAATTTAATTTAAAATAAATATTATAACTTATATTTTAATATAAAGTTTTATATTTATTTAATTATATTAAGGATAAGCTAAATATAATTTCTATAATATTTTAGATTTTAATTAATTAAATAGGCTTGCAATTAGCCTTTTTATATGAGTAAGTTAAATTTTATTTTCTATTTTAATACATTTAATATATTTTAGGTATATATTAAGAAAATTAAATTAATAAAAATATTTTTATTAAAATGATTAAATTAGTAAATTACGATAAGTTGTATTTAAGAATTAGGCAAATATAATTTTCACCTGTTTACCAAAAACATGTCCTTTAGAAAAATATTAAAGGTCTATTCTGCCCAATGATATTTTAATGGCCGCGGTAAGTTGACCGTGCAAAGGTAGCATAATAATTAGTCTTTTAATTGAAGGCTTGTATGAATGAATGGATGAAAAATTTTCTTTTTTAATTAAAATAGATTGAATTTAGAGTTTAAGTAAAAAATCTTAAATAAATAAGTGGGACGAGAAGACCCTATAGAATTTTAAATCAATTTGTTTTACTAGGATTTAGAATTAACAACTGAAAAAATTATTTTATTTTTTGTTGGGGTGACATTATAATAAATAAAACTTTAAATGAATTTTTCATAAATTAATGTTTAATTGATCCAATTTTTTTGATTATAAGATTAAATTACCTTAGGGATAACAGCGTTATTAATTTGGAGAGTTCATATCGATAAATTAGATTGCGACCTCGATGTTGGATTAAGAAAAGAGTTTAGAGCAAAATCTAAATATTCTAGGTCTGTTCGACCTTTAATTTCTTACATGATCTGAGTTCAAATCGGCGTGAGCCAGGTTGGTTTCTATCTACTAATATATTTTTGATATTAGTACGAAAGGACCATGTCAAATAATTTAATTTATTCTATTTTAGCAAAAAGTGCATTAAATGTAGAATTTAATTATGTAATAATATTACATGTAGAAAATGTTTATAATTACTATTTTAATTACTGCTTTGTTTATTTTGATTGGCGTTGCATTTTTAACTTTGATGGAGCGTAAGATTTTAAGATATATTCAAATTCGTAAGGGTCCAAATAAAGTAGGATTGATTGGTATTTTACAACCATTTTCAGATGCTATTAAGTTATTCTTAAAAGAGAGAAATATACCAATGTTATCTAATTATTTAATTTATATAATTAGACCTGTGTTAGGCTTATTTAATTCTTTACTATTGTGAGCCATTTATCCATACTTAATCAATTGTGTTTCATTCAATATGGGTATAATATTTTTTTTTTTTGTACAAGAATAGGGGTTTATAGTTTAATGATTACAGGCTGATCATCAAATTCTAATTACGCTATATTGGGTTGTATTCGATCAATTGCTCAAACTATTTCATATGAAGTCAGTCTTGTATTAATTATTTTGTGCCCTATTGTAATAATTGAGAGTTTTAATTTAATTTAATTTTATTTTTTTCAACAATTTATATGATTAGTATTTCTGTTTTTTCCTTTGAGAATTTGTTGAATTTCATCATCAATAGCTGAAACTAATCGATCACCATTTGATTTTTCTGAGGGGGAATCAGAATTAGTTTCTGGATTTAATGTTGAATATAGAGGTGCAGGATTTGCATTTATTTTTTTAGCTGAATATGCTAGAATTATTTTTATGAGTATAATATTTTGTTTAATATTTCTAGGTAGAAAAATTAATTCTTTAGTTTTTCCTATTCAATTAACATTAATTTCATTTTTATTTATTTGAGTTCGAGGTACTTTACCTCGTTATCGTTATGACAAATTAATATATTTAGCATGAAAATCATATTTACCAGTAAGTTTAAATTTATTGATTTTTTTTTCATGATTAAATCTATTATTTAATTCATTAAAAATTGTCTTATTATTAAGTTAATAGAATTAATTTTCTTTTCTTTACTTTCAAAGTAAATGCTTTATTTATAAGCTAATTAACTAGTTAATTAATTTATCTCAAAAAGATTTAATTATTGGGTCTAAAACAAAATATATAAAATAAATTGTTGTTAAAAGTATTCCGATCTTGATATATGGGTATTCAACAGGACAAGCCCCAATCCAAGTTAATAAAACTAAAACAATGAACAAGTATCAAAATAAAATTTGATTAATTGGGTAATTTAATAGTCCTATAAATTTTGAATTGTTTATGAAGGGAACAAAAATTAAAATAAAAATTGATATGAATAATGCAATTACTCCTCCTAATTTATTAGGAATAGATCGTAGGATTGCATATGCAAATAAGAAGTATCATTCTGGTTGAATATGTTTTGGAGTAACTAATGGGTTTGCTGGAGTAAAATTATCAGGGTCACTTAATTTATATGGTTCAAGTGTAATATAACAAAAAAAAATAATTAAAATTAATAAAAATCCTAGTATATCTTTAATAGAAAAACAAGGATGGAATGGAATTTTATCATTATTTGAATTAATTCCAAGTGGATTGTTTGACCCCATGACATGCAAGAAAATAAGGTGTACAATTGTTAATGCTAAAACAACAAATGGTATAATAAAATGGAAAGAATAAAATCGGGTTAATGTTGCATTATCAACAGCAAACCCTCCTCAAATTCAATTTACTAAGGTTGTTCCAAGATATGGAATTGCTGACAATAAATTTGTAATGACTGTTGCTCCTCAAAATGATATTTGTCCTCATGGAAGAACATAGCCCAGAAAAGCAGTAGCTATTAAAGTTAATAAAATGATCACTCCTACAGCTCAAGTTTCAAAATTTTTATATGAACCATAATATAGTCCTCGCCCAACATGTAAATAAACACAGATAAAAAATAATGAAGCTCCATTTGCGTGTGAAATTCGTAATATCCATCCATGATTAATATCACGACAAATATGTCTTAATCTATTAAATGCACTTGCTACATCTGCATTATAGTGTATTGACAAAAATAATCCAGTTAAAATTTGAACAACTAAACATATTCCTAATAACGATCCATAATTTCATCAATATGATAAATTCGTAGCTGCCGGTAAATCAATTAGTGAATTATTTATTATTTTAATTAGTGGGTGTGTACGTCGAGTGATGCTTAACATTTGTTAAAATTTTCTCCGTAAAGGAGACAATTTAATTCTAATAATATTCACAACAACAATCAATGTAAATAGAAGATAAATAACTAACATAATAGTTATTATTCCTGACGGAAATATGTATAATTTTTTAATTATAAATCTATCAAATAAATTATTCATTTCCAATAATTTATTAACGCTATCTATCTTAAATCTAATAACATTTATAGTTATAATCAAAATTCAAATAATTATGTTTGATATTAATAATTTTATTGAAAAATAAAATTTTTCATTTGAAGCAATTCTTGATATATACATAAATAAAATTAATATTCCTCCAATAAAAACAAGAAATAAGATATAAGAAAAAAAAATAGGAATTTATATAAAATATACAAATAATTCTGGTTAGTATTGTTTGTATTAATAAAATAGATCCCATTGATAATGGGTGCTTCATAAAAATAAAATTGATTGATAATAGAATTGTAATTGATATTATAATCTTCATACAGAAGATAATTTAATAAAAATGTAAGCTTTGGGTGCTTAAAATGATTTTTTACTCTCTTCTGAAGTTTTAAAATTATTAATTTATCTTAGATTTACAAGATCTAAATTTTTTTTAACTATTAAAACAAATGAACCTGTCACTACCTTTATTGTATTTAATTATATTTATATCGGGCATTATCTCATTATGTTTAAATCGAAAACATATCATGATAAGTTTATTAAGATTAGAGTTAATAATTTTAAGATTATTTTGTATATTTTCTGCATTTCTATCAATTGAATTAAATGATATATATATATATTAATAGTTTTGCTAACATTTAGTGTTTGTGAAGGAGTTGTAGGATTATCAAGATTGATTAATATGATTCGATCACATGGTAATGATCAATTATTATCAATATCTTTAAAAACATGTTAAAATTAATTTTATTTTCATTATTTTTAACCCCTTTATTATTTAACATGTGATTATTAAGAAATATACTAATTCTTTTAGTGCTAGTTATCATCTTATTCTTCAGAAAAGATTTAATTATACTAAGATATAATATATATATAGATAATATTTCATATGGATTAAATTATTCTTACAATTTGAATTACTTTCTTAATAATTAATTCTAGTCCTTTATATAAATATAATAATATGAATTTATTTTTGTTTATAGTGTTATTATTAATAACATTATTAATTTTATCATTTTGTTCATACAATATTATGATATTTTATATCTTTTTTGAGACTAGTTTAATCCCTACTATAATTATTATCATAGGATGGGGGTATCAACCTGAACGAGTGAATGCTAGATATTATTTATTGTTTTATACTTTATTCGCATCTCTCCCCATATTAGTTTCAATTATATATATATATATAGAAATAATATAACTAATATTATAATGTTAATGAGATCAAATAATAGGTTTATTTACTTGGGGATAACGTTAGCATTCATAATTAAGGTTCCGTTATTTATGTGTCATTTTTGATTACCAAAAGCTCATGTCGAAGCACCTGTTTCTGGTTCTATAATTTTGGCTGGAATTCTTTTAAAATTAGGAACTTATGGCTTAATTCGTGTTATATATATTATACCAGTAATATTTATTAACTATAGATTCATCTGGATTTCTATTTCATTAATAGGGGGAATTATGATTAGATTATCTTGTATAATGCAAATTGATATAAAATCTATAATTGCATACTCTTCTGTAGCTCACATAAGATTAGTTATTGGAGGAATTATAACAATAAATATATGAGGTATAGTCGGAGCATATTTCATAATAATTGTACATGGTTTATGTTCATCTGCTTTATTTTGCTTAGCAAATATTTCTTATGAACGTTCGGGAAGACGTAGAATCCTAATTAATAAAGGAATATTAAGATTTATGCCTTCAATAACTCTCATATGATTTTTAATATCTTCTAGAAATATTTCATGTCCTCCACCAATTAGTCTAGCAGGAGAAATTATAATTTTAAATAGATTAATGTCTTGAAATCCATTGTGTATAGTTTTCTTGTCTTTTTCTTCATTTTTATCAGCTTGTTATAGTTTATATCTATACTCTCATACCCAACATGGAATAATTTTCTCGGGTTGTTACTCTTTCAATTCTGGGAACGTGCGTGAATTTTTTTAATTATAATACATTGAATTCCATTAAATTTAATTATTTTGAAATTAACATTGTTAATATAATTCAATTAGTTTAAAATAAAACATTAAATTGTGGATTTAAAAATATAAATTTATATTGGATCATTACTAAAAATAAACTTAATACATATATTTTCTTAATTTTATTGATTTTAAGATTAATAATATTAATTTTATCAATAAATATGATTATTTTTGATTATGCAATTATAATAGAATGACTGATTATTACAGTCAATTCATGTAATATTTATATAACATTAATTTTTGATTTTATATCGACTTCATTTCTTTCAACTATTACATTTATTTCATCAATGGTTATATTATATAGAGGTATATATATGATAAATGATAAATATATTAATCGATTTATTTATATTATTATAATGTTTGTAATGTCAATAGTATTATTAATTATTAGACCTAATATAGTAAGTATTCTCATTGGATGAGATGGATTAGGATTAGTATCATATTGTTTAGTTGTTTATTATCAAAATTTAAATTCTAGAAATGCTGGGTTATTAACGGCATTAATAAATCGTATTGGAGATGTTATAATCCTTTTATTAATTGCATGAATGATAAATTTTGGATCTTTAAATTTTATATCTTTTATTAATAAGATAATAATGAGTCCAATAATTATACTAGTTATTATTGCAGGATTTACAAAAAGAGCTCAAATTCCTTTTTCTTCATGACTTCCAGCAGCTATGGCTGCTCCAACTCCAGTATCGGCCCTTGTTCACTCATCAACATTAGTTACTGCAGGAGTATATCTAATTATTCGATTCAGAAATTTAATTATATCATTCAATCTAATTCAAGTATTTTTAATGTTATCAGTACTAACAATAATTATATCAGGTCTAGCTGCAAATTTTGAATTTGACTTAAAAAAAATTATTGCATTATCAACTTTAAGACAATTAGGAATTATAATATCAATTTTAATATTTGGTTATCCAATATTATCTTTTTTTCATCTTATTATTCATGCTTTATTTAAGGCATCACTTTTTTTATGTGCTGGAGTATTGATTCATAGATTAATGAATAATCAAGATATTCGTATAATGGGCTGTATAAGTTATAATATACCAATAACTCGAACATTCATAAATATTGCAAATTTATCATTATGTGGAATGCCCTTTATGAGAGGGTTTTATTCAAAGATTTAATTATAGAAATAATATGCTCCAGAAATATTAAATTTTTAATTTTATTATTGATATATGTTGGAATTGGAATAACATCTTTCTATTCTGCCCGATTAACATATTTTTCAATAAGTATAAATTTTAGTTATTATAATTTTAGTTCACAAAACGAGTCACTTAATAGTATATTAAAGAGAATCATGGTTTTATCTATTTATTCAATTTTATCAGGGTCTATGTTTAGATGAATCATATTTAATAATCCTGTAAGAATTATTCTCCCCATCGAGGGAAAGATAATAGCAATGGCTCTATCTTTTCTAGGGTTATTAATTGGATATGAGATATCCATGTTTTCATCTATAGTAAAAAAATTTACAAGAGAGTTTATAAATTCCATATGATTTTTAAAACAACTATCAACCTTTCATACTCAATTTCTTATTTTAAAAAATTCACTTATATTTCAAAAATCAATTGATTTGGGATGAGGAGAAAAAATTGGACCTCAAGGCATGATTGAATTGATAAAATTAATTATAATATTTAATATTAATATAAGAAAAAATAATTTCAAAATTCAAATAATAACATTTATTGCTTGATTTCTAATTATTATATATTTAAATAGCTTAAACATTAGAGCATAATATTGAAGATATTAAGGTAATAAATATTTTTAAATATTTACAAGGTTTTTCCTCTCTTTTCAATGAAAATGAAATGTTTTATAAACTTTATAAATAAGGAAAAAACGGAGTTTAACCGCTTTAAAAGCTAGTTAGCAGCTGCTTTTATTCTTATTTCCTTTTAATTGGAAATTATATGTTCAATAACTTTATTAACAATAAAGTGCCTTATTTTTGGCTTCAATTAATAAACAAAGGAACAAAGATTCTTTTTTTAGGTCGAAACTAAATGTATTTATTACTTCATTGCTTTTAAGAATGGCTAATATGAGCACCTATTGATTGCAATCCAATAATTATAATTAAATACATTCCCATTAAATTCAATTTAACATACTATTTTTTCATTCATGGTATAAGCCTAATATTAAAAATAATAAAAATAACAATATCACTAAATATATTTCAATAATATTAATAGTTGTTATTACAATAACCATGGGCATAATAATTACTAATTCAACATCAAAAATAAGGAAAATGACTGCAATTATAAAAAAATGTCTTGAAAAAGGAATTCGAGATGACTCAAAAGGATCGAATCCACACTCAAATGGAGATGATTTTTCACGATCAATTATTGATTTAGTTGACACAAAATATAAAAGAGTTATTAAAGTAAATAAAATTAATAATATCATAATACAGTAACTTACAACATTGAAAATTATTCTATTTAAAAATTAATCCTTTTAATTGGAAGTTAAATATACTTATATACTAATAGAATATTTATCTACCTCATCAGTAAATTGATATATATAAAAATAGCCAAACAATATCAACAAAATGTCAATACCAAGCAGCTGCTTCAAAACCAAAATGATGAGTTCTAGAGAAATGAAATTTCAATTGACGTAATAAACAGATTATAATGAACGTTCTTCCAATAATAACATGAATCCCATGAAATCCTGTTGATACAAAAAATGTTGATCCGTATACAGAATCTGAAATACAAAACGATGATTCAAAATATTCATATACCTGAAGAATAGTAAAATATATACCTAATATTAAAGTTAATAAAATACAATAAACAGATTCATTATGTTTACTTTCTATTATGGAATGGTGAGCTCACGTAATTGTTACTCCAGAACACAATAAAATTATAGTATTTAATAGAGGAATTTGTATTGGGTAAAAAGGCATAATTCCAGAAGGAGGTCAATTTATACCAATTTCTATAACAGGTCTTAATCTTCTATGAAAAAATCCCCAAAAGAAAGAAATAAAAAAAAATCTCTGACACAATAAATAAAATTATTCCTAATTTTAAACCTCTCACTACAACTATTGTGTGAAGTCCTATAAACGTCCCTTCGCGCGAAATGTCACGTCATCATTGAATTATAGTTAAAACTAAAATTAAAAATCCAAAAAATAATAAAATAAAATTTTGTATATGAAATATTATTACTATACCAGAAACAAAAGTCAGAGCCCCGATTGACCCCGTTAGGGGTCATGGTCTACAATCAACTAAATGATACGGATGATTATTCATTAAGATACTTCGCTATAATACAGAGTTCTTAAAACTGTAAAAACATAAGATTGAATTACACAAACTGCTGATTCAAATAATATCAATAATATCTGAATTAAAATAATTAGATTTATATAAATTTTGTAAATTAGTTGATCTATTTCCTAATAATGTTATTAGTAAATGACCAGCAATCATATTTGCTGTTAGACGAACAGCCAAAGACCCCGGTCGAATTAAATTTCTGACAGTTTCAATACATACTATGAAAGGTATTAAAATTATTGGAGTTCCTATTGGAACTAAATGACAAAACATATGATTTGTATTGTTAAGAAATCCAAATAAAATAAAAGTCAATCAAAGAGGAAGAGCTAAACTAAGAGAAAATACTAAATGTCTTGATCTAGTGAAAATATATGGAAACAATCCAAGAAAATTATTGAATAGAATAAAAATAAATAAAGAACAAAACAATAATGATCTACCAAAAGATCCTGAACTTATTAATAAATTTAATTCAAAACTTATTGTATTTAAAACTTTATTAATAGAAATTATATAACGACTAGGAATGTATCAAAACCCTATAGGTATAAATAATAATAAAATTAATGAACTTAATCAATTTAATGAAAATAATCCTGTTGATGGATCAAAAGTTGAAAATAAATTTGTTATCATAATCAGTTATATAAATTATTAAAATTATTAGTCAAATTTATCCTTGGAATTTTCATAAAAGAAAAATAAATAAAAGTTATAATTAAAATAACAATTAATAAAAAAAAGAAAAACAGAAATCATCAATTTATTGGATATATTTGTGGGATAGAAAAATACCATTCCTAGTTTCTTGAATCTGACAGATTGGTGTTTTTATAATAAACTAACTTTTCATCATTAAAAGTAGTCGTTAGTTACTATAAATTGGTTTAAGAGACCATCACTTACTTTCAGTCACTTAATGAATAGCTTATTAATCAATTAATAAAACAATTTATATCAACTCTTTCAATAACAATAGGTATAAATCTATGATTTGCTCCACAAATTTCAGAACATTGTCCAAATGATATACCAGGTCGATTAATAAATATTCTTGCTTGATTTAATCGACCAGGCACGGCATCCACCTTAATTCTCATAGATGGTATAGCTCATGAATGAATAACATCAAATGATGAAATCAATAATTGAATTTGAGTACTAAAAGGTAAAATCGTTCGATTATCTACTTCTAATAAACGGAACTCTCTAATTAATATTTCATTTTGAGATTTTATATAAGAATCAAATTCAATATTTAAAAAATCTGAATATTCGTATGATCAATATCATTGATGACCAATAATTTTTAAAGTTATTAAAGGTTTATTAATTTCATCCAATAAGTATAATAATCGTAAGGATGGGAATGCAATAAAAATTAGTGTTAAAGCTGGTAGAAGTGTTCAAAAAAATTCAATTAACTGTCCCTCTAATAAAAGTCGATTAACAATATTATTAAATATGATAACTGTTATTATATAAGTAACAATTGAAGTGATAATAATTAAAATAGTTAAAGTATGATCATGAAAAAATATTAACTGTTCTATTAATGGTGATATAGCATCCTGCATATTAATATAAGATCAATTAGAAATTTCTAACAAAAATTATTTTTATATGAATCTTAAATTCATCGCACTTCATCTGCCATATTAGAATTGAACTAATAATGGAATCTCACTATATGAGTGCTCAGACGGAGGAAGTTTATGTAACCATTCAATAGAAGAATTTATATTAATCGAATATAAAATCAATCGATGTGAAATAAATCTTTCTCAAATAATAAACAATAAAAATAAAATTCCAATAAATGAAATTCTTCTCCCAATAGAAGATATAATGTTTCATGATATAAGTGCATCAGGATAATCTGAATATCGACGTGGCATGCCTCTCAATCCTAAAAAATGTTGGGGAAAAAAGGTTAAATTTACCCCGATAAACATAATCAAAAAATGAATTCTTAATCAATTAGAATTTAAAGATAATCCAGTAAATAAAGGATATCAATGAATAAATCTTCCTAAAATTGCAAACACTGCACCTATTGATAACACATAATGAAAATGGGCTACAACATAATATGTATCATGTAATACAATATCAATTGATGAATTAGCTAAAATCACCCCAGTCAATCCACCAATAGTAAAAAGAAAAACAAAACCTACTGCTCATAAAATTGAAGGTCTTATCTTGATTTTAACTCCTCTCAGAGTTGCTAATCATCTAAAAACTTTAATTCCAGTTGGAACAGCAATAATTATTGTAGCAGAAGTAAAATAAGCCCGTGTATCAACATCCATACCAACTGTAAATATATGATGTGCTCAAACAACAAATCCTAAAATACCAATTGATATTATAGCATAAATTATTCCTAGTGACCCAAAAGATTCAATTTTTCCTCTTTCTTGAGTGATAATGTGAGAAATTAGTCCAAATCCAGGCAAAATTAAAATATATACTTCAGGATGTCCAAAAAATCAAAATAAATCTTGGTATAAAATTGGATCTCCTCCACCTGAAGGATCAAAAAAAGAAGTATTCAAATTTCGATCAGTTAATAACATTGTAATTGCACCAGCTAAAACTGGTAATGAAAGCAATAATAAGAAAGCAGTAATTAATACTGCCCACACAAATAAAGGTAACCGATCCATGTATATTCCCACTGATCGTATATTAAAAATTGTTCTAATAAAATTAACTGCGCCTAAGATTGAACTAGCTCCACCCAAATGTAAAGAAAAAATAGTTAAATCAACACAAGATCCTGAGTGTGCAACGCCTCTTGACAACGGAGGATAAACTGTCCAACCAGTACCTGCACCTCTATCAACTATTCTACCAATTAATAATAATGTTAATGAGGGTGGTAATAATCAAAAACTTATATTATTTATTCGAGGGAAAGCCATATCAGGAGCACCAATTATCAAAGGAACTAATCAATTCCCAAATCCTCCAATCATAATAACTGGCATCACTATAAAAAAAATTATAACGAAAGCATGAGCAGTAACAATCACATTATAAATTTGATCATCTCCAATAAAAGATCCAGGAATGCCTAATTCAACACGAATAAGAACTCTTAAAGTTGTACCTACTATTCCCGATCAAATCCCAAAAATGAAATATAATGTTCCAATGTCTTTATGATTAGTTGTTTATGAAAAATCACTTATTCATAACTAATCATTGATTTATTCCCAATTGAGATGACTGAATTAGGTAATAAACTGTAAATTTATTTATGGATATATTTTCCTCTCAATAATCTAATCTTTCTTCCTTATTTTCTTATTTTTTTTCTTTCTTCAGTCTTATATTTAATAATAATATTAAATTGCAAATTTAAAGGTGATTAAAATAAATCTAAGGCTTACAAGAAATTATATTTTTAACTTTAAAGGATAATAGTTTTATTAACTTAAAACCTTACTAATTCATAATATTAAATAAGGTTACAACTATAAATCCAATCAATAAAGAATTTACTATAAATAATGTGTTATTTAATCTAAAAGTTGACAAATTTAAAGATATATTGTTTATCATTAACCCTGTCATTACAACTCGCAAATAATAAAATAACACTAATAAAGCAGTTATTACTAAAATTAAACATAAAAAATACATTTTATTAACCAAAAGACAATAAATCATCATAAATTTTGGGAAAAATCCCTAAAATGGTGGTAATCCACCTATTGACATAAAAACAATTATTAACATTAATGATTTAACCCTATTGTTAAACAAAATAAAAATTTGATTTAAATAATTCATATTATTTATTCAAAACAGATAACAAGTCAAAAATAAAGAGAGGGAATAAATTAAAAAATATATCAGCCATATATAATTTATTAATATAACCCCTCTAAAAATTCAACTTAAATTGTAAATTGATGAATATGCTAAAATTTTTCGAATTGATGAATAACACAGCCCCCCTAATGAGCCTCAAATACATGATAAAACAATAAATAAAACCAGTCTTATATCTAAATAACTCAATAAAATAATGGGGATAATCCTCTGAACGGTTATAATTAAAAAAGACACTAATCAAGACAACCCATCAATTACTGAAACATATCAATAATGGAATGGAGGAGATCCAATTTTAATTATTAAACTAATTATAATAAAATAGTTTACCTGAAATAATATTCCTAAAATAACAACAAACAGGAATAATAGTCTTGAACCCATTCTCTGAATAATAAAATATTTAATTATTGACTCAGATGAGTAAACTCTCATTTTATTCATTATAAAAGGCAAAAATGATACCATATTTATCTCGACTCCTATTCAACAACCCAGCCAATTGTTTGAACAAATCGCCAATATAATACCAAAAAACAAGAATGCCACAAATACTATATAAGAGGAATTTTTTTTAATTAAAAAGAGGATAATTTTCCATAAATGAGGTATGACCCCATTAGCTTAATTTTAGCTTATCTTTTATATGTTGTAGTTTATGAAGAACATTAATTTTTGATATTAAAAGACAGTTTAATTCTGTTAACATAATAAGAGTATAATATTACATAATTTATTCTATCAAAATAACCCTTTTCGCTCAGGCACCTTATTTTTTTTTTTAATATTTTTAATTTTTTTTATTTTATGTATGACTTATAATATCTGGTGTACCTTTTGTTATACAATAGACTTACAGCCAATACTTAAATTCGCAACTTTATATATTCTTTCCCTCATTTTTTTCTATTTCTATTTATTGATTAAAATAAATTTACGGAACTGAATAACTAGTAACAGTTAAATGTTTAGCTAAAACACAATAATTACATCAATTTTTGTACACCCACATTTTGCAAATCCGGTCCATAAAATATATGTTTACAGTATGTTTATAGTTAAATTAAAAATATTAATGCTAATATTATTGTATTACCACATTTATATATTCATATATAATAAATATATATACATATATATATATATAATAGTATGTTTTTCTTTTTTTTTATTGAAGTATAAAAAAAAGAAAAACATACTATTATTATTATAAATATTTATATATAAATATATATATATATATATATTATTAACATTTTATATATATATTACTATTATTAATATTATATATATATTACTATTATTACTATTATTAATATTATATATATATTACTATTATTACTATTATTAATATTATATATATATTACTATTATTAATATTATATATATATAATATATTAATATATATTTATATATAAATATTTATAATAATAATAGTATGTTTTTCTTTTTTTTAAATACTAAAAAAAAAACATACTATTATATATATATATATATATATATATTATATATGAATATATAAATGTGGTAATACAGTAATATTAACATTGATATTTTTAATTTAACTATAAACATACTGTAAAAAATCATAAATATTTAAAAACCGGGATTACTCAAATGAGTGAGTATTATTATAAAAGCTCTGTTTACAAAGGTTTGATGCCATGATTTATAAATTAATGTGAAAATATAATAATATATATCTCAAAAAAATTCACCAGCCATGAATTCTCATTTTTATTGTGAGGAAACATCGATTAAAAATAATACATTTTTGAGTGAATATTGCTTTAAAGGGATTGTTTGACATTTTGGAAAACTATGCTATTAATAAATAGGTAAAAGGAGGAGTTTTATTCTAGCTTGTAAATTAAATATTTAATTATATTACATGCATAACTTTAAATTGATTGAAAACTATCTAAATGATAATTATCCATAGCGCAGTATTAAGTATTATTAATTATTAATTTTAGAGATAATAATTTTATTTATAGAGGACAAAACTCGTGCCAGCAGTTGCGGTTACACGATTCTCTAAATTTAATTATATTAGTTTCAGTTAAAAATAAATTAATAGTAAGTTTTTTAAATTTTGGTGAAATAATGTATAAATATGTGTTTACTTTTATGTCTGAGAAACTTTTATCTAAAACTAGGATTAGATACCCTATTATTGAAAGTGTGAATAAAATAACTAGATTATTAATAGTTATGATCTTTAAATTCAAAGAATTTGGCGGTAATTTATCTAATCAGAGGAATCTGTTTTGTAATCGATAACCCACGATAGATTTCACTTTATATAAATTTGTATACCTCTGTCAAGAATGCTTTATCAGAATAATTTTCATTTATTTTATTAATAAAATGTCAGGTCAAGGTGCAGTTAATTTTAAAGAAAGAATGGATTACATTATTATAAAAATGAATTGTTTTCTATAATGAAAATCATGAAATTGGATTTGAAAGTAAATTTATTAAATATAGTTTTTTGAATTTAGGTTCTAAATTATGTACATATCGCCCGTCACTCCCACTATAAAGTGGGATAAGTCGTAACAAAGTAGCTGTACTGGTGTCAAGCCACTTTAATATTTTGCAATAACTGGACGGTGCCCAAAGAAATGTTATGAAGGGTATTAGTAGCTTTAAATTTATTTTGCTACATCTTGGCGTTTATTTACTCGTTTGTGTAATAATTGTTTGCATGCGTATGCATAGAGGAACACCCTCTAACCCTATTGCATCTCTCTTTGTACAGCCGCTTATCATAAGTATCTTCGTGTCCTTAAGTCTATTTTGTTTACTGCTCTTGTAAGTCTATCAATAAAATTTAATTGTGGCTTTACACCTTGCTTTTATGCCGGGTTATTAGTAGAAAATGAAATTCAGTAGCCGACTATGTTCATTCTTCCCTTAGTACATGTTCATAAAACTAGTTATTTTATATATATCTTTAATGATTGTTTCTATTATACCAGTGTGTCAATTTATTTGAATCGAGTAACAGCTTTCATTGGACATTAGCGGTACGTTAAGTATGCTGTACATAGATATAGGTATAATTTGTGTGTATAAGGTAGGCCTACACACAATTCTTGTATGCTTTGGTAAGTGTAACATGAGTATATATATTAAAATAAATTCTTATTACAAAAACGGTTTTGGTAGATGTAGACAGAAATATTATGTACCGTAGGACAATTTTACTAATAAGTTTAATATACCATACTATTTCAATAAAAATATAATACGCGCCTTAAAAATTGCATGATAAAGTATATGTTCCTTCACTCGACAGTTGCTTCAGAAACACGTTGAAGAAGAGAGTCTGAATGTAATAAATTGTAATCATTACGGTGAAGTAAATAAAGTCAAATTGATTTCACTTGGTTCTGAGTGAGAAAACGTAAACATCGTACGTCGGTAAATACAAAGTTTGCAGCACTTCAGCACATTTTGCTAGAAAATAAACAATTTTCAATCCTATCTCTCGAATACACTACTCACTACCTTACCTATAGTTTACTTTCCTTTACTTCTGTTTATTTTAATTGTCTTTGTTTTGTTCTCAGAGTATTGTTTGTGCTTTGTGCACTTTTTGTTTTGTTTGTCACCATATCGGTAGGCCTACAAAAAAAAATCTGGCTAGTAAAAAATTATTATTTTTCTTTAAATGTATTATCTGTATCAAAACACAACAATACTAGCAATAATTTTGTTTTATTAAATAAAATAATTAACATGTAATACATTTTTTAAATATATAATGTATCACAACTAAATGCATAAAATTTGGCACAGTTTAGTTTAGTAAAGAGAGTCATGTGAGAAATAGAGGAGAGTGTACAATTAGGCTACAAACACTTTACGTTCGCATGTAAAACATACAGAAATATATGTAAATTCTGATGTACAATAATTCAAAATATTGAATTATTTTCATAGATAAATGATAAAGCCCCAAATATGGGCGAAATCATATTTTGTTTACCAGAAAAATATAAATAAGTAAATAAAAAAATTTACAGGGATTGTACAAATGCAATGCACAGAGAAGGGCATTGAAAATGCTTCAATAAATCTGTGTACTACGTTATTGACAACAAAGAAGTAGTTTCTATGGAAACTCACCGGTTCCCATTTTCGATTACGCACCAACGGTCGTTTTCAAATGTGCGACACGTCCTTATAAATATTTTCAATGTTAAACTTTTTTTGTGCAACGTCAATCAGATAAGTCGTAGTATATAAAAACTGCATGGTCAGGTGATGAACGAGGCGTGAAGGTATAGAAAAATTGAAAGTTATAGACATATGCGCACAAAAGAGTTTATTCATGGACGAGTCCACTTTGAAATTATGGTTGGCAGGAGAGTATTGGAGAATCAGATGTTATCCAAGTGAAGGTGTTACCAATGTGCGTGTAACGTTCATTTACATTGTTATTATCTGTTCTACTTGATGTCTCAGCATTGATTTTGTTATTATTCACACAATTTATTGATGTGGTTCTTATTATCAAATGAGAATGTGATTTACTTTCACAATGTTTACAAAATGTTACAACATTTTTACTTTGATTTTGTGATTTCTCCGTTTCGATGCTTTGCACAACATCCTCTGCAACATTTGTTTACCTTATTGAAGATGCTAAGTTTCTTATCAAATCTGTGGGCTTGTAAAAATCGCCGCCACGAAATTGATGGGGTTGATAAGGAGTCTGTCATTATTCAATTCGCTTCCTTTTTCAAAAGTGACCGTACGACGTTGTTTAGTGAGAAGACTGATCCGTCATGTGAGGACTAAAAAATGTTAAGTCTCCGGTCCGAGTGAACCGGAAAATGTTTGTTGAAGAATATTGAGTGTGAAAATTTGTACTTAGTTGATTCTCCAGGATGCAGAATGATGAAGCGAGTGGACTGTATTCAATTCATTTATTTGATATTCAAAAGTACATTAGAAATATGCAGTTAGCAGTTGTTTTAAATGACAGGTTGGCTAATAAGCATCATGTAGATACAATTCGTATCAAAATTTAAATTACATTAATAAACGGGCCTAATGGGCCATAAGTAAAGTGTGTTGGCCTAAGGCCTACATTGAATGTCGCGACAAGAAAATATGACAGTGAAGCTGCGGGTGAACCAACCGCCGCTTACAAGCGTTTGAGACGTACTGTACAGAGCACCGACATGAATAATCAGATACCGTAAAAATCAAAGCGCAGATTAGCCAACCTATAAAGTAAAATTATCGCGCTACTGTACATAGGCTGCCCGTCAAAATCAATAGATTTTTTTACCACATTTTAATAAATTATTATACATTTTTGTAACTTAGTTTATAACATACAGTGTTCTTAATAATGAAAGTTAATTTCAAGGCTGAATTGAACCTTGAGTTATAGTATGAGATAACAGCTGTACGTTAATGGTTTAGCAATAAGCATGAATAAAGATAAGCCTTAAAGATAAGCGTTTGTAAGCCAAGGTTGGCGAACAACTGATTTCAAACATGAATAAAAATGTATGCGTTGGCAAAGTATTGCCGTCATATATTGTATGTGTACAATATCGAACGTTATGAAACATGAAAAATACACAATTAGACAATGCTTAATAATGTATGATCGAAGCTCATCACATGATGGCCCGATAGTTTGTAACCCTATGCATGTCATAGATGGTTACCGTGAAATAGTTGAGGCCAGTAGACCTGCACATAGTATTGCTTACATGAACAAAATTACCACAAATTACATGTTTAAACGTAAATTTAGCATGGCGTCCTGTATTGAGCAAGTCATGCTATTCCTGAAGTTTCAGGAACTTACAATATGTGGTTGCGTAAGAACAAGCTATAGATAGCTGACTGAATGCAAGCACATATGTGATGACATGTATGTCATAATTTAAACAGAAATAATAATTGTGCAATGCTTAATGACAAGATACGAATACAATATAACAAAACAATATAAAATAAATCTAGACGTGGCATGGTTACATACAGTAGACGCAAAAAAGTTATGTTTTACATAAACGCAAGTTATAAAAAAAATATAATAAACAACAATTTAGTTAATTACAATACGAATAATCGCAATGGGATGAGAAACAAATACGACATTGTGATTACAAACGTAATACATGAGTTGAACAATCGAAAAAGATATTCACAGAACAATAAATCACACATATTAACAACTGTGTAAAAAATACATGCATGGTTGCGTAACTGCAAAACCTGCGAATATTATGTAACAAATTTTTATAAAATAATACCACCAAAAAACATGACACATACCCAATACATCAAAATGTAAATGTGTAGGACATAGTATGCCACACACAATATTAACATACAAATACAAAACAGTGATATACCACCATAACACTATGATGATTATAGAAACACGCAATGGCGCAAAATTGTTATGAAAATGTTGTGATAATACATCACAATTAAGTTGACCAAATGGTCATAATAAGTAATAAGCCAATGGCTGAGTAAAATAGCCTTGTGCTAAGTGATCATAATAATCTTGTCACATCTCGTCCCGCGCTGGCAACAAACATAACTTATGTACTGGTCTCCGCAAAACACCAGTAGGTGTGCGAATGTCTACGACTCGAATTAAGTTATCTGGGCCGGGAAATGTGGCGGTAATTACACCAAATTTCCAGGCTAATGGAGTAATGGAGGTAGATTATCCTCAGTAAATAAAACTAGGTCCCCAATGGAAACTTTATCCTTAGCGAATTTCCATTTGTGACGCTGTTGTAACTGGTGCAAATAGTCGCGAGACCACGCCTTCCAAATGCCTTGGACAAACTTCTGTAGAAGTTGCCAACGCCCAAGACGAGAGACAGGAATATGAGATAAGTCTGGGTCCGGTATCGCCGTTAATGGTGCGCAAATCAAAAAATGGCCAGGTGTGAGTGGCACCGGATCACTTACATCCGAAGAGATGGCAAATAAAGGTCGAGAGTTCAGACATGCCTCTATCTGAGACAAAACTGTCGTAAACTCCTCGAAGGTGAGTATAGATTTGCCTACCACGCGGCGCAGATGAAACTTCAAACTCTTTATGCCGCTCTCCCAAAGGCCACCGAAATGAGGTGACGAGGGCGGAATAAATGACCATGAGATCCCCTGAGAGGACGTGAATGACTTGAGTGATGAGATGGCATCCTTATTATGCCATAGGTTGTAGAGATCATGTAAGATATTGCGGGCCTTCCTAAAGTTTGTGCCATTACCAGAGTATAACTGACTGGGTATGCCCCTGCGGGCCATAAAACGACGTAAGGCAGCTATAAACGCACTGGCTGTATGGTCGGAAACCAATTCCAAGTGAATGGCCCTAGTTGCTAAGCAAATAAACAAAGACACGTATGCCTTAGAAAGAGTTCTGGATTTCTGCCCGCCATGACGAATCATGAAGGGACCACCATAATCAACCGCGCAGAATAGAAACGGCCGAAATGGAGTGACTCTAGGAGATGGTAAAATACCAAGCCTCTGAACCAGCTGTTTGGCACTAAACCTGAGACACTTGACACATTTTCGAATGATGCAGCGAATGACTATCCTGGCATTAACAATCCACCAACGTTGACGCAGTGAGTGATGCACGAGTTGAGCACCAGCGTAAAGTAAACGAATGTGTTCGCGTTCAATGATGAGGCGAGTAATATGCGCCGATGGGGGTAAGACAATAGGATGTTTAGCGTCGTAAGGTAATTGCGACTGCTGTAATCGCCCGCCTACGCGTATCACTCCAGAATCATCAAGAAACGGGTCGAGAGAAGCCAACTTAAATTGGATATCATAAATTGGATATTGATAGTATAAATGAATTGATGCACATTTTGGAGTTAGTTCTTGATCAGAATTACTTTACCCACAATAATCAATATTTCAGCCAAAAAAAATGAGTTAGCAATGGGTTCTCCACTTTCAGGTCTTCTTGCAGATATATACCTGAATAATTCCGAAAATTCATTCATTCTCACGAATAACAAACACAAGAATAACATAATATTTTACGGCAGGTATGTTGATGATACCTTTTTAATATACAAAGGTACACAAAGGCAAATTGATAATTTACATAGTTATTTGAATAATATCAATGACAAAATGCGGTTCACACTTGAAAATGAAAACAATGGTAAACTGAATTTTCTAGATTTAACTGTTGCCAAGGACAATAATAAAAAATTACAATTTAACATCTATAGAAAACCCACAACGACTGATATTGTAATACATGCTAAGTCCTTTCATCCTTTATCCCAGAAATTGGCTGCCTTCCATAGTATGATTTATAGACTTTTATCTTTGCCCCTCGGTGATAAAGAATACAGTGAGGAATTAGACACCATTAAACACATTGCAGCTGCTAATGGTAATGGTTATGATGTCGATATGGTGAACAACATCCTTCGAAAACATAAGAAAAAACATAGAAACATTAACGGACATAAAACACGCGAGAATACAACACGCAAATACATTGCAACACCATACACATACCTTATGCCAATGATTTTTGGGTCAATTTTTAATAAAACCAGCAATATAAAGATCACTTACAAAACCACTAATAATATTATGAATAATCTTCGTGTCCGCAGATCTACCAGCCTTGAACACAAAACTGGTGTTTACAAATTGATATGTGACGATTGTGACGCCTTTTATGCGGTCCAGACAGGACATAGTTTTTTAAAAAGATTTACAGAACATAGGCCGCCTACACACCTTCAACGTTTGGACAATATCAAGTCAAAATTTGCAGAACACCTCATTTCCGAGAATCATAATTACACAAATTTTAAAACTAATTTAATACCCCTTCACATATGTAAGAAACGGCGATTCTTGAACGCTCTTGAAGAGTATGAAATTTATAAAGCATATAACAATACTGATACCAAGCCGCGTGTCTTAAATGATAAATTGATTTTCAAATCAAATGTATTGTACGACACTGCTTTGCGCTATTGTCGTGGTGGGAGCAAAACGTAATTCAGTGCGCGGTCAATCTCCGTACGATGTACATCGTTAAACGTTCGCGCTCGCTTTTAGACATTTACGTATTTATATTGTTTAAAATGATTTATTTCATGTTGAATTTTAATATTTTAATTAATTGACAAATGTATCAACTTAAATGATACACGATTATTTTAAGTTCTGATGATGGGACAAGTGTCCCGAAACATGTCAACTTTGTGAAGACGTTGTTTCTTGAAGCCGTAGACGGTAAGTTGCAATATATTTGATTGAACAACACGTGGCTTGGTACTAAATATTTGGAATTATTCCTTTTAACAAAAATACTTATAACTCAGTAAAAGATGAAAAGAATAGTAAAAATGATAACAATGCAGAAATGGAAGAAAAATGCTAAGAGAAAACCAAAGACAGATGGACAATAAAAATAGTTACGATTTTATGAAGATGGTTTTAGGTGGATAAATAGGAAACCTTTACAAGACACGGATCATTTCAGTTATATCTTCACTATATGGTACCGCTACACCAAATTGTCTACACTGTAGACATGAGAAAAAAGACGCATAAGTATGCAAAAAGTTGACAGATAAAGGACATCATCTAGAAGGCACAGTGGCACTTATTACATCCCACAGAACATTTAAGGTATAAGGTATGCTAAGGTCCTACAAAACAATAAAGAAATTGAGACCGCCGCAGCGAAACGATTCCTACTGAAGAAGTAGTCAAGAATAATGACAACATGAAGGACTGCTAAATTAGTACTACGGTGATTCTTGCTAGCATAAATGACGTAGGATAAGCACCATACACCGGGAACCACGACTTTTCCTAATAGTACATAGGCATTTCCCCTCTCCTAGAATAAAAGTAGTAGTAGTAGTAGTAGTAGTAGTAGTAGTAGTAGTAGTAGTAGTAGTAGTAGTAGTAGTTAGTAGTAGTAGCAGTTTTATGCGTAGAATTATTTAAAATACTGTTAGTTGAATAGGAAGTAATTTCAAGTAACCTGTTTGTTAAAAAAATTGCAGTAGATAGGGATGAGATAGATACTCTGCCAAATTAATATAACCCTGATGAACGCATGAAGAGGAAAATGATAAACATTTCGTAAAAGATCAAGACAATTATCGGTTAATACTAACAACAAGTGCTACACAACAACTTATGTGCTGACAACCACTGGGAACTTTATATACAAGAAATCAATACCCTACACTAGAGAAAGTTCCAGTTTTTACATAAACGTTTATGTAAGAGGGTCATATTATTTATTTACCTGACAAGATGACTACAGCAATTTGTCATACTCAGAACGTTCTACAAGATAAAAATATATATTAAAAAAATTACTGTAATTTTTAGCCATTTTAAATGATACATTAAATCATTTTTCGACCTAGTGAACAGTATACATGATTAAATTGATACAAATTGTGTAACAGTTTCCGTTATTGTTATGATACACTTAACGAACTATATTCTTAAAGGAATTCAAATTCCCGTAGACGTAAATTTGTTTTGGATTTAATTTGAACAACCACAAATTTTATCAGTGTTTCATCACATTTTTTTTTTTCAAAAAGAAAAATGATTGTTATAATTATTCTTCTGTTTTCTAAAAATGATCACTTAATATTTATTGCGTTTTAATTTGTTTTTTCCAGTTTCCTATTTATTAATTTTTTTAATATTGAAAGCGAAATATATTCTTATATCGCGCTTAAGGGGCGATACAAATATAAATGGTTCATTAAAAACAAACGTAAGTTAATACTTCCTCAACTTGATCTCTGGATCCACCCGTGTTCAATACCCATGGTGGATAATATGATGTTATAGGGAGAACTAGTTGTAAAAGACGTATAAACGAAAAATAAGAAATAAGAACATCGGTAAGTGATTACTGGAGAAATAGTTGTGGATTGTCAAGAATAAACAAATTTTATCAAAAATAAGGAAATAATAAGTAGGATGATTGTGCAAAAAGATAGGCTTAGATATATTAAATAAAAAGACTAATATAGTAAGGGAATATAAGGAAAGTTGAAAATAGTAGATTTCATGGTAGATAGCCTGATGCATGAAAATCTTAATCTCCGTGATGCAATTCATGTTATAAGTTGACAAACTAGATAACAACTTATGGAAAAACAGGATTCATAATAAAGTATAAAATATTAGTTTAAAGAGCAAGATAACTTTAATTCAAAAATTAATAAGGTAAATAATATACAGACATTTCGAAACCCAAAAAATTGTTACCGCGAGTGAAACGAATTTGCGTTAAAAGTTGTCTAGAGTAAGGGTTTTGATGTCTTCGTAAATGAATTTGGTCTTGTCTATCAGACCCACCCTTAGGATCAGATACACATCTGTTTATCTTTCACCACTAGGATGTCAGTCATTGAAAAAAATAAGGCGAAGGTAATGATGATGATGATGATGATGATGAAGCGACACCATTCATGATTTACATGGATCCATTTGTGCCGTGGTTACACTTTCATTGTGTATACAGTCTCAAACGGATATAAAATACGTATTTTCAATACGTAGGTTATTAATTCAAATATTTTTGAGATAGCAATAAGCAGGATCAAATAAATCCGTGTGAAATACTTCACATTGCCCTTAAAAATCATAGGGAGATATAAAAGAAGAGTTTATTATTTTCTAAAAAGTTAGTCAGATGAGGGTAACTAGTTGTTCTATTTTTTATTTGTTTTAGGAGAAACATAAAATTATATTTAAGCTAGAGTGGTAAACATAAATTTTGTTGTACATATATTACCTTGTACTTGTTCAATAATTAAAATGGCCTTTGCTTTGACTAATTGCATATGCAGTCTTCTTTAACCGTTCCAAAAAACTGACAAAATTTACTTATTTTATTTAGATATACATATAAAGAGGCAAGGTCATTTTATGCTCTCATCTGCGTCAACCTCGGGTATTAAAAATTAATTTTTAACATTGTTCGTACTGTAATGCAGCAATATAAGTTATTTTCATACTCTATTGACTTAAATTTTAATACTCAAAATAAAAATATCTAAAATTAAAGCTTATGTAAGCCTATTAATTATTATTAATTGAATATTTAATATATTTCCAAGTTTAGTTTCATACTCAATTTCAATTATTTATTGCTCTAAATTTTCAATATTTAAAGGTTTATACTTTAAAAATTTATATACAATGACTCGACATTTTTTAACTGAAAATTTCAAAGATTAATTTGTGAAAGCCACTATTGGTTTAAGTGTATGTAAGTTAAACTGTATTAACATTATATAGGATCCAAATGGTAACGGCTAAAACCGTATTTTCCCTGGAATGTGTAGGTAAATTGGAACGTTTGCTCAACATTGAAGTTAACGAACGACCATAATATAAGTTAATGTGAGACTATCCCTTTTCCTGATTCAACCTATTTGAACAGAAAATTTAAAGAATTAATATGGTGTGAAAGTCCGCTAAACGCAGTTAATTTTTTTAATTAATGCAATATATTCTCACCCTTATAAAGGCAATTACGAAAGAGATTCAACGGTTTAATGGGAGCTACCAAAGGGCAAAGGAATATATTTAGCTAATGAAACCCCACCCCATACAGATTGAGCCAAATTACGTAACACTGCGTAAACAATAACATTTAATTCCAATTTTTAAACCTACAGAGTCGGCAAGGAGATTTTTATCCCTACTAGATATATACTTATGTGGCTATAATTTCATACTTACTCAGATTCATTTATTACTTAACGATATTTTTATAAAATTAAACTGTTAAGGAAATTGAATTCTAGTTTTGACTTTTTCCCGTAATGTATCTACTTTAAACGTAGTACACTGCATTTAAAAATCAGGCAATGAATGTTCGTTCTGTAAAGCTGTATTTCAGGTTTGTTAACTGTCCTACGAAGAAAGAATACTTATTTCTTCTTTAATGAAACTGCCTGCGACTGATTTCAACTGGATACCCTCCATTTTTCTCCGTCCTGTACATTGTCTTCATCCCACTATAGTTACTTCCGTTGTCAATGTCGCAAGCATTTCAACCTTTCTTCTTCCCCGTCATGACTTTTTCCATATTTGCTTCTATAATGC